>OX463783.1:22542331-22896068 GCA_949825025.1 Siphlonurus alternatus | reverse complement strand
AGAGAGAGAAGAGAGAGAGAGAGAGAGAGAGAGAGAGAGAGAGAGAGAGAGAGAGAGAGAGAGAGAGAGAGGGAGAGAGGGATGAGAGAGGGAGAGAGGGAGAGAGGGAGAGAGGGAGAGAGGGAGAGAGGAGAGAGAGAGAGAGAGAGAGAGAGAGAATTTTCGAGCACAGAACGTACAGAGAGAGATCCAGCTGAATCGATTTTAGCCCTAGGACTCATGCAGCTAGCTCATAATAAAGTAAATTTCACAATAAAATAACATGAAGTCATAAATTATTTCATCTTTAACTTAAAATAATACGAATACACCTTTACCTAATTAACAATAATGATACTTCAAGACGTTTTATTGTACCCTCATTCAATTCCAATCAAATCTGATACTTAAACAAGTAGATAAAGTCAACGTCCGATTGATGACGTCATGTTCTTTCTAGTGACTTTACACGCATTTTGGTTGGTGCGCAGACCAGCTGCTGGAGAACAGACTGGTATACGAGATGAATTAAGTGCCAAGGTGAATGGCGAGACCAAAAGTCGACCCCCCCCCCTACCCCCTCCTCTCTCTATCTTCATCTGCAACCCAAATTCATTTCCATTAGTTCTATAAATAGACTTCTAGCAGCAGGTTTTAACATAGTGAATATATTTGTCAAATTATATATTTATATATAATGAAATAGTTTAAATTCAAGACAGATGTTTCATGAATAATAAAAAAAATATTGGATATTGTTGCTGTCAATACTTTTTTTGATTAAAATATAAATGAAAAGTTATCAAGGAAATATATATTTCATAATACAAAATGCTAGTACAGTATTACATTTGTTTGATATTAAAAAAAATTAAATATAAAAATTTTTTTTTTTGCTTGAATCTGATTTATAAATTGGAAACTTTCTAATTTATATTAAAATCAATTTTTACTTACTGTGTATCATACTTCAAATAAATAGAGCTAAAAATTATTTGCAATTACAATTAAATAATTATAGTAATTAGTTATAATTAAACTAATTATATTATAATTAAAACACATGACTGCAATAAAGAAAATTAATTTAATTATTAAAATTTTGCATTTGTTAATAATTAATTTTAATTCAAATTAAAATATTTATCACATAATGTATAGCAAAAAATATTACTCTCATGTAGATAAAACATTTCCTATTCCTTTTAGCAATGTACATACGTCATTTGCGTTCTACTATAATATTTTATTTGTTTTTAGGGAAGTCGATATATCTCAAACTTGTTACTCCCGCAGACAAACACTCAAGTCTTGACAAGTGTGTGTTGAACCTCTTGACAGAATTACGACCCTCTGATTATTTGTTCTCCAGTCTAGAAAAACAAAAGACTGTCAACTTCTCGATCGCTAGTGATTTCAGACAAATTGCAACGATTTCAAGGGTCGAGTAGCTCACAAAAAACAGCTAACTTGTTAAAAAAAAAAAAAAAGATGAATGATGCGCTAAGCGTTCTTCATTTTTATAAATGTAAAGGTTAAAAGTGTAATTTATTAGGTATTTGAAACTCTCTTTTGAGTTTATAAATAATGAAGATGTTTATTTATATACTAATGGAAAATTTGAAGGTTTTTAAAGACTCATATTTAAAATCATTTACTTTTAAATTTATGCTAAACACACATAATTATACAACATTTATAATATACTATACTGTATCCCTGCAGTTAATTGATTTTAGAAAAAAGTTGAATCAGCAGCAGCATTATGGTTTCTTACCCCCAATGGAGTATTGTCCTCAATTTTTTTTATTGCAGAAATGGATAGAGGGTGAAAAGTTATGCTACCCCTGATTTTTTTCCGATTTTTTAGAGCCCGGAAGTATTTTTAAAAAATTATTGAAAGTCCTATTTGTGACGTCACGCGGCAGTCAAGTCCTCTTTTTCTTAAAGAGCGGCGTCTCGTGACGTCACAAAAAGAACTTTCAATAATTTTTTAAAAATAGTTCCCGGGCTCTAAAAAATCTGAAAAAAATCAGGGTAGCATAACTTTGCACCCTCTATCCATTTCTGCAATAAAAAAATTTGAGGTCAATACTCCATTATTTGGCTACACACTTTATTATTATTATTTTTTACAGGAATACATCCATACACCCCTATGAGTTTGGAGCTCGAGGCGGGGTAATAGGTAGGGATAAGGTAGGTGAAAAGATGGTGGCCACGCCCTGTTACGCTTCTCAAAATTCGCTGAGACTGAGGGAACCGTGGAAAACCTCAGTCAGGACGGACACATCTATTTTTTATCAATGTATCAAAATTCACCATGTCCCTGGGGCCTAATGCAACGGTTAGCCTGTAGCAGAAATAATTTTCGCTTTTGAGTACATTTGAAATTTACCAAAATATATACTTTCATCTGCAAGAGAGCAGTCTGATTAACTATTCTGAAAAGTAGTGTATTTGTATGCAATGGTGACATAGAGGCTTGAAGGTCAGAGAGGTCAAATGTGACCTTGTTTAATTACAGGTATCATCAATCAGTGCTATCAGTTAATTGTCCCACTGTGGTCTTGTAATGGTAGCTATTAATTCACAAATTAGGGTCAATATTCATCTAGAAAACAAGATTTATGTTACAACAAGAATAATATAATAAAGGAAGAGCAGCTTTTGAAGACGACTTTCTTATTGAAATTGTAAATTATCAAATATAATTACTTATACTTTGTATATTAAAAATAATGTTTGAACAAACAATGTTGTTTAAATAATTTTGTTGTTTTCCTCCTTTGGGAATTCATTTTCCACTTATTTCATGTAAATTAATAATAAATTTATTAAAAGGTATAATTACCGTTGTAAATATAGTAAAATAAAACTATGACGTCATTGGCAAGATTTTCACGCTCTTCTATATCTAACAACGTGATAAAAAAAAAGTTGTCCAAGTAAAATATATTATTGTCAAGATGAATTTAATTAAGAAAAACGACACCCTACTGTTTACAAATTAAAGTTTGTAATACTTTTTAGCTCTCAGAAAATACAAAGAAGTTAACTGCTACTACTGTCTTTTATATCTACGCTTACGGAAAGCTTTAGGAATGATGATTTCAAAGTTTAATTAAATATATTGTTACATAATAATCAAGTATAGAAACCGACCATTTTATATTAGATTTCCGTAGTTCTTTTAATGAAATGTGATAACTGATGGTATTTTGTTTATTTTTATTTATTTTTGATATAATATTTTTTGGCATGGGTACGTCTTTATACCGTTTGTCGATAAAATCTTGAATATTATCTTTCGAGAACAGAGAAAAAATAGGCCAGCAAACCAATAAGTTCTGTTGTTAAAATAATACGTGTCCTGTACAGCTTCAGTTTTATACGAATTAGACATTAATATAAAATGTGATGTGGCGTATATCATACGTTTTTTATTTAAAAATATTAAAATACTTGATGAAAATGACAAAAGATACTACATAATACGTACTTAAAATTAAAAATTAATTATGTATTATGAATTATGAACAAATTATAAACGTATGTATTTCTGTATATTTTTTGTCTTGGTAAAATAATTACGTACATAATTATAAATATATTTGTGCAGATTTCTTTTTTTAGCCTCAATTGCATAATATTTCGACTCTATACTATTTCCGTTATATGTTTTTCCATTCAGAAAAAAAAATGTAAAAGACATTCAGAAATTGAGGTCTTATTTTGGTGTGTAAGAGAGTACAGTATATTTTTACAATCTTGATAATATATTTTATCCCATTTAAAACATATGAGCATCATAAGATTAGCATAATGATCATATAACTTACATCAGATAAGAGAAATTATTACATGTAGAACAAATGTTCGATTTGGTAAGAGTCCAACAAAATTTCTTCTTTTGGTACTAGCTGAGTAACTAGTTGGCTCTGGAACATGACCGAACTCGTGTCGTAATCTCTAGTGTATCGTTAAGGCTTATGCGAGTTTCATATGATACCTTATGTGTTATCCTTCTATCCCCTTGCTATATACGTTTGCAGTAATACATACCCATAAGCAACAGGCGATGGTTGCATCTCTCTACTAACCCACAAACATAAACCACAAATAACATTATTTATACCAACGCATGCTTTTGGTCTAATCATTTTTATGTTACCGTTTTAAATTTTTTATTACCACCTTCTTTTTTTTTACGACATTTCACTTTTTTTTTTATAACACGTATCAAGCTTTATTAAATTTATTATGTGTTGTGTATATTAATTGTTTATATGTTTATAAAGAAATTGTGATGAATTTAATTTATATAACTAAGCTCTGTTAACATAAAAAAGAAATATTTTGCATAAAAATTAGTTAGAGAATAATTTATGATTAAATATTTATGCAAAATAAACAATGGAGCATACGATTATCAAAATCTATATTATAAATTTTATAAGTATAATTAAAGTTTTATTTCTCTACACTTTAATTACTTTTATACTGGAAAATAATGTACCTTAAATACTAATTTCTTTGCTACTTCATCTATTATTTACGAAATAAAATTATTAAAATATATAAGAAATGGAAACTTCGTTTTTTCTTAATGAATTTATGAAGGTGCAAAAATAAGCTTTTTATTACAAAACATTGATATTAGTACAGATTTCTGTCCTCTGTTTATGTTTAGTGGACTTACGTTACTTATGAAACTTATTTGTTCATCATGGCATGTTCACAAAAAAACACAGTGAGATTCGTTATTATTAATTGTGTTCAACCAACAAAACTAATAAACAAGTGAAAACGTTGGAGGGTGTATATATAGATATAGCTTACCAAGCGCAAAAACATCACAATTTCACATTTTAAGTGGCAATTAATTATTATTACGCGTTTTATTTACAAAATTTTGCTTAAGTCAACAATATAGAAAATAGTGTAATTATTAAATCATAAAACAATTATTACAGCTTGTAAAATTCCTTATTAGAGGCTAGCTATGCATGTCGCAGATGGATTTAATTCCATTTTAAAACATATCTCATACAAAACCATTTTTATACTTTATAACAAGAATATAAAGCCAATTGTTTCCTTCTGCAAAATACCACTGCTAATTTTGAATTAGTCTCTAACACATAATTTAGCGTTTTAACATTTGGAATGTAAAAGGGCATTGCGTACCATAACAAAAAGCATCACTGCAAATGTCATTTGTTTTAAATTTTTGTGATGTTAAGGTCATTGTGGTCCCAACATAATGTTAGGGGTCAAATTATGATATCTAGCTTAGTGCTGGGGAAAAATGCGTGAAATATGCGTAGTAATATTGTCAAGTAATTAAAAACACGTTACAAATCTATGATTTTCAATTTTTATACTTAAAAATATATAGTACAAGTTGATAATTTTAAAGATTTTGAATACCCAAAATACTTTGAAATAATATGACGCGTCAAGTGGTAAATAAAAATAAAAAATGCAAATTAACAATTTTTATCCCCCGTTTCATTTTAATTTGTTTATTGAACCCATACAGTATATCCATAATTTGGATACATGATACATCTCCAACATAGAAAAACATAGAAGAGTTTCTTTTTACAATTAAGACACAACATACATACAATTTAAATAAGCACATAATTAATTACACATACATTTATGTATATTACACATGAATTGTTTTGTTTATTAGCACATTAAATATCGTTTTAATTTATTCAATTATTGTCAAATTATGCAATATCTTTTATATTGAACGAAAATCACGTTTCCTACCCAGGGGTAAATCGTTGCGCTTTTCCACTATGTGGTTCCCCTGGCTTTGGATCATTGTACATCCGGTTCATTGACAAAAACTGTAGCATCCATCCTGGCTGAGGTTTCCACGTTTCCCTGAGTCGCAGGCAAATGCCGGAATGGATTACAAGGCCGTGGCCGCCCCCGTTCCAGAAGAGCCCGCGAAACGCGAAGGTTCGGGGTTTCAAAGTAGTATGTAATTAGTAAGTTGAAGTACCCAAAAGGGTTTGATAAAAAAAAAAAAATAAAATAAATAAATAAATAAAAACAAAAAACAAAAACAGGTAAAATTCTTATGATAATTCAGTTTTCAATTGTTTATAATATAGATGAAATAAATTTAAATAATATTAATTTACAAGAACAATAATATAAGAGATTATTAAATAAATTCCGACATGAACACTTTCTTATGTTGACAAATTAACACTTTGTGACTCATGTTTGTACCAGCAGGGGTTGATGACTCACAAAAGTGAGATGACAAAAAAGTGTCACTTGACATCGTTCCTTTGTTCTTACAAGACGCCACAGCAGGGATGCGAGCCCAGGTGACGTCAACATCACAGCTGGAGTCCTTTGTAACATGTATGAGCTTGTATCACATTGACAAATTTAATAAGATATGGACTCAGGTGATATCAGATTCACGCAATTAACAGCTGACGTGGAGTAGCTGTAGTTATGTTTTAACACTTAAGTTAATATATAGAAAAAAAATTGAAATATGGATATATAAGTTTTTGAGAAAATTAAAAAAAATAATTATAAGGTGATATAAAAGTAAGTGTTTTTGTTCTTTTCGTTTTAACTTAATTTTACAACTAATTTTAAAAGTAATTATTTTTAGAATTTTGACAGTATTAATGATAATAATGAGGTTTATTCCATTGTAGCTCTCTCTCTCTCTCTCTCTCTCTCTCTCTCTCTCTCTCTCTCTCTCTCTCTCTCTCTCTCTCTCTCTCTCTCTCTCTCTCTCTCTCTCTCTCTCTCTCTCTTCTCTCTCTGGTTTAGAGAGGGTAATTTTTTTCTATCACAAATATAAATAGCAAGCCTAATTATGTTATGATGCACTGTATTTTCCAAATTTTTAATTTAAGGGCAAGGTAATAGGCTTAATGTTAAAAAAAAATCATTCTAGTTTTAGAGTTATTAATTTTTAAAGTTGACTAATTAAAATGTAAGTTCCATTTCTCCATGTTAAAGTATAGCCAACTTTAAAAATTCATAAGTAGAAAACTACAAGATAATTTGTATAGGGGACCTGATATTTTAGCTACTGATAGGGATGTAGTGGAGAACATTTTAAGATAATATATGTTTAACAATTTTCATCTGTGGGAATTTTTTTAACAATGGTCTTGTTACCTTGCCCTTAATAGGTGATAAAATTAGTAAATTACCTTAAAAATACTATAAAGAAATTTTTTTTTGAGACATGGTAAAAAAAAGGGGGGAAAACAATTACTTATATCATAATATTTGAATAAATGTTGTAGGTAGTACAAATAACATACTAAAACAAAATCCTGGGGGGTCTTCAAATAACACAAATTACAACAATCTTAAAATTAGGACAGTCTTAGCGTATTCTTTATTGTTGCGCTAAGACAGTCTTAGGTTAAGTTTAGGTTAAGTGGTGTTATTTGAAGACCCCCCTGATCTCCAGATATATACCCCCATTGAAACTGACGCCACATTCAAACCCCTATAGAGTAGCGCCACGAGATTGTTGGGTTGCCTGCTTACAGGATAATGCCTTGATGTTTACCTCCCCTCCTTTAATAGTGCGGAGAATAACGACAAAATATCAGCTTGATTGGGCGTTTCTTGAAGAAATCACCAAAATTTCAGGGTTGATAGGGATCATCACAAGGATCATTTTTATAAGGGGGGCAGAGTTGAGGTCACTTCCGGTTGACCTGTGGTGACCTCCGAAGTTTACCCCTTTCCCGTCCTAGCTTTTATTTTTTTGCGGCTTTATGGTTGCTCGGAGGAAGAAAACTGTTATGACAAAAAAGTTTTATTACAATATGAGCTACTTTGCAAAAAAAATTGGCTGACCGGATATGCATAATTACAAAATGGCGGCCACAAATATGGCGCACGGGGCGTTAATGACACCACGTTTTCTTGAATTACTTAAAATATAAGCAATTACGAGCTAAAAGGTTCGTACAAAGCCTTTTCTAAATAATTTTATCTTTAATATCGTAGTACTTTCATCTTCCTAACGACATTACTTCTCGAGATATACCTCCAAACGTAACCACAGAGCGGGCCACGCGTAGCCTCTCGCGCTATGTTTACAATGCAAACACAGGGAAGAAAGCTTCCAAAGCTGCATAGTGAAATACAACAATTCTTAAAATAATTGTTTTATATTGTTTTCATGATGTTTATTAAATATTGATTAATTATTCAAATAATAATAATTAATTAAATAGTAATTAATCTCTGTAAAAATTTGCATATATTTGCGAAAATTATTTTTTAACCTGTAAGCATTATAACACATGCTGTAGGGAAACCGTACTTTAATGAACTTAATGCATTATATAATAAATAATAGCAATATATCATTCATTATATACACATGCAGCTATATAATATATACAGTATATTATGTATATTAATTTCATAATCATAATACAATATGATACTAAATTAAAACATAAAAAATTTACGTGATTTCAAATAAATTCTTTTTATTTGTCTAATTCAAAGTAAGTGTATAATTTTTTATTTACTTATACAGAGTTAATTACATATTTGATACATCATATAATTTTATTATAGAATATACGGTATAAAATAAGAATCTTCATTTTTATATTTATCATATTACACGTGCATGCGCGTGAACTGCAAATGTAAGCTGATCAAGTGAGAACAAGGGAATTTTATGCCATGGCATACTGTGATATTTGACAATGTTTTACTGTGCATGGTTTTCCTTCGTCGATCCAAGGAAATAACGGGGCAGTTCCTAACACAATTAAGGCCACGGCCGCTTCCTTACCTATCCTAAAATCGCCATCCATTCACTTTACTCCTCTCATCCTAAGGGTTGTCGGACCACCGAGGGTTCCGATTCTTATACTCCTAGCTTGAGAAGGCAAGTTAGGCATTCGGGAAAATAATTAATATAAATATACATACGAGTATTATGTGTGTGCGTGTGTGCTGACCTGAGTTCAACAACAACCCTTAAATCGATACTATCTTCAAATTTATTGTATTGTATAGCTGGATAGGTACATAATTTTATTATTGTAATATACGTGGTATTGAGAAGAAAAACAGCGAAATATTATGATTTTCTTTACGAAATACAATATAAAGAATAACACATTGCTTAAAAAGTGTTAATAATTCATAAAGAATATTATGATGTAAAAGAATGTTTTCAGTGATATTATAAAACAGCATATTATACAGATTAAGAAAAAAATATTGGACAATATTCATAACAATGTATGGGATATAGTAAAAGATAGTATAATTGTGCAAATCTTGCGATTCAAATTTGTATCTTAATTATATACATAAATAGTGCGAAAATCTGGGGACATGACAAACTTCTTTGTGCTTCGATTTATTATATAAATTAAGTATATAAAACTTGCAAGATCTATTGCAAGTAAGTAATAAAAGATTTTTTAATATTACATAGCTATTTTTTCGGAAATTTTTTACCCTTACTTCTCAATACCAAATTAAAATAATAAAATTATGTATCTAGCTATAATATACAATAAATTTGAAGATAATATCGATTTAAGGGTTGTTGTTGAACTCAGGTCAGCACACACGCACACACATAATACTCGTATGTATATTTATATTAATTATTTTCCCGAATGCCTAACTTGCCTTCTCAAGCTAGGAGTATAAGAATCGGAACCCTCGGTGGTCCGACAACCCTTAGGATGAGAGGAGTAAAGTGAATGGATGGCGATTTTAGGATAGGTAAGGAAGCGGCCGTGGCCTTAAAGTAAAGTGCGCACGAGAAAAAAAAGTTGAGTTGGTGCTATCTAAAAATAGTTCAAGTGGTCCTCCATATGGAACTGAAATCCAAAAAATTCCATCTCAAATAGGTTCTCCAGAAAAAAATTCCAAAGTCTGAATGAGCGCGTCGCTTAACATTGGGCCTTACCTGACAAAACCCCTCGATTATCTCGAAAAAATACTGCGTTCAGTGGTATGAAAAAAATATAGCGATGTTCTATGACTTGAACTTTAACCACAAGCAAATTTTGAGCATTTTTTTTCGAATCAGATTTTCCGTAAAAAAATCTTGAAAATCGTCCATGTTAAATTATCATAAGAAATTTCAAAGATTTTTTACAGAAAAACTGATTCGAAAAAAAATGCTCAAAATTTGCATATGGTTAAAGCTCAAGTCATAGAACATCGCTATATTTTTTGCATACCACTGAACGCAGTATTTTTTCGAGATAATCGAGGGGTTTTGTCAGGTAAGGCCCAATGTTAAGCGACGCGCTCATTCAGACTTTGGTATTTTTTTCTGGAGAACCTATTTGAGATGGAATTTTTTGGATTTCAGTTCCATATGGAGGACCACTTGAACTATTTTTAGATGGCACCAACTCAACTTTTTTTTCTCGTGCGCACTTTACTTTAATTGTGTTAGGAACTGCCCCGTTATTTCCTTGGATCGACGAAGGAAAACCATGCACAGTAAAACATTGTCAAATATCACAGTATGCCATGGCATAAAATTCCCTTGTTCTCACTTGATCAGCTTACATTTGCAGTTCACGCGCATGCACGTGTAATATGATAAATATAAAAATGAAGATTCTTATTTTATACCGTATATTCTATAATAAAATTATATGATGTATCAAATATGTAATTAACTCTGTATAAGTAAATAAAAAATTATACACTTACTTTGAATTAGACAAATAAAAAGAATTTATTTGAAATCACGTAAATTTTTTATGTTTTAATTTAGTATCATATTGTATTATGATTATGAAATTAATATACATAATATACTGTATATATTATATAGCTGCATGTGTATATAATGAATGATATATTGCTATTATTTATTATATAATGCATTAAGTTCATTAAAGTACGGTTTCCCTACAGCATGTGTTATAATGCTTACAGGTTAAAAAATAATTTTCGCAAATATATGCAAATTTTTACAGAGATTAATTACTATTTAATTAATTATTATTATTTGAATAATTAATCAATATTTAATAAACATCATGAAAACAATATAAAACAATTATTTTAAGAATTGTTGTATTTCACTATGCAGCTTTGGAAGCTTTCTTCCCTGTGTTTGCATTGTAAACATAGCGCGAGAGGCTACGCGTGGCCCGCTCTGTGGTTACGTTTGGAGGTATATCTCGAGAAGTAATGTCGTTAGGAAGATGAAAGTACTACGATATTAAAGATAAAATTATTTAGAAAAGGCTTTGTACGAACCTTTTAGCTCGTAATTGCTTATATTTTAAGTAATTCAAGAAAACGTGGTGTCATTAACGCCCCGTGCGCCATATTTGTGGCCGCCATTTTGTAATTATGCATATCCGGTCAGCCAATTTTTTTTGCAAAGTAGCTCATATTGTAATAAAACTTTTTTGTCATAACAGTTTTCTTCCTCCGAGCAACCATAAAGCCGCAAAAAAATAAAAGCTAGGACGGGAAAGGGGTAAACTTCGGAGGTCACCACAGGTCAACCGGAAGTGACCTCAACTCTGCCCCCCTTATAAAAATGATCCTTGTAATGATCCCTATCAACCCTGAAATTTTGGTGATTTCTTCAAGAAACGCCCGATGAATGTTGTTATTCCCTGCACTATAATCCAACCTTAAAGTATTGCAAAACAATTGAAAAAATATAATAATTGACTTTGTTGCCAGGTATAATTATTGAAGGACACATATGGGTAATGTATTCTTTATGAACTAGTAGATCATAGGAAACGATAAAAATGTAAAAATTGTCACTATAATTAATAATTAAATTTTTCATGATTTTCTCCATATGCATTGCTTTTTATTTTATTATTTATATATCCCGATTTTTACATAATATAACAGTTAACAGGCGGTACTAACACAGTCATATACAGAACAAAAAGCAACGGGTGAGTTACGCATAGTATGCAGCTCTACACTATGGCGCATTATGTTCCTGTAAAGTATGCAACAGGGAGGTTTTATGTATAATACCTAAAGCAATATGCGTTGAAGTGACGTCACATGGTATTATGTTACCTCATATTAGAACATACCATGGGACACTATAGTTACAAAGAATATCGTATGTAGGCTTTATCTCACCGCAGCCTTCTTTCCAAGCCAACTAACACCGCCTACCAAAGACCACTACGAGCAACAGTACTTGTGGTAGAAGATTTTCAAATTAAAAAGTCTATATTGTAACTTTGTAAAGTGGTAAAATGAACCTTATGTGAATATTAAAATTTATTTAATGAGACTATATCAAAGGTACTTCATTTTTATCTGATTATATCGCGTACTATACTCTTTTAACATGTTGTCCCATGTTGATAATTTGAGAAACTTTTAGTGGAGTCAATCGTCTCTCTCTCATTTCTCAAATAAAAAAAGATGATTCTAATATTATAAGCTATACATTTTTTTTTTAGCGAGAATGAAAAAGATTTTTTTTTATCCTTATAGGCCAAACCCACGTGACTTCACTGCAGCGCATATTGCATACCTTACAGGAGCCTGCCTCACCATAGTGTTGTGTTGCATCAGCAGCGTAAAGGGAAAAAATGTAGAAAAAATTAATTATAAATTATAGACGGCAATTATTACATTTATATCGTTTCCATGTCATCTGCTAGTTTATAAGGAATACACTAACTACATTTTCGTATCCTTGAATAATAATTATACCAGGCAACAAAGCCAATTTTTCTATTTTTTTTATTATTTTTTTTTTCAATGGTTTTAAGCGTACGATATGACAACAGTAGGGGAAGGGAGGGGATGTAAACAGCTGAGCGTTATCCTGAAAGCAGGCAACCGAACAATCTCGTGGCTCTGCCCTATTATATAACATTGGTATGAGACACCTATATATAATATATTGGCTACTTTGTTAAAGGATTAGAATGCAACACAGTGTTTTAATGAATAATATTGATTATTAAGTATACTGTTTTATTAAAGCTAATATTTTATAGCTAGTTTAGTAATTTATAGCAAACACATTGTAATAAAAAAACAATAATATCAATTTATCAATGAATAAATTTTGTATCATTATTTATATAATTTAATTACAACCCGAGTAATTGTTATATAATTTTGTAAACAATGTGATGTTAATTATCTTAAAATTATGATTTGGTAATTTATAATGATATGGTATTATTTATATAGATAAATTAGCTTTAAAACAGAGAAAAAAAATAAATAACGCTATGCACACTTCTTCGTAAATAAAATGTATATCGTTATATTTTTATCACGTTTGCGAGAAATATACACGATGAAATAATATGCATATAATTTTTTTAAATACAATAACGCCCAGTTAACTTATATATTATTAACAAAGAATTAAAATTTTAAAGGTATACAGACCTCAAATTACAAATTAGACAGACATTAAGTGTTGCTCAAGTTTATAATCAACATTCTATTATTTTTACCTGCGCGCGGTGCGTCTGTGAGAAGTCGCGCTGCAAAGATCTTTGCTGACGTCACAACTCACAGCTAGCACTGATTAGCATTGAGTTGTGACGTCATCAAGGACTTCGTGACGTCATCAAGGTCTAAATTTCTTACTTTGAACTGCGACTTCGCACGGATGCATCACGCGTGGAAAAAAATGATGCGATTATATACTATATACTCTAAACCCACTTGGTGACTGTCTAATTTGTAATTTGAGGCCTGTATGCCTTTAACTATGCATGACTGTATGTAAACACTAATTTTAACATGTCTTTAAAAAAGGTCACATATATAATAAAAAATAAAAATGTAACTTCTGTTAGGTTATAAATACAATTATATTATTATAGCTTTCTTTCGAGAAATCAAAGTAATGTCTTGCAATCTTTCTTTAATTGAAATTTAAAACATTGTAATTTTCAAATTGAACATAAATTTTATTATAAAGTATAATTAAAATACATTTAACTAACGTGGCTAATGACTGTTAAATGATATAATTAGCTAGAGCGACTCATTTTGTACATACAACAATTTAATGCTGATAATTTAACTTGATTGTTCCGCGTTGCATGCATTTTATTAGTTACATTACCATTACTTAAATGGTTTCTTTAAATGTTAATTATCATACTAGTGCCAATTTGCGTGACCACATCGTAACTATGGAATAAAATTGTTACTACAACATCAAAGTATATTGCTTCATTAAAGTTTGCTTTGCGCCTGCTAGATTGAAATATAGAATAATGAACAACCTGCATGAAAAATTTTTATTACAGAAATGAATATAAGATACCAAATTATGCTACTTTGAATTTTTTCAGATATTTTTGAGTCCCGGAACTATTTTTTAAATAATGCACAACATACATGAAAATTTTTTATTGCAGAAATGAATAGAGGGTACCAAATTATGCTACTCTTAATTTTTTCAGATTTTTTTGAAACCCAGAACTATTTTTAAATAATTATTGAAAGTGCGGCCACGCCCCCTGGAGGCGTCAGTAGGCGTCCAGTCTCTATCCTTTTTATTAAGAATTCAGAGGTGCCAACTGAAATCACACAGGACTTTCAATAATTATTTAAAAATAGTTCCGGGTCTCAAAAAAATCTGAAATAATTCAGAGTAGCATAATTTGGTACCCTCTATTTATTTCTGCAATAAATTTTTTTCATGTATGTTGTCCATTATTGAAATTGAAAGTTCTGTAATTTAAGTTGGCACCCCTGAATCCTTAATTAAAAGAATAGGGACTAGACGCCTATTGACGCCTCCAGGGGGCATGGCCGCACTTTCAATAATTAATTAAAAATAGTAATGGGTCTCAAAAAATCTGAAAAAAATCAGTGAAGCATAATTTGGTACCCTCTATTCATTTTTTTATTATAATTTTTCCATCATGCAGGTTGTCCATTTCTGTGCAGCAATGCTCTGTAAAATATGTAGCCAAATTCTAATACGAGTCTTTCACCATACGTCATAAAATAAAATGACGTCACGATTTTGTAGGCAAAACATTGTCAGCGGTATAGCAGATATGTGCTAAAATTGGTATCGAAATTAATTTTTCCTGGCTATTCGCATAATTTTTCTTAATATTTTCTTTCATAAATGATGACAAATAAACATAATATAAAAAGTATTTGAAAGAAAGAGATTACCATGTGACATTTATTAAGTTTTTGATTTGCAGCTACCATTACGATATCGTCCCTCGTCCGCAATAATATCTGCCTACCTCGATTTTGTTGCAATCTGCTATTTCAGGTGAGCGCAATTATAAGCTGTAAATCAGTATAAAATAAAGCTCAATATCGAGCTCATCTAATAGCAGATAGCTCATCATTGCAATGAAATCGTGGGACGCAGATAGACCATTATTCCGGCTAAAGACGATATATAATTATATATTGCTTACAGCAAGTCTATATATACTTAGAACGTCTTTTTTAATGATCATCAATGAACCTAGAAGTCCAACAAAAAATCCAAACGGATGAACACATTTTTTTCTGTGTAGTCTTTTATCAGTTACTGAATGGACTTCCCCTACCCCCTTTTTCTTCAAATTGGTCTGGAGCTTCTAATGGTTTGCAGTTTTACGGCTTTTACGTTCATCATTAGTTTTAGACATTTCAGTGAAAACATTTTTTTAAATAAATACAAAAACACATGGAGTATACGTCATATACGTTTTACTATAAAGTGATTTCTGATTGCTGTTTTAAAATCATTTCATATTGGCATCGACTTGTGGGATAATTTGTTATTATTGTTGTCCAACAATAAGAGTATGATATTTTTAACGTGAGAGATGATGTTGTAACTATAATATAAAAATAATATTGAGAAAATAATTTAAAATTCTCCTTAACTTGTATTGTTTCAGTTATAATAATATGTTTTTATACTATTGTTTCTAGCTTTTCTATAGAGTGTTTAAAATTAACAACAATTTATGTATAAAATTATTATATTTTAATTATAATTAATTTTTATAAATATCATGTAAAATAACGTTCCTTACATTGTTTTTAAATCAAATGAAACTAAACAGAAAATTTACTCAATTCCTCATACAATATGAGTAGTAATAAAAATTTATAACATATATTTTTATTTGAATCTTGCAATTACTGCAATAAACTTGCAAGATTTATACACAACATACTACAATTATTATATTGTAACTTTATTTCAGCTATAGTAATTTAGGTTCATTATATTTGCCTTGTACGGTACATGATATCCCCATTACAAACCACCCACTGCTTGTATAACGGCAATGCAGATACCGTGCAAGGCCGTCTCTCTCTCTCTCTCTCTCTCTCTCTCTCTCTCTCTCTCTCTCTCTCTCTCTCTCTCTCTCTCTCTCTCTCTCTCTCTCTCTCTCTCTCTCTCTCCCACAACGCTTTACAATCAATCAAGACCACTAACCAAACTTTCAAGAACTCTGCGTATAGACATTTGTTATGACACAAAATGGTTTAATAGCTATATATTTTCTATATTATTATATAAATAGGTTCATTTCCTATTTTATTTATCTTTATTCATTGATTATTTCATTTGAAACTTTATAAATTCAAATATAAACAAACAAAATATTCTTGCAAGCTTGCAGTGCTGTTGTCAGATTTGAAAAAAAATAATTGCACATATTTTTTAGTATTTTTGAATCCGCTTAATCATAAAAGTTATATAAAACTGTGAATTTATTAAAGTAATGTATTAAAATAATGAGAACTATGACGATTGTTGGAAGATGTACACAAATTCAAATTTTACTATGATTTTTTGAGTTTATGACTGTGAGTTGAAATGATTAAATTAAACAATTTAATTGGTGAAATTGAAATCAATTAAAATAACAAACGATTTTTACTACAGCTTGTTTACGTAAGAAAATGTTCTTTATTTTTTCATTGTCTTTAATTTCAGTTCAGAAATCTCAGTTTTTATCAACATCGATAAGAGTAAACAAATAATTTTTGCTTTTACATGCAGATGTATAATAGGGGATTTGATATTTAAAAAGAATTTGGAATATAGCACTAAAATAAAAAAAAAAAAATGAAATAAATAAATAAAACATATTTTATGATAAATTCTAATAGCATCCAATTCAATTTTTTTTTCAAAAGCAAAATATACAAGGATAATTACTAATCATTACTCCCTATATAGACTTTTTTCTGAGTTTATACTTTTAAAGACTGAATGAATTGAACAAATTAAGCTATTGTAAAAAGACTCAAATAAATTATTTTTTATGAAATATTTTATTATATATATTATATATTTTATTATATATCTTATATAGTTATACAAATTTTATTACTAACAATAACTACACTAACTAGATAGTTAAAAACAATGCTATAAATCCAAAACTTTTATCAACATTTTTATATTTTTTTTATATTATAATCATAATTTTTGGTATACGTATAATAAAAGAAAACATAAATTTTTAGTCGTTAGATTCTGGTGTAATACGGCAATGCAGATACAAAACACAATCACCACAGTAACGTATTACTGACTTCAAGATGAGTATGACACGCTCAAGTGTGGAGAATTCCACTGTATACAAACTGGGACTATTTTTATCTGGTCAAACACGCAACCTTTTATATAATACATGGCCATTTAAATACGAAGGTAATTTTAAAAATTTTAACATTAAGAAAATATATTTATAAATCGATAATGAATTTTAAATATTAACCTAATTTAATATAAAATTTCTTAAAAAAAAAAATAACTAAATAATGAAATAGTGGTGAAAAGTGTATTTAGTGTATTTTTAATTAGATTTCGTGTATAGAAACTTCATATTTGATATAAAGGATTCCTTTCTAATTTCATCAAATTTTAGATAACAATTTACCTTTGGAAGTAAAAAAATAAAATATCAACATAAATTTTTTTTATGTTTTTATTATTATTATTATTTTTGAGCGTAATTTTCTAAATTTCTAAATTAAATTTGGAAGTAAAAAAAATAAATAAATAAAAATATTAACATGTACAAATTTTTTTATGTTTTTATTATTTTTATTATTATTTTTGAGCGCAATTTTCTAAATTTATGAATTAAATTTCGTAAATTTCTCTAAATAGAACTCAAGTAGTAATTTTATTGTTTAATTGTTTATAATTCTCAATTTTTAAATTTTCCGTTTTTAAACTCAACAATATATGTCAGGAATAGGAATTATACGTTTTACATGTATGTTTGAATTCAAATAATAAAAAAAAAAAGGTCAACTTAATTTTAAATTTCACCTCATGATACTTATACATAATGGGGGACATTCACAAAGCACTTTAACCCCCACTTTAGCCCCGATTTTTAACCCTGGTGCTAAACTATGAGCTTAACATGGTTAGCTCCTGATTTAGTACCATGTTTAGCACCAGGGTTAAAAATCGGGGCTAAAGTGGGGGTTGAAGTGCTTTGTGAATGTCCCCCATTCTTTTATATAATTCCATGCAGTAAAAAATTAATATTTGGAAACAATTAGAAATGTTAAAGTAATATAATTTATTATGTTTAATCTTTCAAGTCTTTCAACCTACCAGGATACTCGAATTTTGGTACATGCACTCTCGTCTTGTAAATAATTAATTATATTTTCATGCAGATGAGGAAATTTCACTAAACTCGGCACCAAAACTAAGCAATAATTAAAAATTCACATTTTTCAATGCCTTCGTAACAAAACTGGAAGAACTTCATCTTACTACTTACACCCCTCCTGATATATAATAATATATATTTTTAATATCCTTCTCATTATTTGTAACACTTCATTGAATACAAAATTATGTTTTCATTATCTTACTGTATTTATTATTTTCATCACAAATTCGACAACTATAAATTAAATAAAACGACAGTTTCAAAGTAAAATCTATTCAATGTTTATTTTACTATTAAAGTTCGATATTCAGTTATATATAATAAAGCGTACTGGTTTACAAGACGAATTGATGTAATTAAGGAAGTCTGTTTGTGGAATTGTGGTACCCTTGTGGCAGATCGTTGGGGCAATGGTAATAATTTACATAACGTATTCCAGCATCTAGTATACAGATGCTGTTAGCTTGTTTCACTCCATTGCCAGAATGTTATTACCAAGACAAGTGAATAACGTTTTGCGTTGACAATTAATTGATTACTTTTCAGTGGAGTTTAACTGTGGGGATTACCTGCTGGCAAAAATTATAATAATGGGAAGCTTTCACCCTGACGTCACCAAACTTTGTCCTACCATTTATTACCAAAAAAAGATTGGGCGTACGTATAAGATCCTTTATTACAATTAATAAAATTAAAATGCAAAATTATGCAATTAATTATTATGAAACTCTGAAGGTGATTTTATATACTCTAAAATTGCTACGGCATGCCGTAGAAAATAAAGATTGATTTTTTTTTTTTTTTTTTTTTTTTTTACGAAGCCGCATGCCTATGTAGCTACTTGCCACATGAATTCCTTCAATTTTTGAGTGTGTAAAAACGCCTTAATGAATGAAGAATAATTGATTACTAAATAGCAAAGTCTTCTACTCGCAATGGTTGTAACAAACCATTGTTTACAATGTCTGTCGCATGAAGCCTTTTTCATTGTTAAAAATGGGACGATGTAGTGTCTAATTTTGCCACCAGAGCAAAGAATGTAATGGCATTGTTGGCGCTAGGCAACCGTTTCAACATCATAATTAACAGTAATTTTCCATAAATTAACATGTAAATCAACAACCAATCCGTGTTTTTCCTTTCACGCTACAGACATTACATAACAATACTTTGTTTACTAACAACGAACAGAAGACTTTGGTAAATAGCCTCTATTAAGTCTTATAAGCACCAACATTAAGTATGATTTTGATGAGGGTTGGTTACGAACCGTCAGTCATACACATTCTCTCCGTCAGTCAAATACTCTGTGACTCGAGTGAGCGGACATTGCCTTTATACTTTGTTCTTTGTGTAGGCAAACCACCTTAGGCTAAACTGTAATATTGAGTTTTGTGATGTAAATTCACTTTGAAGGTTCACAAAAGGTTTAGATGTAGCATAATGCGCATATATGCCACATTAAGTAAATAGACTAAGCTAAACAGATACGGGATATATTATTATATGTTGCAGATATCATTGATATTATCAAATATTGATATAATGTTGTAATATATAGATAAATGGGATAGTTAAAGCCAAGTGATGGAAGTTAACACTCGGATGCATAAATGTTTATTTTGAAAATTGTTTATGTACTGTATAATTACATTGAAATACCTATATTAAAAAAAAATGTACCATTAAGTAATTTTTCACACAAATCGTAATAAATTCTATTATAAACCAATAAAATTACAGTACACTTTTATGTATAAAAATTACATGTGTTTTTTTACGTTCAAAAAATATATTAATTTTTTCAAATTTACTTTATGACTGCAGATATACTCTTAAATATTGGATATACCATCTAAATGAGTTTTTAGTACTTTTATTTTCACCTTAAAATAAGATTATTTTTAGTATTCAAATAAATTAAATTGGCTAATTCAATCTTATTTCAAGTACTTTTCACATTTTTAAGTACAAATTTCCTAGTGATTTAATGGAGTCAATATAATTACAAAAATTTTAGTTAAATTAAGTATCTAAAAATATAGTGTGATAAGCTGATAATGATAGTTTTAGGAGTATAGCAGTTACCTTGAATGGATGTAAGAAGTGGTTATTTCAACCTCATCGACCATATTATGTATAAAGTTAAATTAATTTTATATGTATGCCAAGAGAAGATCCCATAAATGTTATGGCCTTCCTATTTTTATTTGAAATTTGAAATATTGAAGATAGGTTTGAAATAAGACTTGCAAAAATTTTCAAATCTCGCTTTGTCAGTCATGATCTATGATCTTCTATAGATCTGATCTATAGCAAGGTTGGCTTTATACAGGTTAAGCCTCCGATTTGATCAATGTTAACGGGCTTAGCCAATCAGATTCAAGTATTCCAGGACCCATCGTGCCGCGAAACTTTGAATGCGCCCATGATGCAATGCTATTTTTGAATTTTCGCGGTGCAATGGGTCCTGGAAATAGTGGAAAAATGACGCACGAAATACGCACGTGGCTTAACCTGTATAAAGCCAACCTTGATCTATAGAAGACCAGAAATACTTCACTTCCGGCTACTTCCGGTAAAATTATTAAACAAATTTGACTGTAGTTTATATAAGACTGAAAATAAACGTTGTCACATGTTTATGTAAATTAGTTTTATTCTTGCCATTTATGTTCATGAATATTTATTTAATTAAATATCACTTAACTAAAACATAAGTTTAATTACCTAGTTCAAGTTAGAGTTGGACGCTACAAGAACATTATGTAAACAAAGCCATCTGCTGTGTCTTGTGCTCAAATCAGGTACTGCAACGTTCAGCTCTGTGAGTTTCAAGTTTAATTAATTAATAACCATGTAGCCTCGTCTTTTTTCAACTATGTTATGCTAATTTTATTTTCCTGTTCTTACAAGTATCAGTTATGAAGAATATTTATGTATAAATTGACATGGGTGAAATAAAAAAATAAATAAATAAATAAATAAATAAATAAATAAATAAATAAATAAATAAATAAATAAATAAATAAATAAATAAATAAATAAATAAATAAATAAATAAATTAATAAATAAATAAATAAATAAATAAATAAATAAATAAATAAATAAATAAATAAATAAAATAAATAATATTTATTTGCATGAACAAATTTTATGTATTTATGTTCAATAAAGAAAAAATATTTAAAAGTTTCCTTGATTTTATTAAAAAACTGACAAAGTAATAATATTAAGTTTATTACGATTTTTAACAGAATTTTCTTTATTTTTTTTATTTATTTTTTTTTAATAATTTTTACTCTCAGTCAAATTATTGTACAATTTAATAGGTTATTTATTGCAAGAAAGGTCTGCTATGGATATTATTAAATTAAATAATACTTTTATTAACTTTCTATTCAGAGGAAATAAAAAAATACTCTCGGTAAAGAAACACGGCCCAGCTGTTCGACGCAGTCCCCTTTGCTTAACATGTAAACCTTAAAAAATTCCCAAAAATTCTAAAAAAATTTGAGAAAAAAGACTAAAAGCCATAAAAAAAATTTAAAAAACAATTAAACGAGCCGATTTTAAAAATTTTAAATAAAATTTTAAAATAAAATCTGCCTCTCAAAATAATTTCAGAATTTTTGTGAATTTGCTAAGCTTTACATGTTAATCAAAGGGGTCTACGTCGAACAACTGATCTGCGTTATCCTTGTTATAAAATTAACGATTCCGACGAAAAATTAAAAGAATATGTGCCCAAATTTTCCATGCTGCTACCTTGAGTTGTACATCTTGAAAATTCTTCGTAAGGCCTAGCGTGCTACTTGGAGCTGGCCATTAATATCGTCTTGACTCAACCAGATGATAAACGCCTGCCTCGCAAGCGAAAGCCTCCGCACTATATCTCTCTGACAAAAGGCAAGAAAGACTTTAAAAAACATGTTTTACAGTTTCACCCTTAAGAAATATTATATTTCCTTTTTGTTTAGAATTTATTCATGGTATGTATGACGATATAAAATACAAGTATTTTTGCATGATAAAAATCAATTTTTGTAAACAAGTTTGTATTTAAATGCTGGAGAGTTTCTTGTTATTTTTCATGTATTTTAATATACTGTATTAGATATTATTATGTTTCAATGTATCTCCTTTAAATTTTTATTTTATCTTGTATATTTCTATTTTTTAGTTAATTTTGAAACTTTATACTGATATTATGATATTATTTTTGTTATCCTTTTTCATAAAGTAATAAAATCTTAAGAGAAACAAGAAATAATTATAATAACTCTCTGAACCAAAATTAATAACAATGTTTTCCCAATACAGTAAGAATTTAATTAACATAACAACATTATTTGAAATTGTTCTTTAAGCAAGCTTTTTAATTAAAAGAGTTTTGTATAAAATATTTAATGTTTTATTATTATTTTTTTAAAGAAATTAATAACATTTTTGTTATTAAATTTCTTTAATCAATAAAATTTTAGTTGATACTGCTATATTATGTTATATGCTTTATAAATATGGGGGACATTCACAAAGCACTTTAACCCCCACTTTAGCCTCGATTTTTATCCCTAGTGCAAACCCATGGGCTAAACAAGGTTAGCCTCTAGCCTCTGGTTTAGCACCAGGGATAAAAATCGAGGCTAAAGTGGGAGTTAAAGTGCTTTGTGAATGTCCCCCATTGTGTTACTAGTTTCAAATGGGCTGTCTTACACAGAATTGCATGATTTCGCAATGTATGGCAAAAAAATTAAAAACATAAATGCGATCAGGTGTACGCGCGCACACAGTTTCGTTTCGTATCGCATGGCATGCGATCATTCATTTCTCATTTAGAACCGGTTCCAAATTTTTATTATACGAAGTCATACGACGATGCGATACGAAGGCAATGTGTGTGCGACTGCCCGAACTGTCCTTATTTAATATATAAAAGCTGATAAGGGTTATAATTAATGTTAAGGTGGATTCAGATGGCGATTTTTACCATGCGACGCGACGCGAATAATGCGCACTTGCTGTAACATCAATTGGCGGCCATATTGGGCGATTAAAAGAAAAATAGCATCGTAATTAACGCGATTACCGGCGAATTCGCCTCCGCATAGAATTTCACAGCTTTTACGTTAAAATCGCGTCGCATCGCCGTTGTCGCCATCTGAATCCGCCTTTAAGCAAGTCAACAACAAACCGTCTCAAAAAAGGATAATCTGGAATTAAAATAGACTTAACTTCTCATATGGATAATAACATGAATTGTCGTCAAACAATTTAATTCACCATTTTATCACATTCAGTTTTGCACTTTTAGTTGTGTGAGTTAGTTGGATGGAGAACTTTTCTTCAAAGTTTTTTATTGCATAATATTTGGAAAGAGGACTCTGGGAGTTATGTATTGTCAAATTCTTTCAGATTCTTTGACCCCTATAACACTAAAAAAAAAATGGAGGGGAAAGACGCTGTGACGTCATAGTCAAGCCCCATGTTTGCGTGTTTAATATTTGCATTACTATAATGACGTCAAGCGTTTTGCAGCACAATTTTAAGGGAAAGATAACACCGATCAGCTTATTTTTTTAGTTCTAACTTGATTAACATGTAAACCTTAGCAGACACACAAGAATTCTCAAATTTTTTTGAGAGACAGATTTTAGTACTTAAAAAACAACAGAAAAATTTTCAAAACAATTATTATTATTAGTCTTTTATTAAACACAAAAAGTCAAAACAATTATTAGAGTCGGATTTTTTTTTTTATTAAGTTATTAGTTTGGATCTCTATGGGAGAGCCCTAAAAGCACTAGGCTGAAAATTAAAAATAATAATAATAATAATTAAAAAAAGTCAGCTCGAATAATTGTTTTGAAATTTTTTGCTGTGTCTTTTAGTTACATTTTAGTAACTATTTCTATTTCTATTTCTCAAATATGTCTTAAAAATATTTGAGAATTTTTATGTGTCTGCTAAGGTTTACATGTTAATGAAATGGAATTAAAAAAAAAACAGCTGATCAGTGTTCTCTTTCCTTTACAGGCATAATTTAAAGACCTCTAAATATGCAATAAAAAAATCATGAAAGTTTTCCATTGACCTAAAAAAATAATAATTTGATTTTTAAATGGGGTTGCAGATGGAGTTATTCGCTTTTCCCACTGATATACAATGAAATTTTTACGTTATCCTGATTACATTATTCAGAATATGTAAGTGAAAAACAAACATGTAAGATTATTCAAAATTTCTGTTATATAAAACATCCGTATTTTCCCTGTCCTGAATGTTAAATACTTTTTCTCCAATATAAACTCAAATCACGATTTATGTAAGTGGTAAATTCAATTAAACCATTACATAACTCGTTTCTGCTCCTTTATTTAAAGAAGATAGAGCGTTTAGTGATCCATCTTATTATAGTAGAAAACCAAGAATACAGCAGGAAATAGAGACAAAGCATTAAGGTGGATTTTCATGAGGGATTTCCAGCCTGCGACGCTACGCGAATAATGCGAACTTGCTGTAGCATACATTAACGACCATGCTTAGCGATTAAAGAAAAAGAGCATCGTAATTAACACGATATTCGCTGAATTCGCTCGCCGCATAGCACAGCATTTACGTCAAAATCGCTTCGCTTCACCAGCTCATGAAAATCCATTGTACGTTAATGACCTAAAATATAAATTAATGCAAATTTTCATTTTACTTTTCCATCGAATACTATAATATAATAATGTATATAAGCATGTAAATTTTATTACATAAAATAATATAAATAATGGTGGAGTTTTTTTTTATTATTATTTTTTTTATAGTAAACACTAAATTTATATAATTAATAATATATATTGTAATATGCATTTAAAATTGTTCCTTAAAGAAATTTAGGCGTTTTCAATCATAATTATATACGGCTTGACATTAATATTTTTTATTTTGTGATTAAATGTAATTATTTGAAATTGTAAAAAAAAATTATCTTTCGTTCAATGAGCTTAAAATATTATTCTAGAATGTATTTTTTGGCACCAGTCGGCAAGCCTTAAAAATATTAAGACTTTGGCTGGACAATATATTGTATGGATAAAAAAAAAGAAAAAAAAACTCCATTTATTGATGTTTACTTGTAAAAATGCCGCTTTCTACCGTTTTGTTAATTTTTATCTTTCTAACCTTATAAATTATTTCATGAACCCATGAAACCACGCCCGTTTTTCAAAAACTTCACAACAAAAATTCAATTGTGCTTATTTATTTAATTCTTCATTAATTATGTTCTTAAAAATTACAAATTAATAGAAGATTTTTGTTGTGTTGCCAAATTATAGAAGAATAACAAAGGTTTCAGTTGTTTCTCAGTATAGAAACACAATTATAGAAAAAAACACAATGTACGAGTTTTCTGATTTTGAATAAGCTTACTATAAAAACTAAAAGAGCCATTTTATTTAAATTTTTACATATGACGCTGGCAAAATCACAAAATCAGCTGACCATTAAAAAAAAATGTATAAACACTTTTACGCCACACATTTGCATGAATATAAAATATTGGATCCTAGGAGTTCAAATATGAAAGAAATTTGAAGATTCAATAACAAACAAAACAGCCGGATTTTGAGGCCATAAACTTCAAAACAGTGAAAACGGCAAAACTTGACAAAACCAAAACTTCTAATTTTAGCTCGATCATACTGAAAACACCTGACGTTATGTAATTGGACCCTAAGTGTTTGAATATGAAGGAATTTTGAAGATTCAATCATAAACAAAAAATCCGTATTTTGAATCCTTAAACTTCAAAACAGTGAAAACGGCAAAACTTGACAAAACAAAAACTTTTAATTTAGCTCGATCATACTGAAAGCACCTGAAACCATGTAATGGACCCTAGGAGTTTAAATCCGAAGGAATTTTGAAGATTCAATAACAAACAAAAAAGCCGGATTTTGAGGCCTTAAACTTCAAAACAGTGAAAATGGCAAAACTTGACAAAACCAAATCTTCTAATTTTAGCTCGATCTTACTGAAAGCACCTGAAACCATGTAATTGGATCCTAGGAGTTCAAATATGAAGGAATTTTGAAGATTCAATAACAAACAAAAGAGCCGGATTTTGAGGCTTTAAACTTCAAAACAGTGAAAACGGCAAAACTTAACAAAACCAAAACCTTTAATTTTAGTTCGATCATACTGAAAACACCTGACGCCATGTAATTGGACCCTGGGAGTTCAAATATGAAGGAATTTTGAAGATTCAATCATAAACAAAAAATCCGTATTTTGAATCCTTAAACTTCAAAACAGTGAAAACGGCAAAACTTGACAAAACAAAAACTTTTAATTTAGCTCGATCATACTGAAAGCACCTGAAACCATGTAATGGACCCTAGGAGTTTAAATCCGAAGGAATTTTGAAGATTCAATAACAAACAAAAAAGCCGGATTTTGAGGCCTTAAACTTCAAAACAGTGAAAATGGCAAAACTTGACAAAACCAAATCTTCTAATTTTAGCTCGATCTTACTGAAAGCACCTGAAACCATGTAATTGGATCCTAGGAGTTCAAATATGAAGGAATTTTGAAGATTCAATAACAAACAAAAGAGCCGGATATTGAGGCTTTAAACTTCAAAACAGTGAAAACGGCAAAACTTAACAAAACCAAAACCTTTAATTTTAGTTCGATCATACTGAAAACACCTGACGCCATGTAATTGGACCCTGGGAGTTCAAATATGAAGGAATTTTGAAGATTCAATCATAAACAAAAAATCCGTATTTTGAATCCTTAAACTTCAAAACAGTGAAAACGGCAAAACTTGACAAAACAAAAACTTTTAATTTAGCTCGATCATACTGAAAGCACCTGAAACCATGTAATGGACCCTAGGAGTTTAAATCCGAAGGAATTTTGAAGATTCAATAACAAACAAAAAAGCCGGATTTTGAGGCCTTAAACTTCAAAACAGTGAAAACGGCAAAACTTGACAAAACCCAAACTTCTAATTTTAGCTCGATCATACTGAAGGGAGTTCAAATATGAAGGGATTTTGAAGATTCAATAACAAACAAAAAAGCCGGATTTTGAAGTCTCAAACTACATAACAGTGAAAACGGCAAAACTTGACAAAACCCAAACTTCTAATTTTAGCTCGATCATACTGAAAACACCTGAAATCATGTAATTGGACCCTAGGAGTTCAAATATGAAGGAATTTTGAAGATTCAATAACAAACAAAAAAGCCGGATTTTGCGGTCTCAAACTACAAAACAGTGAAAACGGCAAAACTTGACAAAAGCAAAACTTCTAATTTTAGCTCGATCATACTGAAAACACTTGACGCCATGTAATTGGACCCTAGGAGTTTGAATATGAAGGAATTTTTAAGATTCAATCACAAACAAAAAAGCTTGATTTTGAGGCCTTAAACTTCAAAACAGTGAAAACGGCAAAACTTGACAAATCCAAAACTTCTAATTTAAGCTCGATCATGCTGAAAACACCTGACGTCATGTAATTTTTTTTTTTTTTTGCTTGTGTGCATCTCCGTATTCTTGTCCCGTCAAGACAGAGTCTTATCGACAGGTGCTGTAGTTTGCACTGCGTCCATGGCCGACTTATTTTATCCATCCCGGCATTAGCCATTGTAGTCGAGGGGGAACCATGGAAAACCCCAAGTCAGGATGGTCGGTGTCAGAACACGTTCTAAACACCTCCCGAATGCATGTGGCAGTGGCTCGTCTCTAACCAGACAGCGAAGGTTCAGACCTCTCGATCTTTTCACCTATAGCTCCCAGTAGGATTCGAACACACGACCTTCTGATTACCAGTCAGACGCGCTACCACTGCGCCACCATGCTCGGTAGGTTCAAATTGGTTCAAATTGGACCCTAGGAGTTTGAATATGAAGGAATTTTTAAGATGCAATCAAAAACAAAAAAGCCGGATTTTGAGGCCCTAAACTTCAAAACAGTGAAAACGGCAAAACTCGACAAAACCAAAACTTCTAATTTTAGCTCGAGCATGCTGAAAACACCTGACGTCATGTAATTGGACCATAGGAGTTTGAATATGAAGGAATTTTGAAGATTCAATCACAAACAAAAAAGCCGGATTTTGAGGCCTTAAACTTCAAAACAGTGAAAACGGCAAAACTTGAAAAAAACAAAACCTTTAATTTTAGTTCGATCATACTGAAATCACCTGAAACCATGTAATTGGAATAATAAAATTAAGTCAATATAAACTGGTTGTCACTTAAAGTTGGTTTGACGTCACGAACCTTTTCCTTTGTTCTCCAGTACAATGGGAGGGTCACGTGACGTTCAATCCACTTTTAAGTGACGACCAGTTTATGCACTGTTCCTCGATGCATGGAAGTCTGTAT
The DNA here is from genome assembly GCA_949825025.1 of Siphlonurus alternatus. NCBI lineage: Eukaryota > Metazoa > Arthropoda > Insecta > Ephemeroptera > Siphlonuridae > Siphlonurus > Siphlonurus alternatus. The sequence goes on along the minus strand of OX463783.1, from coordinate 22,867,029 downwards.
AATTTGGACGTCATTGACTCTAGGAGTGTTTATTGAAATAACTAGTTTAGTTCTGCTCTTGATGGTTGATTGACAACTCATGATTTAGTGACATGAAACTGTCAATAATTAAATTAAGTAAATTATCACAAGTGACTATACTGTTTAAACTGTGAGCAGAGCAATTAAATATTATAGAGAGAGTTTTAAAATATATTTTAGTTTTTAATAATTTGTGTTATATATCATAAAAATTATTATATATTTTATTCATTATGAAAAGGTTATGATAATATTTTATAAATTTATTTTTAATATACATTAAAGAGTTGAGTGTATATAAAACGCAAACTTTAAATACCAACCTTCTATATAATACCTTTTCTCTGTTCACTGTTTTAAAAAATTCTTAGCTGAATATTGCTGCTAAATATTATAATGAACGCACGAAAAGCTAAAATATAAAGTAAGAATAATTAAAAGTCTCCTTAAAAAAAGAAATTTTTCCATTAAGTTTGCCTCCGTTCTCTTAAATTTAATTTAAACCTTTCATTGAAGGACTGGCTCTTTTTTCTGCTACCAAATTCAGACAAAATTCTAATCTGGTACCGAAAATAATTATATAATCACCTTTTATTGGCAGAGATGACATCGAGGTCTTGGCGAGTAAAATATTATTTCAATATGTTATCAGCAGTCGTCGTGATACAAAATCAAAAACATTGTTGCAAAATTCTCGCTATATTGAATTACTTTCGGTACAAGTTACATGGAAAAGTTATGAAAATGGCAACAGTGCATGCTCATTTTAATTTACTTGACTTTATACTGAAAAAAAGAAAGATTTTATAAGGAAATGCAATCCGTATATTTTATATACCTATTAATTATATTATAGTCCGTGTTAGCAGCAGTGTGTAGCTATACCATATTGTTAAAATTGTCTATAATATCTTGCTAACTTACTGTAACAATATAACTGCCCACTCACTTATACCGTCTTATTTTATACCCAAGATAATGTATGTACCCCTATGATAACACGTTATAATAAAATCAATGTTGCAACATTTCTTGAGCTTTTTTTGGTAGTTTATTCTGGCTTTCGGTACCGCTGCGCATTATAATACGTCCTTGACAAAATGATATAATATAAATCAACGTTGCCACATTTATTTTCTTAAATTCGGAAGGTTATTCTGGGTGTGTCGGTACCGCTGCTCATTATAATACGTCCATGACAAAATGATATAATAAAATCAACGTTGCCACATTTCTTGAATTCAGAAGTTTATTTTGCGAGTGTCGGTACCATCCAACTTACATTGATAAACTCACATGACTGTCATGATGTTTACAATAAAAAAAATGTCGTAGTAATAAAGTGACTTTTTTTATCACCATAATAAAAAATTCGTTCAATTCAACTTTTGTCTAAAGTTTAACTCGTGAAAGATAAATGGTTTCATTGTAATATTTTATAGTTCTATCGATTAAAATACGACAAAACTTTAACTGCTTTTATGTAAAGATGTACAGTATAAATATACGAATTGGAATCAATAGAACATTTTTAAAAAATACAGAATAATTATTTTGATCCTTTTAGAAAGAATATAATTTAAAACCATGGCTTACTGTGAAATTTTATAAGAATGAATCAAAAGAAGCAATTGAAGTGCTTTGATATAGGCCACAGCAACTTATAACAACGCGTTATGTGTTCTAATTTGTTTTTATTTTTTTTCCTTGTACCTTATTATTAAATTTGTGAAAAAATTTATTCATATTCCAATTATATTCACGGAAAAGGAGAATGGTTAATTATATTAAATAGACATGTATTTTCCAAGGTAGGAATACGCTTGGATTTAATAGCTGTCTTTTAATTAATTTGCGTAATTTCAGACTACAAATATTTAACAAAAAAATACAGTACAATCTTATTAAAATTTGTATAAAAAAGTAACAAGATATAAGAAATAAATTAATGTAATCTGGTAATTAATGCTCAGATTAGATTAATTGTAAAAATTAAAATGATTTCATGGTGCTTAATATTTTCTCTTTGACTGTGACATGATCCAACTGCAAGCACATGATGCATGAAACATGCTTGACTACAAAATAATAATAGAGATAGTTTTATAATAAAAAAATATATTACTATGACATATTTCAATGTGATATGAAAAAAAAAAAAAAGCTTACAAGCACTAAAAAATATTTGCATTTATTTGCATGTATAAACTTGTATATAGCAAAGCAGCTGTCTGCATGGTCTCTCATTTATATATGAAATGGTTATAAGGGAAAACGACTAGAGTATTGGATAAAATAAATTCTTCATCTTTTATAAAAAGCAATCACAATATGTTACATATGGATATTATAAAAAAGTAACAGTTATCATTTTTATATGTCTGCATTTAATCTATAAAATCATAATATTGATGAAAGTATAACAGTATAATATATATATATAGGGGCCGGATTTCCAGCTTTTGGAAATGTGATTTCCAGCACTGGATCCAGTCCAATTTTTTCCTAAAAACAGTTTTCAATTTTCCTGAAAACAGTTCACTTTCAGTTCAGTAATGTAAAAACAGTTTTTTCCAGTTTTTAAAATTTTACGTTTTTAAACCCTCAAAAATATAATTTAGTTTTTTTTTTTTTTTTATTGAAAAATTTATATTTTGATAAAGTACCATTGCAGTGAAGAAAATTCGTGAAAAACCATCATTTTGATGGGGGAGGAAAAAAATAATAATGCAAATATTTAATTATAATTTTTATCACGAAAAACATGCTTTTGCAAGACAAAACTGCATTTCCAGTTATCATAAACTGCAAAAAGTTTACGAAACTTGAAAAAACTGAAACAGTTCTCACTTTTCAAAAACAGTTTTTTCCAGTTCAAACTTTTTTGCATTTTTGGCAATGAAACATCATGATTCGTGAACATTTAAAGTCAGAATCAATATAGCATACATATTTATATAACTGGAAAAACTGGAGATCCGACCCCTATATATTATTATATATATCGATATATATGAATATTGGAGATTAAATAATATATAAAAAAAAATGTTGTACGTACATGGTGTTTATAAAACACATTTTATGATTAAATTGAAATAAAAATAGAATTAAATGAAATTTATTTCAATAACACGACTTAGTATCATATCATTCTATACATTTTTTATTAATATTTTTAATAATTAATCCGTGTTAAATTATAAAATATTTTATTTTACATTAATATAGGGAATCATTTATATATATTTTTATATCAAACCATAATTGGGCACGTCTGCTTACTAATAATTCATTTAGTTTTGAACTACAAACCTTCTAAAACCCTAACCTGAGCGTTTCGCGGGCAAATTGCGAACGACAACCATAAAATTAAGTGTATCTTTTAAGTAATTAATTTTTTCGTATGAAAAAGATGCTGATTTGACTAAAAAATCACAGCAGTCTTCATTTAAAACAATGCTAATCCTAAATTGCTGAATATCTTGAAAATTTCACCGAATTCGGTTTTATTTTCTATGGAAAATTATTTCATGCATCATGGTGTCAGGAAGGTTTGCTGAAATTTTCAGAGTGCTTCACCATCTATTAAGCTTATTTTTCTTACCATTGACATTAATCCTTAAAGAGCTCTTAAAACAAAATGGCATTAATTATATACATCAAAGCAGTATAAGTATCGATTCGCATGCAGTAAATGTTATTACCAAATGATAGTAAACCACATTATTTAGTCTAAAAGTTTTCTTGGAATTACAGAATTCGAACACAAGTCCCTTGCTATGAAACCAACAGATCTTCTTTCAAGATTCCATCCAAGATTTTCTCATCTGCTATATTGCTGTATGGTGTATGAACACATGCTCTTCGCGTATTCAAAATCATCATAGCAAAAGTTACTGTTTATTTATTTTTTTTCTTTAATAAAAACATCAAAGATATTTTTTATTCTAAAGAACACATGTAGTTATCTGTGAAGAAATCTGGTGGATTTCTAAGATTGTATTGATGTTCACCAATCCACTGGGTCAGTTAAACAAGTCAGATTTAACCACGTGTTACCTATGCTTGAGTGAAGTTTCTTTGTCATAAAAAATAGAAAAGTGGAACCTGCATGATTTTTTTTTTTTTTGCAAATTTGTACAGAAAACCTCAAATTATTTAATGTCAGTTTTTTCACATTTTTTAACCTTTTAACACCCTCAAAATCTCACTGCAAAACGCAGTGACGTCATAGTCATGTAACATTTTTCCAGCATGATTTTAAGGACGTTAGTAGTTAATCATTATCATGATAAAAAAATTATGTAATAAAAACAACAATACATAACTCAAGGTCCTCTATCTCAATACGAAATAAAATTCATGCAAGTTGTCCATTTCTCTAGCTGGAATTCTTGTATTAATTTGCAGCAGATATATAATTGGCGCGATTCACGAAGCAGTTATCCAGGGGTGCAATTCACGAAGCAGTTAGCCAGGTTTCTAACCACGTATTGCTTAACCACGTTTAACTATACCTATTTTATGTGTTAAACAACCTAGTTAAACGTGATTAAGCTAAACGTGGCTAGAAACCTGGCTAAGTGCTTCATGAATCACACTCCAGGTTTCTAACCACGTTTAGCTTAACCACGTTTAACTTGGTGGTTTAAAACGTAAAACAGGTATAGTTAAACGTGGTTAGAAACCTGGCTAACTGCTTCGTGAATCGTACCCAATATTGGAGATATTTAAATCTTGTGAAATATAGGGAACTTTATTATTTTTAGATATTTCATTAAATAAAAACAAACATAATATATATTACATAATAGTTACTAACATAAATTTCATTTGAAGAAGCAAAAAGGCACAAACATTTAAAATATTTTTTTTATTTGTAAATAGACGTTTATTGGACTGTGTTAAATGTTGACCATGTTATAAGGTTCATGCAATAATTTATTGAAAAACAGACACTAAAATATTAAATATATTTTAACTCTAGCATTACCAAGGATTTTTTTGTCACACGCTATAATATATACCAAAGGGGGAATGGAGGATGTCGAATCGACCTGCTATTTAAAACGCAAGTTAAAAAAATATTTTTTTTTTGTTGTGGAAATACTTACTTTACTCTTTGGCTAAAAAAAAAAAAAATCACAATTTTCGGAGCAGTGTTTCATAATTTTTTCCCGCTTTAAAAAAGTTTCGGGTCATCTCGACCCCCCCCCCTTTCCTGGTAATGCTAAGGTAAAGTCCAAACCAACATTAATACATTCGATTTTTTTGCAATAACACGAGCAAGCACTCCGATGTTTTGCAAATGTTTTTACTGACAAGTTGTAACATGCAAAAACTTTTCTTTGCAAACTTTAACGCAAACAAAATGATGACAAAAATAAAGAAGTGTCAAGAAAAGTTTGGGGTGTGTTAAAAAAACAAGTCTGAAAATATATTGTAAGAAAACTTTACAGAATAAACATAACCCCTTGGTAATAGTATAATAAGCTTCCACAGAATATATTATTATTATGCAAGTATTGTGCGCCATTTTAGTGGTTAACGGTCTAAATAAAAAAGTTTCCATATTGAAGTGTATAATAGTAAAAAGCTTTGTGGTTTTATGTTCCAATTGATTTGCCTAACATGCGCAACTAGCGGAAACTTCGGTCGGAGAATAATTACATCTCTGTTACAGAAGTTAAATCTGAAGTTCATTTAGTTATGACTGACAATCATTATATTTTTTATTGAAACATTAACGATATAATCTTTTTAAGTTTTTAAATCAATGAAATATAAATGATTCAGTGTAAAACAAAGTCTTCTATATTCTATACTAATTAAAGTTCATATGTAACTTGATTTTCGTCGGAAACGCTCGGGTGTCCTTCGGCTCGGCTCGGCCAGTAAAGTTCTTCGTTACAAAAATTGCACCAATGACAAAAGACAAGACGAAAACCAAGTTAAATGTGAACCAGAGTATACTTGCAATAGTTGAAACAAAACCTCGGTTTTAATGTCTTTCCGATGAAATATTTTTCATTCCATAGGACAATGTAGTACCTGATTTTGTCCACCAGAGCATAGAACGTAATGGAATTTTTGGCGCTAGTCACTACCATAATTAAAACGTAATTTTTCATAAGTTAGAATGTAAATCAACAACCGTTCGTATTCACCGGACAACAATACTTAGTTTGTAAACAAAGATTTTAGTGTATGACATCACTCATCAGTCAAAAATAATAAATTTTAAAATTTGTAGTCCCCACGCCTTATGGCAATCATTTCTACATGCATTTATTAATAATATAAAATTTTATATTGAGAATAATTTATACATTTAGTGAAAAATATTATATATTTTATGTTTGATTATAGTTTATGATACAGTCCTTATATGTTCTACGATGTGACATTCTAAAAATTTCATGAGAAGTCAAATGTCTAGAATTTTGTATTAAAGGTAAAATACGTTACTGAAATGCAGCCTTTGTAGATACAAATATACGACATTTTTTATATTGCCGAAAAAAAATGTTGTTTTTTAACATTGGGAAATTAGTTTATCAAACAAAATATGGTAGGTAAATTTTTTGTGCGTCTGTAAAATATAGAGTAGGAGATGGCTTCATAAATGATTCATCAAGGATTATGGGAACCTTCTATGGTAGAGTGAGATTTTGTAGTGTGTGCATACATGTATATTTAAAAGTGATCTGGCCAGAGAGAATGTGCAAATTGGTCAACAAATTTATTTCAATAAAATCAATAAAAAAGTACTAATATATTTTTAAAGCAAAAAACAATATATTAACATATAATATTGAAAAACTGCATGAATTTTTTTTGCCGCAAATTTGGATAAAAGATCTCGAGGTATGTATTGTAAAAAAATTTAGTTTTTTTTTTAAAATACCTTTAAAGTCGAGAAGAAAAACGGTGTGACGTTATGCAAATATTTAACACGCAATTAAGCACATGGCTATGAAGTCACATTGTCTTTCTCCTCAATTTGAGGATGTTGTGGGATTCAAAAAATCTGAAAAAATTTGACAATAAATTATAAGTCGAGGTTCTTTATCTACATATTCAATACAATTTTTTCATGCAGTTTGTTCTTTGTATTAAAAAAATAAACACATTTGTAGTATATATATATACTATCCGTATTAATTGATAGTGTAAATGAATGTTATATATAATAAGCACCATGCTAATTTTTTTTTAATTTGATAGACATAATCTTATCTGGAGACAGACATAATTCTCACCAAGAAGTTCATATTTTGCGAGTGTTTTCACGTAGTATAATATATGAAAAAAGTTTCTTGAAGAAGAGTGCTATGAAATATCGTTATGAAATCAAGCATGTCTTGATTTTTTCGTTCTGTGTAGACATAGAGAAAGAGACTGTCTGTAGAAAACGTGCTAAGTGAATAACAACGCGCACGTATGAAGAATACGTGGAGCCAGCTGGTTACAAGGAATTACATGGTCAGTATGAAAAAAAGGCAAGACAAATTGTGCATTGCTACAAGCCTCGAATTTAGAAAATAGAATAAATATAATATTGAGAATTGGTAAACAAATTTATTTCAATAAAATCAATAAAAAAAAGTACTGATCGATATGTTTTTAAAGCAAAAAACAACCCCAAAAACAATGTATAATAATGAATAATATAATAATATAAGAGAATAGAATATTTAGAAAATATTAGATATTCTATGAAATACTGTAGAAAATTAGAAATAGTATCTTAGTGTTTTATTTCATAATATTTGCATGAATGTTTTATAAATTATTATTTATTTCAAATAACAAATTTTATGATTATTATGTCTGATTTTCGTGCCTTGTGTATTTGTTTTCTATACTTTGCCTTGTGTATGTAATTAGACATAGGCTAGGGCTATTCACAAAGGATATAGCATAAATTTTTAGTATAAAAAAATCGAGTACTAAATCTGGTACTAAATATCAGTATTAAAATTTTCTGGGATAAAATTTATGCTAAGTCTTTCGTGCCCCTCTTAAGGTTAATTAAGTGAAGATATTGTACATTGGGCTAGCTGATTTCACAAATTTCACCTATTTAATTAACGAAGACATGTTAATTATGGTTTACTAATTCCTAAAAAAAAAAATACCATGATATTTTTTATGTTGAGAAAAAACATTCATATATAGTACTAGAGATGTGAATAAAACTATAGTACCCCCAAAAAGTAGAATTAGACTTATTGACAATGGACCTATGCATAAATTTATCCAGTTATATAATAAATTACCAGTATCATTAAAAAATGTACAAAAGTATGCAGATTTTAGGAATTTGGTTAAAAAGTTTCTGCTCAATGACTGTTATTACTCTGTTAAGGATTTTTTACTGTGATTTTCTTTTTTTTTATTGGTTGTGTATTTTGCCCTTTGACGTGTCTTACCCATGCATAATGCTTTATTTCTACTTGATATTAATATATGCATAAATGTATTTGGAATTGGATGAATAAAAAGAATTTGAATTTGAATTTTGTCTATTGTAGAATTATTTGTAAAATCGTATTTATAAAATCTTTGTCAATTATTTGTTATAAGACTGTATAATACGCTATAGTTATTTTCCATTGTGTTTATTTTATATTTTATTATAACATGCTTAATAAACATATACATTATAATGTATAAAGTATGAAAGAAACGTATTATATTATTTATAAAATTGAAAAATATTACGTAAATTTTCACTCTTTTAAAAACCTGGGAAAAGTACGTGTCTGCCAGCTTTGTATTGTGTATATTATACTGCATGAGATATATTTTTCCTCAGCGTTTTTAAACCTGTTTTAATTGGAAATGTTGCGTGGATAATGCCCTATGATTAAATATTTTACAATATATCATCAATATTGCTAAAATACAAAGAGAAAAATGCTCACACACAAAAAGAGGAAATATCTTAACAATATAAATACAAAAAAAAATCCGAGTTGAATAATAATTAATAGAAATAAAAAATCTCACAATTCAGGAAACAAAAAAAATCTATATTATTTTGGTTAAAATAAATGTATATTAATTTAATGGACCACTAATATTTTTAAATGCATGAATAAATAGACTATAGGGGATTATAAATATGTTTCATGGGATGGTAAAGAATTTTTGAATTAAAAGAGAAAAAAGTTCACGGACCCAAATTAAAAAAAAAATATATAGTGGCATTATATTATTATACTGATTTACACAGTACTTAACAAATCACTCAATTCTTAATTGGAACTTTAAGAATTTATCATGACTATTTAAAAATTGTGATTTTTCTCTAGACCACTGATTAAAAAAGAACAATAGCATACTGTCAATAAAATTGAAAAATAACAAAATTTAATTTTTTTTTCGCATAAGTGCGTTTTGTTTTCTAGTATTTTTTTAACATTAAATGTCGATGAACTCTTTCGGTTCTACATCACTCTGTTGCATATACGATATATGAAGCTACCAGATGTTGCGTTTAGTTCGGTTCACAACATTCATCATCATGCGAGAGTATATAATAATATACACTTCATGAATATTCTAGGCTAACGCTGCCAACAGTGTCAAAATAAATTCACCACCACTGACTTTAGAGTAACAATGGACAACAATTGGCGTCATAAAGTTAGTGCGAACCTAGTGGTAACTGCTGGAACTACGTGCGTCTGGCGAGGATTTCTGTATATGATTAACATTGTAAAATCATGTAAATGCTCTATCAGTGGCCACAGCATAATTTTATAGAAATGACAACACCATAATTAGTTGTCAAACACTTTCGGACAAATATAAAAAAATATTTCAACTTCGTAAGTGATTTCTTTCCTATATATTTGATAATTTTTGTGATTCTCCCCATGCTATAGGTATTGCCGTATCCTCAATGCAAAGAGCAAAATTTGCAGACGTCAGCGCCATCTCTTGGTCCTTTATGTCCTCTATGTAAAATGTAACTATATAAATAAGATTCTTTAAAGCCACATCAAAATGGATGAATAATCTACAAGTTTTTTCATTGCATATTTGGATACAAGACCACAAGTTAAAAATTATCATCAATTTTATTTTTTCCATTTTTTTTTCAACCCTTCAACATTCTTAAAATTGAAGGAAAAGATGCTGTGACGTTATATGCATCAATGTGTTTCCCTATATATGCTTGCGTTTTAAATATTTTACTATGATGTCATAAGGTTTCTTAGTATGATTTTAAGGGTTTTAAAGGGTTAAAAAAATACTGAAAAAAAAAATACAATACATAACTCAAGATTTTCTATCTTAATATACAATGAATTTTTTTACAATTTAATGAAAATTGTCCACGAGAGGAATCTAAATTTATTTTATTGGTTGTAACGCCGTGAGGTTAGGCAACTTTTTCAGCATCAAAAATAAAGCTCGAAGTTTGAAGAAATCGCTTTGTTTTTGCTGTATAATATAAGATGTCTTTTAAAAGGAGTACAGTCAAATTTATATTATTTTCCTTCCGGCAGTAACCGGAAGTGATCTACTCATTAATATTTCAGTGCTGTAATTTCTCATGTGTGCCAACATTTCAACCACAAACCCCTATGTAAAGTTTTAAAATTGAAATACAAACCAAATAGCTGCAAACCTTACACTTCCGGCTACTTCCGGTGGTAATATTACATTTATTGAACTATATTTTCTTGAATTTTGAAATCCTGCACCCATTGTTTGGCCCACCTATCTGCTGAAACTTTGAACTATTGACTACAACATAGAAAATGATCAGATTTATATAAAAAATTCAAAAAAGGAAACTATACAAAAATATTACGGTATATTTTTAAAATACTGAAAATATTTTCTGTTATATACAATTTTGCTCCCTAGTGAATATCTATAACCACATAAAACTAAAGAAAAAAACATGTTATGTTAGAGGTACTTTGCATTTTCTGACTCGTAAAAGCAACAAATCGCAGCTTTTAAGGTTGAGAGCGACCTAAACGCTACACCAAATTTACGACGCTCGTAACTCGAGTCAACAGCTGTGCTCACCGCTGATGAAACCAGCAGGTAAACAAGAGGCTGCTGTCTTGAGGTATCTTCTTTCAACTATCGAGAGGATCTCAAGAAAATAAAATTCCACTCTCGAAGCGTCTGCTCGTTTTTTGTTACATTTTAAACGGGACATTAAACTGTTTATAATCGAGTTTCATATTTAGTTAGAGATTAAAACAACTAGTTAGCTGTCTTCAATATTTAACATACATTTTTTTGCAATAGATTTTGCAACACTAAAGTGATAATTAAAGAATATCAAAAATTATAATCAGTATGGTTAATATCACCTTATATTAAATAAATATTATCACCCATTTAGCACTTTTTAAACTTTTTTACACATTTTTAGGGTTATTTTTTTCATTGCATTACTTTCTGTACATAATTTAACCCTTATTGACAATATTGATGCTAAATTAGGGCCAATGAGATTTGTGAATAATCTTTTATGTTACTACTAAAATTTAACAAAATGTTATGGTTGGATTTTTCCTATAGGAGTACTGAGTTTGACCCACCACTTATTTTATAATATTATTGTATTTTTAACGGCTATAAAATCCACCCTCATTTTCAACCTACCTTCTTTAGCTATGTTATATATATTCCATGCAAACAAACTCAAGTAGCGATGTTCGTGCAGTAGAGAAGATAGTTGATATGCCTCTCACATCCTGTAGAATATTCTCTTCTAGAAGAGATAAAGCTCCTTTCCTTACATGGAATATTTAACTGTAAGCACTAAGTCTTAGAAACATTGACAGTAGACACATTCCATGTAGAGAAATCTAAGAAGTTTCAACATAACCATGTAATATAAACCTTAGTATATAAAGGTCCTTTATTTATTCGTTTACAGTACAACCTTTGTCCTATACAATAGTCTTATAGCACCTGATGCTATATAGTGTCCTATTTAATGAAGACTCTTTTAGTTTATATAAGTTTAGTATGTCTGGAGGATTTTAAGCTGTCAGTATAAGTTGCTTTAACAGACTGATTTATTTTGTAGCAACCACAATGTGGGGACAAGTTTTGACTCTGACAAATTTCCTTACGGTCCATTCCCAAAGGAAAATGTCTTGAGATAAGTTTGTAAACATTTGTCTGGTTACGTGATTTTATACTAGTATTAAAGAATGAATTTAATATAGTGGTAAGCATTCAAAAATAAATCAAGTTTCTAAACTTTGTTTAATAAATTTAATATGAAAAACATTTTCTTTCATCAAGATTTTATTTATTATAAGAAAATTACTTATTTCGTTCCAAATATTGAGATTTTGTATGTACCATACTCAAATTTTACCATGCTTTGAAAAAAACATTGTAACTTTCATAAAATTACAAAAAAGGGCATTCACAAAGTCTTAAGGCCACATTTAAGGCTCGATAATTTTAAGCTTGATTTTAGACTTGTTTTTTAGACCCAAAATATCTGGTCTTAAATTATTGAGCCTTAATTGTGGCCTTAAGGCTTTGTGAATGCCCCTTAAAAAGAAGTATAAAAGAGTGCCTTTTTTTATCGGTTTTCTTGTTTTCTAGAAAATATAATGATGAAATTTTACCAGTAAAAGACAAAATAAGACAAATAGATATTCATTAATATTATTTATAATTTTATAATAGTATAACATTAAAATCCCCAGTGATAAAATAAATTTATTGAATTAATTCAGTATATTTTCATATCTATATACATATAATATAATATTTTGAAAATAAAATTTGTAACAAATTTGTAAAAATAAAATTAATACTGAAGGATGATCTGTCATTGAAAATATTTGTTATTCGAGTGTTGAAGGGAATAAAATACAACGCAAGTATCAGGCAGTTTAGTTTCATAAAAGTCATTCTTGATGTTTAAAGATTATTAAAATAGCTCTTGTAAAAATATTCATTTGTCTTGTTTTGAATCTGTCTGTCTCATGTATTAAAAAAAAAACATATTATTTTACATGTATATAATAAAAAATATAATACTAAAAACAACATTCAAAATAAGATGAATTCATTAAGCTAATGAGAATGGTGTTTAGATTATTTGTTAAACGAAAGTTGAGCACAAAAAAAATAGAAAAGGTAACATAAAATATCAATACGTAGGTTGTAAAGTTGTCGTAACTTAATTAAATAAAAATTTAATTGCTAACTGAGAGCAAGTTAAATATGAATGAGAAGTCTCAACAAAGGGAAAACGACAAAAGTTAGACAAAAAAATTCGTTTGGTTTTGATACCATGTAAAAAAAAAACACACACTCTATTCGCATAGTAAACAGTTCTGCTTTGAAAAAAAAAATCATTTTATGATTTTACTAAATTAAATTTTAGTTCTAAAGTAAAATAGACTACATAATGGAGCCCATGTCACTGTTCTTTGTTCAAACTGACCTAACATTTTATTGTTAATGCAAATATGCTTTCAAATTTGGGAGAAAGGTTCGGCTAATGATCGTCATAGAATGAATTCTACAATGCTTTTAATACTGTATAATATAGATAAAGAAAGAGGGGCATTTTGAATTCTACAGTATAATTAAATAAAATTAAAAATTATATTCTGTAGCTGCAATGGACTTTGCATGACTTTTTTATTGCATGCTAGATATAGGAAGCTTATACATATATAGTAAAAAATTGGTTATTTTGAAAAAAAAAAAAAAAAAAAACTATCACAATCGAAAGGAAAGATTCTTTTCCCTAATAATCATTCAACGCTTTTTCATATATGTATATGCATGACTATGACGTCACAGTGCTTTTGCAGTACGATTTGTTATATAGAGTGTTTAAATATAGCGCCGCTTTTTATTATTAAAGAAGTTTCTGCATTTTCTTTGTGTGTAATATTGCATTACTTGTATAAAAATAAATTAATTAATTGCTTCAATATTGTATGTAATAATAAAAAGAGAACTATGTACACAGACTTAATCCTCAAATGGCATTTTGTAATGACACATGTAATATTAAAAAAAATCACTTATCAACACATGAATTTAATTAAATATATACAAAGAGAAATTTTTCTTTCATTTAAAAAACATCACAAAAAACTTCTTTGATCATAATCTTTTTATGTTGCATCGATTCTCTGCATAATTGTATCATGCAGTGGAAAATTGCATGCTTGTTTGTTAGTTCTTTAAAATCAATAAAATGTAATTTAAAAAGATTGACAATTCTATTAAAAATATTTTCATAAATAAGATATTAATTGATCAGAAGTGTAGCGTGTTAATTATATAAACTATAATTAATTAAAAATTGACAATTGACCTCAAAATAACTTACTTTATAAAAAAAATTAACTAATTAATGGACTATTTTTCCAGAATTTTCAAAGTTCAGAAAGTATTGTTGTTTGGAAAAAATATTAAAAGTAAAGATAAATTTTTCAATGGCTCTTTTTTGGCATAATTTTTACACACGCGGACCCATCCTTTTAAAAACAGTTCATACTTGAAAAACATAATAAAAAATACAAAAAAAAAATGAATCTTATTATGTTCTGCTAAAATGCAAATAAAAAATGTTTGCAGCCAATTTTCCATTACTTACAGAGAAGTATTATTTTGCACTATAATTTTAACTATAAATTTTTATTATAATCAGATAATAGAGCAGCAGTAGAGCTTCAGACTTTTTTTTTAAATTTATTGATAGGAGTCTCGAACTACGCACCACCGAACCGGAAAATGAAGTACATAAATGAGCGGATGAAAACCACGTGTGCCACATTTTACTATTATATGGTTTCAAAAAGAGATTTGAACACGTTCGTGAGGTCACAAAAACACTCAATTCAAAGCACAATACATGTACTGTACAACTGCAAATTGGTGTACACTGCAATGTATTTTCAATCTCAAGCGAGTTCAACTCTATTCACAAATCAAATTAAACTAGTGACCAAAAACAATTTGCATTGCAAATCATTCAAACACTTGACGCTACTATTTTTTCAGATACATTTATTGTACAGTACATTCGTTGCCTTGGAAAATTTTCAACTTGCAGTCTTGTTAATGCCCTATGTTAGTCTTATGGGGTATAGTGATTAACAAGGCAGCAAAAGGAAATTTTTAGAGGTGACGACTGTATGCAAATCTAAAACAGGTGGATTGAAACTAGAGTTTTCAAGTCAGCTGATTTTACAGTTTTCCTACCGTTCTATCTAAATCTTCATTGGTTGTTATCATCGGAACTTCTCGGGAGTATTCGTTTTTTGTCGGCCAATAATATCCTTTGTTACAAGCCGGCTTCCAATGACTGGGAACGTTACAGAAAGAAAACCTAGTTGAATCTGACAGTTAGTGTATTTTTTTTAAATACCTCTCCCCCCAGTTTAATAAGGTTTTAGAGGAACATAAAAGTCTCAGACCATCTCAATATCCCAAAGAAGGTCTTGCATAAGTCCCTTAATAAAAATCAGAATACATTAAAATTGTAGTGTAGAGATGTTTTCAAGTTAATAGTTTCTATTAACGACAGAAAAAAAATCCAATTTTTTTTAACATGGTAGCTTATGGAGAAAATTTTCCTGACTGAAAACAATTGAAGTCTCTTTAAATCGAGAGAAAGAACGTTGGAAACAAAACCCCGTGTTACTAGCCACTGACTCGAGTCTGCCATGCATAAGAGGAGGTTTTAATGAAATGAAATTCAGTTAAGCTAACGATTTTAACGTTAAATTTAATAGTGGCATTCAACGTCACAATAATTGAATTTGTTACAGAATGAATTAAAACTTTTGTCACAAAATGTCATCAATTTTATGTTTCACTTTTTTTTTCAGATAAATGGTTATAACATAATATTTATTGTCTTGCATGTGTTGTAGGTTGTCAGTAACAATTTTATCGTTTAATTTTAAATAATTTAGTTTTACACAATTAATGTGAAAAAAGTACAAAGTGCCATGGTGAGTGAACGTGATTTTAAAACACTTATATAAAAAAAATCTATTGCAGCCAAATTCCACATAAATTTGAAAAATGGTATACTGTAGATTTAAATTAATCAGGTGTTAATTAACTATTTAATAGCAGCTTTGAAAATTAAGAAACTTTCAAAAAGTACGTCAAATTTTCAGTGCTTCGTTTTCAGAAATCGCCTGTATACATGTATTAACAATAAAAGAGCATAGGTTCAAAAATGATTATTTGTAAATACAAATTATCATATATCCAGAGAGAATTTGGATAAAAACGATTGTGATAATTTTACCTGCATATTTTATTATGTACTGATTTTCTGTATACTTGTATTGAACCTGCTGCTTTAATTCAATCTACCGATTGAGGAATGCACCGTAAATGGTCTCGGTATTTAGAATATTTGATTATTTTGATGAAAGTATGCTTGAAATTTTGGCATGGAATTATCTGATAAACCAAAATATAATGAGAATCGTTGTAGTATACCTGCCATGTGAAGATAGAGACAAAAAATATGATAAATAATAAAAAGTTGTATATATATAATTTTTAGAATATATGGTATTTTTTATATAAAGCTGTACAGTTTTAATTTACAAAAGTGAGACTCACTGTAAGTGTTTGTAAATCGCTCTTTGTAACAACACCACCAAAATTTTGCGTACAATTTTTCATTACAATAAAATTTTATCTCGTCTAAAAGAAGAAAATTTTGTTTACAATTTGCATTTTATTTGTTTGATGTAGAAAATATTGTTAGTGAATTTTAACAAATATATATACTGTACGAAGTTGCTTGGAGACTTCCATTAATATTAGTTATTGTTGAAAAATGATTTGTAAGGATATTATTTAAGAAGAATTTTATTTTAAACAGTTTCAAGAAAATTTCATCTCAATACAAACAAATGGAGTTGAAGTTTTCTTAAATATGGAAAAATTGTATGCAAAATTGTATCGTGTAATACCAGCTTAAGTTGGTACACTCGTCGTTTTTGAAAATTTCCAACTCTATGTCCTGTATTTTACTGACGGAGCATGCATAGAGATTAACAAGGCTGCGAAGGGAACTTTTCAGAGGCGAGGGGTGTACATATTATACACATATAGTGTTTGATCCAACAATAATAACTATATTCTGCTTGCTGCTCATGCTGCGGTGCGCCACTTTCTCTCTCCAGCCGCCATCTTTATTTGTTTATCCTGGAAGGTATGCAATACTGTGTACGTCCGAGTACTGCGGGTGGACGCATTGCAGGACGATAAAAAAAACAGCAGTATTGTACTTAATTTTAATATTTCTTTTCTTATCACTTATCACTATATGAAAATTCTGCGTAATAAAATATTAGCTCGCCTATTTAAATAACTAATACAAAATTATGCATTTATTTAAAACTAAGCAATGAATTTATGTATCATAATTAGATAAAAAAATTCATTACATTTTATAAATTAAAAATAATTTTATGAGACATTTTTACTTTCACATAAGAGCTATTTTTCTTATCTTATTCCCAGAAAGGTAACTTTTATTGATAAGTAGTTTAGAAATTAAATTCCCCATATCCCAATATTGCTTAAAAATTTAATTCAGATAGTACAATAAGGTTAAAAATAATATAATACAATATTCAATACTAAACCTTATTAAAATATTATAGATTCATACTATAATATTAGATTAGGGTTGTTTTTTGAATCCAATACAGAGTATTTCCATAAGTTTGGATACATGATACAGTACACCTTCAGCTTATAACATTTTTTTTTTTCACAGATTTGATATAAATGAACATATAATTAATTATACTCACATATATACACAAATTTAAATATTTTTATAATACACATGAATTTTTATGTTTATTAGCATATTAAATATCGTATTAAATTATTTTATTATTCAATATCCTTTATATTGCTCTAATGAAAATACATAATATGTTTAAATAAATAATTCAGGAATTCAAATGTACCTTTCTATGAAAACGGTGGTTACTTTGCTTGTGTTCGGATCTCTCTCCCTTGTGTCAGGGAAATCAGGGGAGGGAGAGAAGGGGAAGGCGACGCGAGAGCAAAGCGCGCTCGGCCCGGTTCCCACAGTTTTGCTCTCGTTCGCGTATGTAGTGCGTCGGCTCTTATAATCTTCTTCAGTCCTTCTTCGAAGTAGACTTTTACGTGTTCTTTTTGTTTGTTATTTATAGAAAATAATTAGTAAAAAAAAAAGAAAATAATTATAAAAAAAAAAATAATAATAAGTGTTTTTTTAATTACAAAAAATGAGAAATGGCATATTATTCTATTCAGAATTTTAATAATACTATATTAATATTTAAAAAATATATTATTACAATTTTATTATTAATAATATTATCAATTTTAAAATTAATTAAATATTTAATATTTCATGAAAAAAAAGAATTTTTTAATTATAATAATAAAATTTTAGTGTTATTTAATAATAATAATAAAAATATTATAAATAGGTTTCTTAATTTAGAGAAACCTATTTTATTTAAAAAAATATTTTATCTTGTTAAATTGTTAATAAACCGGCTTCACCATTGCGTCCGTAAGCATGTGGCAAGGGGGAGGGATGGGGGGAGGCCATGGGCAAAACAACCCCTGGATGAAGCTTATGGGCATCGTACACAAAGAAAGACGACACCACGAGGGGGCAAGTTCTGGAGGTACGAGGGGCGAAGGTGCAACCTCCACTACTGGCTCTAACGACCGAACATTAAATCAGTAAGTACAATTTTTTGTTTACACTGTAAAAAAAATATAATTTTAGCAAAATTGTGATAAACATATCGATCAGAAGATGTGTTTTTAACGCATAATTTTTTAGAGTGTACTTGGTGGTTGCAATAGTCGATATTTGACTTTATTGTTACCTGGATAAATCACTTATTTACATACAAAGTATGTATTGTTGATGTCAGGTGTGTAATAGAACCAAATATATCCTTTTGTTGACTACAAATATTTACTCTGTTGTGTATTGACATCACGTTTGTATTTATAAAAAAATTCAGTTTTTATTTTTAATATTTTAGATGAAATCACGTTAAAGATTTTCAATATTACATTGAAGTTAATAATACTGACAAATTTCTAATGTAAAGGTTGTTCTCCAAAAGGTTAAGGGTTATGTCACGTTTTTTTTTATCTTCTTTGACTTTGACAGTCATGAACACAAGAAATTTTATTTTCAATTAAAAAAAACGTCAAGTTTTTTAATATGTCATATGGTAAAAAATTTATTCCCAATTGTTTCATCAATTAAAAAGAAACTTAATATAGTCATTGTACACTCGTCGCCTTGGAAAATTTCCCACTTGCAGCCTTGTTAATCACGATGTCCTCTGTTATTATTACGGGACATGGTGATTAACAAGGCTGTAAATGGAAAATTTCCGAGGCAAGTACTGTACATGATTGTTGAAACATCCAAAAACTTACTGCAAGTAATAAAAAAATTGAATTTCTTTATTTTATTTTTAAATATTTCAAAAAAAACAAACAAACAATATGAATTTAAAATAAATTTCATGTAATACGAAATTCAAATTTAATTGTTTTTGTGGAAAATTAACATTTTTCATAAACTCAAGTGTACAAAAAACAAACATATGTTTACATTTTAATATGAAAAATGAACAACTTTTATTTCTGTTCAAATGAATAATGCAAAGAAAGCTTTTTCCCTTCTGTGTAAAAACATACAAAATATGAGTTGTTTTGACATAAAACACTATCTAAATATTTAAATTTAATAATGAAAAGCATAGAGTTTTAAAAATCATAACATATATATAATATTTTCCATTAAATCAAATTTGAAAATTGCGTGTATTTCTTGATATAAAATTTTTGATTATAACAAAAATTATAGCTACACAAAACTACCATCATAAAGTTTTCTCAGAAACAGTGAACGTTGTATTATGAGAATTTCCCCACACAAAATAGACTTGATTGCCTTCACTAAGCTGACAACAATATTAGCTTTCTTATTTCTTGAAAATGTAGCACAATGTTGTTCATAAAAAATTATAAATTATATCAAACTATATATTATAAATATTATAGATTACTTTTATGCCATGCTTAATAAATTACAATGTTTATCAAAATAGAATAAAATTAAAATAAAGTATTAAATTTTTTTTTACTTAAATGACATATTATTATTTATTATGTCTAGCTTTTTATTTTTATAAATAAAACTGGAACTTTTAATCAATTAATTTCAATTCTTGAAGCTTATAATATATAAAATACAATTATTATAACTGAATAGAAGATAAATTTTAAGTAGATTTTGATTGTCATTTAAATTGAATTATCTGAATGATATCAAAACTCTTATAACGAGATGAATTAATCTTAGTTTTAGCAAAGAGCTTTTAATTACTAGCTCTCTTTAAAAGGTCAAAGGTTAAATATTCCGTTTATACGTAACACAAGTGCAGAAAATTTATTTTTTATTATATATAAATTAAATATAATATTTGAAATCTCTTTTTAGATATTACAATTTCACAAAAAACAAATTTGAAGACTAATATTATGTTCTTTAAAAAATAAAAGTATTAAAAATCAATGAAGAATTTCAAGTAATATTTTTCAAAAAATTGTTTAGAAGCAGTTTGCATTGCTTTAGAAAATTAATTTTACAGAGAATGGTGTAAAATCTACTTAATATTCAGGAATACAAGAAACTCTAGTATATATTATATACAGAAAATTTTCAAAAAAGTTACAAAAACTATAGATTTGATCTAGTTACATTTTGACCATTCTCTGAAATATACATTTCGTCTTTTTGATTAATATTAATTTAAATGTGATCATATATTAGCCAAATAAAAAAAAATTAATTTAATTTAAGTTTCTGGTCTCCAGTTATTTTACAGTGTGTAACTTTAAATATGGTTTAATTTGATCAGTTTACAGTAACATTACAAATATTTACCTTTGTGTGAGGAAATAACAATACTATTATATGATAAATATATAACTGAGAAGCCGCAGATCAAACGGGTTCAAAAACCATTGCATGCAGGTAAAGGTTAGTTTCCTTTCCCATTTCAATGATTATGACCTGTAGTGAAAATAGTCTTTAAACTCGTTTGATCTGCGGCTTCTCAAATATATTATATTTAAAGTAAAAATTGATCAAAATATTAAAGTAGATTACAGCATCACTAATAATGGAAAAATAAGTGTCTATACTAGTTTCAAAATCCAGTTTTGAAAATTTCAATAAAGGTCATATTTATCATAAAAAATATGAGATAATAAGCCTTGCTGGAAATGAAAAAATATATTTTGATGCTTAAGTGGATATTTCATTGGAACACCTGGAAAAGTATATAATTCTCCTTAATCCATTGCAATTGCAATTATTACTTTTTGAGGTAGATCTAAATAGCTTTCATTATTGAAATATACTTTAAAAAAAAGCAATATCTGTTGCAATTACAATGTATCAAGGAGAGTTAAATACAAGGTTACCTTGGCAGCTTGTCCAATAAAAAGTTATGAATGATGTAAAAGCGGCGGATCATTAGCAGAAGGACATTTTCTAACTAGTAAGTTCCAGCAATAAACTGTTCTATATTTAATCAGCAGTCAACGTGTGAGACTTGAAGGGGAAAAAAAATAGCTGCTGGAATTAAAAACAATTAAAAACTCTTCATTTACGACAAAATAAGCGGTAGAATGCGCAGGTATGACGCTCATTAAGTATTACTTTTAATCCCATACGCTGGTAATGTAGAAATATAATTACAATTCGTACTTTATGGTGTAAAGTAAAGTACTTTACTGCAGAGTAAATCTGAGTCAAACTTGATAAAAAAAAACTTTAAATTTATTTGAATACAGCGGAGTTGATTTTTCAAAGGAAATGTTGAATGCAATAAATAGAAATATGTATCGTGTAATACAGGTTTAATTAAGGAGTAAAGTACTGCTTTTAATTATTCGTTGAAATACTAAATGTGAATATTTAAAAAAAAAATATATATCATAACAAAAATGCTGCAGAGAAAAATTTTAATGAAACATCAAGTGTATTATTCTATGAATATTACATTATTTTATGCGTTTATCGAATACAAACTATTATTATACTATTAAGAAACCCTTTTACGAGTATAAAATATATAAAATAAACACATAAAAGACACGATTTTGCATAAGAGATAAGTTAAAATTAGTAATTAATTACAATACAATAAATGAGAAGAGAAGTATTATTAAAACATTTTTTTTTTTAGATTAACATCAAGAATATCGCTGGTAAAAACAATGCAAAATAAACTAATTAAAAACAAACATTCATTTTTATGCAATGATAAAAAATAAGGAATTCTAGTACAGTATATGTGTTGAATATTAACGTGTTAAAATTATGTTATTCTGTGATGTATAAAAAATTATTAATACAAATTCCAGGACATGGCAATATTATACAATTGATATGTGTATTTTGATTTGTTATTATGTTTATGATGTATCACTGAACATTATAATCAACAGTATTTGTTTGACAGCATCATCATTAATAATCCCTAAGTAGCTTATAGAAAATACAACAACTAATTAACATTATGTTCCCCATAATATATATAATGATAAGTAAACAAACACAGATTTGAGACTTTCTGTCGCTTCCAGATTATGAAAACTTATTATTGTGATTTTACATCAATTCTCTTTGACTGGATGGAAGATAGAGATATTTCCTAATTTATATAAATATCTTAGTTTTATTTTTTTATTATTAACAATTTTCTAATAATTAATTATTTTATATGTGTCGTTGAAATAGTTTAAAGCGTTATGACAAAAATAATAATTTTATCGTCTACAGCTTTATTTTAAAAGTAAATTAACTTTTGATATTACTAAGTTTTTAGATGTACAATACGGTACAGTATATGTAAAACTTTTGACGAAAAAATTATTACTCGTAAAGTAGGCTTTGTTCATTACCTCGAAAAATAGCTTTAAAATGCTTCCTTTTCTATAATATTGTTTTATTGAATCACATGATAAATTTAATGTCCCGAGTTGAAATAAATTTCAACTTTTATTCGCTATTAAGCTCTCTCCTAAGTATAATTTCTTCGTATTTTGCACCATTTTTATTATAGAGGAGGAAAGAGGGAAAGAGACAGGATTACGTATTTTTTCCTCTTCTTGAGCATAAAATGTTGGAAGTAATGGGTGCGATTCACGAAGCAATTAACCAGGTTTCTAACCACGTTTACCTTAACCACGTTTAACTATACCTGTTTTACGTGTTAAACAACCCTAGTTAAACGTGGTTAAGCTAAACGTGGTTAGAAACCTGGCTAACTGCTTCGTGAATCGCGTCCATTGTCTCCATTTCATCCTCACTTTGAGCGAAGAGAAAATAAAATGTGTTTTAGAGGTAAAAAGATTAGGTTTAGACATGTAATGGTTGAGTTGAAGACGTAATTTTTCAACTAGGGGTTGATGATATCATTATTTTTGGTGTAAGATAATATTTTGAAAAAAAAAAAAAGATAATGGAATAAGTTTTTTTAAGTAACTTTAAAATCTCTCATTAAATATAATATCTATCTTGGTTATTAAATTGATATGCTGTGTAAAGAAATGATGAGTGTAAAATGAGACAATTTCGTTCATAACTTCTGATGTGATGACGTCACATCACTCGATGAGGGTTTGACTAAACTCTTCTTTATATTCGATCACTATATCATACGGGCTGAGCAAATCTCAAATTACGCACTGATAAAACGATCTCGAGAGATTTTATCTCAACTGGTTGAGCGTGCATGAAAAGGTAAAATACGATGGGGGAAATAAAACTACGTTTACATGAAGTGTATAATACGGATTTATAGACGTCGTATAACAGTAAGTAACATTAGACGTCATCAATAAATTCGTATTAGATATTATCATGTAAACGTAAAAAAAAAAATTGCAAAGTGAGGGGTAGATTTAATAAAGAAAAAAGTACTGTTAGTAATATATTTTGATAATAAAATTGTATTCTTAAAATTTCACTGATTATTTTCAAATTTTTCAATTTTTTGTACATGATTTCCTTACGAAAAGTGTTTTTATTTAAGAAAATAAAAGTGGAAATAATTGTTTCCAGATTATACAATTTTAAGACGTTAAAACAGATTTATAAGATTTTTTGTATTGAATGCCACTATTTTGAGCATTCTTGTAAAATTTATTTCTGTATATAGATCTCCAGTATAAATTAAAATTTGAGCAGCTTTTATTTTTTATATATATGTGGTATAATACAATTTACTTAATATTTTCACAACGTGTCATGCAGGTAGTGAAATGTGGTTACAGATAAATGTTTGAAGTGTCACAGAAAGTAAACATGCATAATTCATCTTCGTATACAAAGTGATACAGCAAGATGGTCTTAATTCCATGGTTAATAATGTTAATTTTAGTTTTATGATGTTATTTTTGTAACAATTTTATATGCATTTATATTTTTATGCTATATTTATCCATATTAAAACCTAAATAAGATGTGTAAAACTGATAATATGTAATTTTCGTATGGCATTTTATTAAAATATGATAAAAATATATTTTTTTGTACAAAATTATTTTTAACGTTATCATGTAGTAGCGTATTATGTTAATAACAGTTCCATTTCGTAGTGAGTGTACGATTAAATTAACTTTGAAACAGAATATGGAAGTAGATAGGATCAGATTTTTTTTTTGTATGGGGCACCAGAGTGCGCTGCTTTGTTATTCCAACAGTGATGAGTATTTACAGAATTGATACCACTCGAGAGTTTTATATTCACTGAATTTCTCTTTAATTATTTACCTTAAAAGTGGATCAATAAATAGATTGAAAGGTAAAAATCACAATGATGTTAGTCTATTATGTTAATTATTACTTTAAAACTAATTTTTGATTGTATTAAATATAATTATAGTAATTACCTGCATTCATTAAAAAAATTGACTTTATATAACTTTCGTACAACATATATTATATATCTTTGTATTAATTAAAGTTCCAAAGTGTTTCATACAATAATGTCTATATAATATATGAAGAACTCGGAGCTAGAAAAGTGTTTAAATATTAAAGTTGTTGCTATTTTTGAAGTCTCATATATTAGATATTTATTTTATTGCTAATTTTTTATTATATTATGTGTCTAATAATAAACCGTGCGCCCAATGCAGTATACAATATCTGCACTCGATTGTCCTTATGATATACAGTATAAGTTTAGGAAAATCAAGTGCAAAAAAATGTACATTGGGTTTTAAAAGCAGACCTCTTGAGATGCAAAACTCTGTGCAACTCAACACAATTTCTCTCTCTCTCTCTCTCTCTCTCTCTCTCTCTCTCTCTCTCTCTCTCCCTCCCTCTCCTCACTGAAACTCAGGTAGACAAAGAGAAGCAGAACTTTAATTCTATGAGAAGTAAGAAGAGCACCTAGTCTTCACATCCTAAATCATCTGATGAGATTTACAAAGGAGTTATTCAGAAAGATATTCAGGCGTCTCACTAACCATCAATGGTTTAGGCTGCAACCTAAATTAAACCCCACGTATCTAAAATGTAAAACAACAACAAAAATAACAGAGGTATTATATCAATGTGTACACTTACCATCACATAAAATGTCACTATGACCATCTGAGAGTAAACTTGGAACGGTTTTGCTGTCAACAGATTCAAGGTGACTGATAAATTAATGAAGTGGTCTTGGCGATGAATGAATCTTGCTATTGTTAGCCTGTCGTGGTGTTTGTCTCTAACAGCTGAATATGCAAGTCAGTCGGTTTTAGTACATAAGGTCTATAATCGTAGGACGTAATGAGATAAACTAAACCTTTTGTAGATTTACGAAATGCATTCAGAGTGAATGTATTTCTTTTTTTTTTACATTTTTTTAAGACGAATAATATTAGTAAGCATCTTAACTTTACTGAAATAGAGATAAAGCCATGCATTATGATGTGAACAGCTTATACTACAAAAAAATCTATATTTTATTAATTTATTATAAATTTGACAATTGTTAAAATCGTTTCTATTATTAATTTAGAACAAAATGTTTCAAATACATTTATTCATTAGAATGTAAAATTTCATGCTCGTATACAATTGAACTAAAATTTATTATTAAAATTTTATAAAAACTATCTTCAAATTATCTTAAGGTAAAACCTTGGATAGACACTTTCGCACTTTCAATATAACTGCATTTACTATTTTTAAAAAATACCATTGAAATTGTTTAACGGATAGGAATAAGTAACTTTTTATTTGATAATATTATGCAAAACGAAATGTATAAATTTATATCACCATTTTATTGAAATAAAGTATTGCTATAATATAAACGTTGGGTATGACAAGTCTTTGACTGCTACTTGGAGAGAAAAATGTCTATAATAAGAGGGGTCAATATAAAATCACTTATTGGATAAAAATAAAAGGGCATGAAATATTCTTACTACTCGTTGTTGCATGTCTGATTGTATAGAAGTCCAGACAGTGAAGCACCCAGGAGGCGATTGTGGAAACCAAAATGTTTGAAATAATATTTTTTATTGAGAATGTAAGTTAAAAAGTTCATGGACAAATTTTTGGAATCTGAGGGGGGCCTTCAAATAACACAAATAACAACAATCCTAAAATTAAGACAGTCTTAGCATATTCTTTACTGTTGCGCTAAGACAGTCTTATGCTAAGTTTACGTTAAGTGGTGTTATTTGAAGACCCCCTGAATTTTAAAAAAGCTAACGTATTTATCAATAAAAAATAGTTTACTTCGTACAAGCTAAATTGTATGAAAATACACATTAAAATATAATTTCATTTAATAACAAATTTTGAATACAAAATTATTTACAATGGAGATTTGAAAATGTAATATTTGAGTGCATGTTAAAAAACAACATAGCAAAGCATTAATTTAGTTTAGGAAAATTTGTATTAAACAGACCATAAAATTAAATTAAAAATTTGCTAGATGCAAGAAGAGTACACTTTCAGGGTAAACGAATGAAAGATTAACACATCTATCTGATGTATCACATTTTGAGCAACAAAGAATTCAAAATAAATTTTTTAAAATAAAATTGTTGATACTGAATTTAGGAGATAGTAAAATATAATGCTTCAAAGTTTTAAAGAGGTTTAATGCATACTTAATGGCCTTAATGCAATTTGCACCAACATTTTTTTTTAGATAATATTAGACTTAAAAGATTCCAAATGTTTCACTATTATTAATATTTTAAATCAAATACCACAAAATTAATGTAATTTTTTCCTAAAAAACACTTGATTTTTATTTTAAAGGAATACGTACTAATATGCAGTAATATATATATATGATTAATTAAACTTTGTATTGATTATTTACAAAAAAGCAAACTGATAATTCAGTATCCCTGCAAGTCTATACATGATCATGCAGGTATTCAAAGCCAGATTACAGGTGTAGGTTCCTTTGGCTTGACTGAAGTTAAATAGCTCGACGCTTTGCGAGCGGCTTTGTAACCACCAACCTTTAGCTGAAATGAAAGACCTCACGTCCAGTCTATTGAAATTATAGACGTCTACACCACAGCAAATTAATTTGATTAATGTTCAGGTAATTAATCTAGGTGAAAGTCGAGAAGTGTTTTATTTAAAATAAAGTGACTTAAATTTTATATATAATTATATTTTAGTAATAAAATGTTATAGTATGAGATAGAATCTACAAAAGTGCTGGGAGATATTGGGGAAAAAATGTGCACTTCAAGCGCTGTAACCTTAACCGAGCCTTAACGCTTCAATTAAGTGTTATTTTTTTTAATCAAATACTTGTGAAATAAAATACTTAGCAAAAATTTAAAGTATTAAAAATATTTATTTAAAGCGCTAAAAATTCAGCAGTTCAATTATTTGTTTGATAAGTTGCATGTCTGATAAAAAAAAATAACCCTAGTTTTGGAAGTGTATAGTAATACACTTAGTGACGTTGCTATTCATTTTAAAAGGGGCATGATGTTCACAAAAAGTTTATAGCAAGTATAGTGTAAGTGTACAGATTTTAGTTTAGAAAATTATAGTACAAAAGTACTTCATTTAGTTCTAAAATTTGATACAAAAAAAATTTAATACTAAATTTTGTTATTCACAGATTTAAATAATATAGTTTAGAATATTTTACTTCACTTAAATATGATAATAAAAGCAGTTCTAAATTGAGTGATAAACTGGTTTAAAAAAATCTAATCTAGAATCTATGCTAATTAAGTTCTACATGAATAGCTTTAATAAAGTTTAGTATTTAACACATTAATTAAATAAAAAAAACTATATTTTCTTTATCAGTGATGATAAATATACTTAATTATAATAATATCTCAAAATTTAAAAGCCACCTCTTAAAATATATGATTAAAGGATGCGCAGTATTATAAAATGAATAATGCAAGAATAATTTTCTTTTCATCGTGTTAAATGTCTATTTATTAGAATTTAATGTTTCTTGTTTGAGTTATATTTTATAATTTTATGCATATAATCCAAAGATATATTATAATGTATTCATTGTATTATAAGAGATAAATTACTTCGTGAAGTGTTAATAATAGATTAAATAGAATTAATTACCATCGATTTTCAACAGTTCCATATTAATATGCGCCGTCATGAGGTTTCCTTAGAACATGCAGCATTTCTCTCTCTCTCTCTCTCTCTCTCTCTCTCTCTCTCTCTCTCTCTCTCTCTCTCTCTCTCTCTCTCTCTCTCTCTCTCTCTCTCTCTCTCTCTCTCTCTCTCTCTCTCTCTCATCTCTCTCTTAAGCTCTATATAACAAAATGCATACTCCTACCTCAATTTAATGCAACTTGCGTCAAATAGATTAAAACATCAACATTAATACGTCCGTATTACGTCCTATATACATGTAGTAGGCATTTGAAATTAGAATCAACTTTATATTAATAACTGAGGTTAGCTAATTAAGTGTTTAATTTAAATTGATGTAATTAAACCATATTTTTTATATATATATATTTTTCAAAATTTCTATATTTTAATAATAAACAATTTAGTAATGAATTTTCTTAAAAATAAAAGAATGGCAAATTGGAACTACTTAAGTTAGATTACTTTTTAAGTAAGAATAATTATCGAAATTTAATTTTTATGCAATTTTAAGATAAAATATTATAAAATGGAATAATTAATCTTACTCCATCAAAAAATTCAGGGCTTATATTGAAAATACATTTGGCAAAGTTTACGATCGATGATTTTTTAGTGTGGTTCACCAAACTTCGATATCATTAGCATTTTGTAAAGAAGTAACCGCAAAAACTGCGAAAGATTAAATTTGCATTTAGAATTAATTAGGGAATTAAAGGTTTTATTATTTACTATCTTAAAACATTGCAGTAAGTGTATATGCTTCATTGTTTATATTTTTTTTATATTTACTCGAATTATATTTATTTTATTTTTAGCAGAATAAAATAAAACTATGCATGGAAAATTATTTTTTGCAAAAAAATGCTTTACCAAGTTTTTCCAATGCCCGTTAGATAACGAAGCTAAGTATCACTAAACGTGGTTAGAAATTGTATGGTTGATAACAAAAACACTTCTTCTACGCAGAATAATTAAATCATTAAATTGTCTTACTGTGGTTCCTCCTAGTTGAAAAATTTAGACCATTATTATTGATAAAAGCTGCAGTAACAGTAATTTCTGACTAACGTTTCCACGGTTCTCTCAGTCACAGATAAATACCATGGTGGATTTTCTAAATCGTGACAGCCGCGTTTTTAAATCTAATTTATCTATAAGATCACGAAACTCTCAAGTTATAGTTTCTGAAGTTTCAGGTGCAAGTAAAAACATAATGCCTACTTGTGGTTTGATTAAAAAATAGCAATGATAGGATCGTAGACACATTTTCTGTTGCATTATTTTTCAACAGTATTGTGAGGATATAGTTTAATTTTGTGTTATTTTTTACACGGATTATACTTATGGAGAGGCAGCCACTGGAAATATGTGGTAAGCCTCTGTGACGCGTCCAATGTAGCTTTGGAAAAAGAGGAAAACCTTTTCCATTAGCAAACCATACTGCAGTCGTTAAACACGATTACATAAAACAATTACCGTGTATAAAAACGGCTTAAAACAAAAGAAAGGTGTTATAGTATCATATTTTCTTATTACGTGGTATTTATAATTTAACTTATTAAAAATAATTAATGTTGATTAGTAAGATATTGTGGTTTAATGGGGACAATTTTTTGATTTTTTAAAGAATATTGTTTTTTAATGTGATATAATTAAATTCTAATTTTAAAACTTATAAAATAATTATGTTAGCTAATACAATGTTTTTATGGTATTATTTTTAATGCTTTTTTAAGCTTATATAAAGCTGTGAGAATTATACAATAAATGTTAACATTCAACACATAAATGTGCTGTTTTTGTACAACATTTCTTCGTTAAATTATAATAATATATTAATATTTGCATATCCAATAATTTTAAAATCCCCTTTCCCAATTTATAAGACTATTTATCCCCTATTGATACTAATAAGGATTACCTATTTTCTTTTTTGAAATGGCAAAAACATTAAACTGCTTTGTAAATATATTAAAGAAAAACACTGAAACCTTTTTTTTTTTATTAAAAGTATTAAAAATTACTTTAGATAACTTTTAATAAATTTTATGTAGAAAACTAGCAGTTCCAACTTTAAGTTTTAAAGAATCTCTGCATGGTAAAGCTGGCAAATTAATTAAGTCTCTTTTTTATAATTATAACGTAGCAAGCAAGGAAGAGCTGGTAAGATTCAGTGGTGAGAATCAAGGCTGGTGTTCAAGTCCTTTCATCTTATAAGACTCATACTTTAAGAGAAAATTAAACTTCAGTGCAAAAAGTATGTATTGATTTAAATTTACTATAATTAATTGAGTCAAAACAGCAATTAATTGTTTTCCATACTAATATATCATGAAATTATAAATAAAAAATAGTGTTTTTTAACTTGAAAATAGTTCAATGTAATTTGTATCAGCACAAAGAAACTGTAATATGTAACTGAACTTCAGCATGTCTGTACCAGCAATATAAATCATCGCAGCTGTCGGGAGCATTTGTTGTACGTTAACTTTATGATATCTCAAATGTCTTTAGAATTTTGATTAAATAAAGCTGACTTTAATATAAATAGCGAACATTTATTATATTTGAAGCATTTTAAGTTGAGTGTGTTCATTTGTTACAATCTGTACACATTTATAGAATAAGTAAAAATAAATAAATAAAAATTTGGATAAAATAATTCTAGACATCTAAACATTAATTTTTCAACTAAAACTCCCTACTAAAGCCTCTTTCACAAAAGCAAATTTAAGGCTTGAAATTTTAAAGTTTTACTAATTATTTACAAAAAGTCAAATCTGTCAATTCAAAAATTGAATTGAGCTCTAAATGTCAATGGCATTAAATCTGTGCGAATGCCCCACTTAATATATACAATCTGAAATATAAGGATGTTCGCCATAGCATTCCCAACATTCGCTGAAGTGAGACTGAGGAAACCGTGAAAAACCTCAGTCAGGACGGACACCTCTACTTTTTATCAATGGATCAAAGTGATGACGAAAGGCTGGGGAACCACACACAAGTGCATCACTTCACTGGGTGGAAAGCAAGATGAATTTACCCCAGGGAAGTAGCAACGTAATTTTTATTTGAAACGGTCACCCATCCAAGTACTAACCACGCTCAACGTAGCTTGACTTCGGTGATCTAACAAGAACCGGTCAATGAACTGCGCTACTATGAATATTTCCTCTTTGTCTCTCAAAGCTGCAGAATAATGCAGACTTTTACTTTCTTTTTCACCATCTGTTCAATTTTTAAATTGATGAATAAAAAATAGGCATGATTAGTTAAAAATTGATTTAAAATGAAGGCTGATATTTACTTAGATAAAGTGCTGTTTCCGTCTTGAATCGTTAATCAGCAAGGAGGGGGTGTCAAGTTCTTATCGAGGTCTTCAAGATTTATCGAACGGATTTAATGAAAAAGCCACCTTTATTTATACTTTAATATTCTAATTTTAGTATACAAAAAATTCTATTTAATTATAATTATATGTAGATTAAGTAAGTATAAAAAGAAATATACCATGAGTCAGTGAAAATGTTCTTTTTTTTGGTCGATTTTCTGCTGCTGCAATTTTTATTCAACGATTGCAATTTTGAGAAAAGAGTTTAAGAGTCAATAGTCGTTAGTCGTTAAAAAGAGTTCAAATTCACAGCTACATTTTATAGAATGTCCAAATAAAAACAAAATATACATAAAACTGGTGGTGGCTCAATATGTATGAATTTTAAATCGATAAAATAGCAATATTTTGATTATAAAATATTTTTGTTTAAATTTTATGCACTATTTTATTCATGATATAATAAAATTAATTGATTTTAAAATTTACGAGAGATTTTTTTTTTAACCATAGCATAGCATAATAAAGTAATATTACTCTAAAAGAAATTGAAAAATTTACATATATAAAATTCAAGTCCATAGTAAGAGAAACTTTCACAACAAGCCAATCATTTACAATATTTTAATTGAAAATTTATTTTAAATATAAAATAAAAATTAAATATCATGTAATATTAATAATTTTAATTTAATTTGTACACGTCACCTGTCCTTGGAAAATTTCCCACTCGCAGGCTTATATTTCACCATGCCCTGTGTTATTCTTACGGGGCACGGTTTTAACAAGGCTGCAAAGGGAAATTTTCCAAGGCGACGAGTGTACATTAAAATTCTTAACCATATTGGAACCAGTAAAGAAAGCAGTAACAACAAAATTGGACTTATCTTATTATGAAACCATCTACCATCTGCTATAGTATGCGTTGCAGTAAATGTTCCCTTGCATCCCAAATCACTTTCTCATCCCCTGTAGAGGCTGTAGGGGCCCTAAATGAACTTTCCCCTCCCCTCCAATATGGCCGCTATATAAGTAGGGTGCATATGATGCACCCTACATTTTACCGCCATTGTAGGGAATTATGGGTAGGGTAGTAGGCGAGAATGGACATTTGGAACGCAGCCTTAGTGTTATGATGCACTTTTAAATTGAGAATGGTGAGGGGTTCTTTCCCATCAGCCAATCAAGTGATAGTATCGTTCTCTTTCTTAAATTAACCTCTCAAATAAATTACTTTTTTGGTCAAAAAATTAAATCAGCAGATTTTGAAATACTTTAGAAAGGAACAAAGCTCTTTTAAAAGAAAGCAATATATAATATATGTTGTTTTTATTTTGCCTATACTATATATATGACGTTTGTGTAAGGCTTTGTATTTTCTATGAAACAATAATTTAGTTTTAAATTTTTTTCTTCAGTTTTTCTAATTGTTAGCAATATTTTTAAATTTGTAAAACAAAGTTTATATTTAATATATCGATACGAAAAAAATTGTGCTCTTTTTACTGAATTTTAAAAGGTATAGTTGCAAAAAATAAAGTCATCAATTACTTAGCAGTTGTAAAAGCAATATTAAAATAATATCAATGATCTCAATATAAGATCTGAATAATATACTTAAAAAGATTTTGAAAAATGATTTTTTATAGTATCTTTAATACTGTTTTATGTTAATTCCAGTATAACTAATTTTATAATAAATTATCAGGCGTGGATCCAGGGAGGGGGGGGGGATCCAGCATCTTCCAAAATTTGGTACTGGATCCGCGCCTGTAAATTATGAAAATATAGAAAACTACGCATCCATTCTTTAATTTACTTTAATAGCTGATATCTAACTTCATTTATTATCTTTCTTATTGTTGGGGAAAGTACAATAATTTGTTGAAACACAAAAAGAAAGTAACAAGTATTGTTTGAAAGCTAATCAAAAAAAGGTTTTCAAAAAACCACACAATTACTAACTCTCTTTTCTTTCTTTTTTTAAACCTTTTGAAACAGAAAAAACTTTTTTTTTTAAATGACCCTGTGTCCGTCCCAGCCATCAGCTGATAATCAATACCCACCACCCAAGTTGCTCCACCCCATCCACCATCATCATCCCTTAGCTGCTGAGTTCCGTTCAATGTGCACAAAGCAACCAAGTAAAAGTTAGGATAAAAAAAAAAAGAATGAGGGAAATTTGACGTAGAAGAAATATTTCATCTAATGAAAGTAAAAAGTTTTATATTACAAAATTTTTACATTAAAATAGTTTCAAATTTGAGCATTAAAATAACATATAATATCATAACACTGTAATAAAACCACCATATATGATTGTTAGGTATTAGGAAAATTTGTATATAAGCAATGAATGGTGACTGGTACGAATGGGAATGATGATGCCACAGCATTTTTGTGTACAATTATGTGTAAAAACACAATATTTTATGTTTTGAATAAGTTTTATGAAAGGAGCGAAAAAATATAATATAATATGCTTGTTCATTTTTTTTAACTCATTTTTACTCCAAAGTTGAAGTAATTTATAATGGTTTAGAAATGTGAAAGTTTGTATGATACTTTTTATTTAAATATGATGTTGATATTCAACTTT
Organism: Siphlonurus alternatus; assembly: GCA_949825025.1. NCBI lineage: Eukaryota > Metazoa > Arthropoda > Insecta > Ephemeroptera > Siphlonuridae > Siphlonurus > Siphlonurus alternatus. The sequence goes on along the minus strand of OX463783.1, from coordinate 22,832,337 downwards.
TTGTATTATTTTGGTAAGAGAGCGAAGGAGAGATTTTTAAAAATATGCTTTGACAACTTTTAACACGGATTTTTAAAAATATTTTTATGTTTCATAATTTTTATCCGTTTACATTTTTAAAATATTTGGACATTTAAGAGATATGGACAAAGATAAAATAGCTTTTTTTTTTAAATAATGCAAATTGTTTTAACCCATTGTGATGTCATCATATTTTTTCACTTTTTTTAAATTATTATAAAATTGTATGTAATTAATTATTATTTTGTATTATAATATTTTCTGTATACCGTAATATTTGTAATATTTAATTAAAATAATTATGATATAATGTAATATTATATATTGTTCTTTTGTATTAAAATAAAATTTGTATTTGTTTTATCATGTACTTAAATTAACACAAAAACGAGCAACGTTTATTGTTAATACATGTTTCAACAAGTTTATATAGTGTTGCCAAGAGTACAGTTTAGAAGCTTAAATTCAACGTTACCTTTATAATTTAATTAAGTTTATTACAAATTTGCTGTCTCGTATGATGTATATAAAAAGTTTATTAGCATAAAATATTTAAATGTTTAAATTATAAAAATATAAACATCGCTGAGTAGAAAATTAAAATTAAATGTTAACTCTGCAGGATTTTCATTGAATTATTCATTAAATTTGGCATTATTATAATTACAAAAAACAATTTTATAAACACTTTTTAATTTCTTCATAACCCCCAAATACTTTTTAACGTTGCCGGATTTCTCTCAAGAAACTTCTTCTTAAGAAATTTTCATTGAAATGTTAATAAATTTTGTCAAATTTTTACCTAATTTAATTAACTTATGACTTTAAAAACGATTTAAGCTTTCTATAATTTTAGAAGTTTATAATTGGTACAATTTTTTCTTTAAAATATAAATTTAGTTTTGAGGGCTTTCAAAAATTAACATGAATTTTATGTCACTAAAGGTCAGTTTCTTATCTTTAGTAAACACATAACGACCATGTGGTTTTTATATATTAAATACAAATTTCTTAAAGAGAACATTGCAGAGTATTCAGTTTAACTAGAACACAATGTCTGAAGATATTTTTTATTTCAAAAATAGCATATATCTAAAAAAGATATTGACATACAAACAAACTCACTTTCCAAATATTTTTCAAGTACATTGTTATGAAAAGTATCACATGGTTTTGACAAACAATATAATCGCTAGAGACGAATCTTTTCCAGTCATATTAAAGGTGTGTTTACGTGAGTGAAAGACGTCATGTGACAAAATTTTTATACAGTTACTGTGAAATCTAGGGCTGTAAATTTTAACCGGTTGATTAACCGTCCGGTTAAAACCCCACGGTTAATCGTTTTCATAAAACACTGTTACTCGATGTTACGGTTAATTTAACCATTTAACCGAACTTCGATTAAAATTAAAAATTAACCGATAGTCAATTTTAACCGTTTCTAGCCGTGTCATAATTTTAAGCACTTTAAACCGCGGTTAATTTTTTTTTTAATAATTTTTTTAAATGCAAAAAAGTTAATTGACACATCGTGAACTGTGAGTAAATTTTCAGTTAGGTTAAAATATAATTGCACTGATGGCACTAATTGATAATAAAGCACGTACAATTTGTTTTTAAATTATAACTATTATAAGTTTATTCAGTCTGTTTTTGCAGAAAATTTTTTTATAATATATATAACTATTTCGGCATGAATATATTTTTCTTTTTGTACTTTTTAAAATAATTAATACATTAGGTGAACGTTTTTGCATACCGTATCAGATAAGATTGTAAAAAATTAACTTTTAAAAACTTTTTTTATATCTTTATTTTTTTTACCGTTATATTGAACCTTGAAGGAAAAAGAATATTTAACTATATTCAGTTATGTATGCAATTGTATTAAATCTATCTTAATTTAACGTGATAATGGACAACATACATGAAAAAAATTTGTTGCAGAAATGAATAGAGGGTACCAAATTATGCTACTCTGAATTTTTTCAGATTTTTTTGAGACCCAGAACTATTTTTAAATAATTATTGAATGTGCGGCCACGCCCCCTGGAGGCGTCAATAGGCGTCCAGTCTCTATCCTTTTTATTAAGGCATCAGGGGTGCCAACTGAAATCACAGGACTTTCAATAATTATTTAAAAATAGTTCCGGGTCTCAAAAAAATCTGAAAAAATTCATAGTAGCATAATTTGGTACCCTCTATTCATTTCTGCAATAAAAAATTTTCATGTATGTTGTCCATTGTCAAAAAATAACCGATGGCGCAGAGTAAGCCGTTTCGTTTAAATTAACCGATCAAATAAATTCAAATAATTAACCGATCGAATAAAATTAACCGATAACGATTAGACGGGTTTTTTAATCGATCAAACATTTTCAGAATTCTGAGCGGTTTTTAATCGAACTTCGGTTTGATTAAAAACCGGTTAAAAGTTGACGGTCACCGGTTAAACATTTTTCTCGGTTATTTACAGCCCTAGTGAAATCCCCTGTCTTAACGATTAATGGTACTCATTAGTAGCCAATGTTGCTTATTATTTCCCGATGGCAAACTTATTGTTAGAATATTTTACAACTATAAAGGATTGACTATTAAGGTGGATTTTCATGAGCGACAACGGCGATGCGACGCGATTTGACGTAAATGCTGTGAAATCTCTATGTGGCAGCGAATTCGCCGGTAATCGCGTTAATTACGATGTTCTTTTTCTTTTAATCACCAAATATGGCCGCTAAAGGATGTTACAGCAAGTGCGCTTTATTCTCGTCGCGTCGCAGGCTGGAAATCGCCCATGAAAATCCACCTTTAACCTGATTAAAAAAATAAAAATAAAAATGGCAACAAGTTTTTGAAAAGCTATTTTTTTAGCGTTGTTTTTATACTTAAGATGCTGATTTGACTATATTTTGACTACAGTCGCCGCATGCCGTTTCAATATGAATTTCCACCAATATAATTATATCCTATATAACTCGAAAATTTAATACTATTTTGATTTTTTTTTCTTGTTCTCATTTTTTTTTCTTTTTTTTTTTATAAAACTTTGTTGAAAAAATATATGGGATCGAACGAGTGCAATATTCTAAGGATTTTATCATTAGCCTTTAAGTGAATTTGAAATGTTGGGATGACAATATCGTGGCTTAAATATAGGAATTCACAGCACGTGCGCAGTATTCGTATCACGTCGCTCTAAAATATTGTTCATGTAAATTCATCTTTATTCATAAGATTTTTTGCAGGTATGTTGTCAAGAGATCGCGATGTCAAGATGTCACTGCAGTTGACTGAAACGTCAAGTAGTCACAATTCTATTGTCTGTACGCCTTGTGGGTTAATTAACTTAGCATTTATGTTCTTGTGAGTCAACAATACAGCTGGTGTATTGTACATTCGTAGTCATAAATGTTGTACAATAATATTTTTTTTTTCGCACAGAGTGAAAATGTTCAAAGTTTGTCTAAAAAAGGTTTCGAATTTTTTTAAAAATTTTGTGTAGATTTTTATGTAGACTTGAATATTTTAGGGAACGTTTTTTTTTTTCAAAGTTATTTAAAACACCCCCAGGCCTCACTGCTGCTACAAGGATCTAAAATAGATACTTTTGCATATTAGTGTACACATTTAATGACATCGTTTCCCAATATTACTTTTATGACAATGATTTAATTGAATTTTTTTTAAAATGTAAGTTATAACTAAATTTACCACTCTAAATTCACTCATGACTACTATCAGAACCAAAAAGGTGTACCCTCTCCTTATGGAACTTGTATGTTATTCCGGGGTACATCTTTTTGAATCCGATAGTATGTATGGTGGGAAAAATTAAAAATGGGGATAAATATACTAGTTTTTATCTTTGTGGAGCATTACCAGAGACAACGTAATAAGCTCTTTGGCATTTCTATGATTTGCCATCTTTGCAATAGAAACCAACCGAGATACTTTATGTGTTAATGACAATTTTAGGAGAATAAAGTAGTCAATTTATTATAATTTATAGTCGTATAAATTGCAAAAAAAAAAAAATAAAAATAAAACATAGCTGAAAATTAATACTTCTCTGCAGTACTAACCAATATTTTAGACTAAAATGGCCTGTAGTTTAAGTTATTTTGACTTATATTGTAACATCATTATTATTTTTTTTTTAAATTTACACTTAAAGTATTTTTTTCTCGTGAAAAGACGTCATAAATTACATTTGCTTCCACACGTCTTGGGATGGTTGCTAGACAATTGAATTCACACCAACGAATAGAATGCCAATAAAACGCACGAGGTTTGGAACATGTAGACCACGAAGGTAAGAAACACGTCTGGATCTTGATAAAAAGTACGTGAGTTCGAACCCAGCCCTAAGCAATTTTTACAAAGATCAATACGTTCTAGCAACCTCTGATGTCTGGGTAATATTATACAATGTAAAAAAAGTTTTCTATTCTAAAATAGATTATTAGCCTTTTTGTCGTAACTTTTCCACAGGGTTTCTTTTTTTATTTTATTTTAAAGGTGAAAATTACTTTCTTTGAATATGATACAATTATAAACAAAAGTTGCATTTTTCCACATTATATAGGGCCAAAAATAATTTTAAACATACGTTTAAAGATAAAACAGTATAAATTTAATATATTCAATAAGTTAATAATGTTTTTGTCGTACAAATGATAATCAATCAGCCTGTATGTTAGAGTGAATTAATTATAAGGCCATTTTTGTACATTTTTTTTTAAAGCAGGGGTGCATGGCAATTAATCTTAAACATAATTTTGAAGATAAAATTAAATACTCAATAGCACTTATTAATATTTCTCTAAATAATCATCAATATATCTGTGTGTATAAGAGTTTTATGTTTACGTTTTGGGTAGCACGTAGATGCCCGAAGACAACCGAAGATCTTTGGGATGTAGGTTGAAAACGCTAAAAAAACGGTTAACGTAACTTACAACATCTTTTTTTTAATAATAGTTTTGCCAAATAATTTTTTTTACAATAGCATTGGTTCTTCTTGTCACCATTTATGTAAGAAAATTATAAAAAATATGATGCAAATATCAAAGAGAAATTAATTTCGAGACCAACTTTAGCACACGTATCTGCTATCATGCCGCTAACAATGTTTTGGCTACAAAAACGTGACGTCATGTTTTATGATCGACGCAAAGTCTTCTACTCGCAATGGTTGTAACAAACCATTGTTTATAATGTCTGTCGCATGAAGCCTTTTTCATTATTAAACATGGGACGACGTAGTGCCTAATTTTGCCACCAGAGCAGAGAACGTAATGGCATTGTTGGCGCTAGGCAGCGGTGTCAACTTCATAATTAACGGTCATTTTCCATAAGTTAACTTGTAAATCAACAACCGTCCCATGTTTTTCCTTTCACGCGACAGACATTACACAACAATACTTTGTTTACTAACAATGAGCAGAAGACTTTGGATCGACGTTTGGTGAAAGATCCGTATTGGTCCATATATGATGTTGTGTACTATACTTTGACACATGTTGGTGTCAAGTCAGTGTGTCAAGTAGCGTACTGCAGAGGTGTATTTGTATACAAACGTATACATACTCAACTTGCCTGATACGCAAGAAAGTCTCTAAGCTTCTCTCTATCTACTACCGAGTACTTTTAACTTTTTGCTGTGAAAAAGGTGATACTTCTCTCTTCTTTTTCTTCACTTCAGGGAACCAACTCCATCTAAAGTGAACCAAAGTAAAGTAAATAAAAGACACGAATCTTAGTCCATTAGTGACTTTTTATTGTAAAGACATTCTAAAATTGTCAATATTAAACTATAATCATTCAGAGACCCTACAGAGACCTCCGTGTCTTATTGCCAAGGATGCCAAGGATTTGATCAGAATTTCGCAATTTCTGAGAGTGGCGGCGTTGCGGCCTGGTTCTTGCTGGCTGAAATTGCCCGCGCAGCTAGCGAGAACCGGGCCGTGCCGCTGCGATTCAGTGGCGCCGCCACTCTCAGTTACAGTGAAGCTCGTCCAAGCTGGTCAAATTTCTGGCCATAAGACATGGAGATCTCTGTAGGGTCTCTGATAATCATTAAATTGATAATAATAAAATGTCACAAGTCAGCTTGGAATTTTGTATTATAAATCATTTTTACACTATTATTATTAACGTTTTTATAATAGTTTATTACAATACTGCTTTCTTTAATGTCAAAAATGTGATTCAAATCTAAGGAGACATTTATTATGACAGTTAAACTAAATCGTTTTATTTGCAAAGAAATATAACATTCAGTAACATGTTTACACCAATTGTTAGTACAATATAAAGAAACAAGTGCCAATTTGCTGGTAGCTTTCTTTTATTACTTGAATTATGTTTCTTTAAATAAATTTGTGGTAAAAAATGTTATTCTTATCTTTATGGCAATAATAAAATTTAGATGTTACAATAAAAAAAAAGTTCTACTTAAATTCAGACAACAGTGTAGGTTACTATTTTAGAATTATATTAATAGGAAAATAAATGAAACAGGTATTTTTCATTGAAATTTTTAAAATAAAATAAATAATTTTACAACAATAATTAATAATAACATCAGTGAATTGTAATTATAAAAAGGATAATTAGTTTTGATTTTCATTTTTCAAATGTTGTGAGTTACGAGAAAAAGTGTTAATATTGCAAATATCATCATTTATGCAGAAAGTAGTAATATCAAATCACAATAAAAAATCATATATTTTTATTGAAGTGGTAACCATGAATCTATATACAGTATGTAACTCATTTTATATTTTTTTGTTCTAAAATAATTTGTCAGTTGACAAGATTGTAAATATTATATTTTTTTTTGAAATTGACAGTCTCATACAGTATATTCACATTAAGGTTGATGAATATAAAATAAACTGTATAATATTTACTTATCAAATATGAAATATATAAATTTTGTTTTGAGAATATCATATTTAAATTCAATATACGAACGTATTTCGTATATTTTAAAAATATATCTGATTTTTTTATTGAATGTTTAAGCAAAAAAATTCTTAAAAGAGGGAAGCAGGAAGGGAGGAGGTAGAGAGAGAGAGAGAGAGAGAGAGAGAGAGAGAGAGAGAGAGAGAGAGAGAGAGAGAGAGAGAGAGAGAGAGAGAGAGAGAGAGAGAGAGAGAGAGAGAGAGAGAGAGGAGAGGAGAGGGAGAGGAGAGGGAGAGCAAAATTGCACGACTAGTCTTCTATATACCTGCTTGTGCTGTCTCCCTAAGGAGCACGCAGAAAACCTGTAGAGCTCCATGATATATGCACCAAGTAGAGCCCTGCCAGTTGCTGCTATCTGCATATTCAAATCCCTATGTGGAGAACTATGGTGTAAAATTAACCCCAAAGTTCACATACCTACAGACGAAGATTAAGTACGTTAAATTTTATATGGAATTACAAACCTCAGTGTATAATATTATTGTAATACAATCTTTTGTTGTTGTTATTTATAGCTGTATACAAGCTGCAGTTTTTCCATTAACCTTAATTACAATTTCTCTAAAATGTCTCATGGTGCTGGGATATTTTATTGCTGACGAATCACAACGGCTTTAGTACTGTACAGTGTACACTGTGTTTTATTTACGAGTAGACAGAACTTTAATCAGATCAATGCATCAATGGAGACAACTAAATAATATGGTCTATTGCCGTGAAAAAATAATTTGCATTATTATGTGGCAATGTTAAAATATTCAATTTTTTCTCAGGAATTATATAAAAATCATTTAATAAACTAGCTAAAATATTTAGGGGTTTTCTTGTTTCGTTTCAAGAACTTACTTTTTTCTTAAAAATAATGCTTTAAAACTTAAAATTAATTTTTTTACATATATACCCTTTAGCAACAATAGCCTTTTTAGTGAAGAAAATTAGACTAACAAGTAAGTGAAACCCATTATATGTATAATATATGATTGTAAAATAATTTAGTTAATTTTGCTTATATTCATGATGCCTGTTTAAGAAAATTAACATGAAATTAATATTCATATATTGTATAATTCAATTCTCTCAATTTTAAGTTAAAAAAAAGCTATCAAATACTTCCCATGTTAAAATGAAAAGATTTTTTTTATTATAATTTACACGTACTTTTTTGGTTGTAATTACCATTTAAAATTTACCATAAAATAGTAAAAAATATTTAACCTTTACTAGACGATGAAATTTAAGTTTCACTACATTTTACTAATTAAAAAAAGTTTACAAAATAAATGTCATAGCCAATTGTACACACTGTGACTGTATGTATTTAGTCTTTTTTGTTCTAATTTGCATTTTGTATGAAGTTAATAAAAAACTGCTTGTTCCTCGTTAGTACTTGTTTTCTGTGTAAGTATAATGCTCTGTTTATACAGTATATTAATTGTTATCGCAACCTTGTACAAAATCAATATGACGTAGATTGCATTGCTAAAAAGTTTTTTTCCTAGTATGTTGATTCTAATGCTTTCATTATTGAAAAGAGTGTTTTATGCAATTCGATGCTTTGTTAATAAAAATACGTTATTTCTGTAATAATGATACAGTGAAAGCTCATTATTACGCAACTTGTTGTTAGATAAAACTTGATTTTATGTAAAGAGGGTCTCAGTCCCATAGAAAATAATTAGCATCATGAAAAACTCGATATAAGGTAATACTTAATTGATATAAGATAAACCTAATTTCCTGGGTCCCTTGACTTCATGTTATAACAAGTTTTTACTGTATACGAACTTTTTGATGGAAACATTAATCACTGATAGTTTTACTATTTTTAATAATTTTTATATACAGCTAAATAGAAAATACGTAGTCTATTTTGAATATTGCACTGCATGAGCCTATATATACATTACATAGTAGGAGTGCAAGCAAGCTGTTATGCTATAAAGGGATGTCTTAAAAACATCATTACAATCAAGTAAAAAAAAAAAAAAGCTTAGTATGAAATTTGTAAGCTTCAGATTTTTTTTTCATTTAAAAATATTTTATTTTAATGTATTGTATAACAGGATCCTATGCTATAATGAAGTAATGAATAAGATGAAAAACTCTCAAATTTCATGCAAGAGTATAATTAATACGAATATAAAAGTGTTAAAATTAAAAACATAATTGTATGTAACTTTCATTAAAAAAAAAAGTTCAAATTTATCACTGTATAAAATAAACATAAAGTACTGTTCTTTTACTTTTCTTTTGATGATGATGATTATTAAAAAAAAAAATGTATATGCTGAGTGTAAAATTTATGTAATTAAAACTCATAGTCAAGAAAAGCTTCAGTCAAAGAAAATTAACAAAGAGAAGAATAAACTTCTTTTTATGTCTCTGCGGGATTGATGTATGTTAGTTTCAAGTTGAGGAATAAAACCGCACAAAATCCCTCGTGTCCTCGCCTCCAGCAAACTTTTGCCCTGCAATATTCTTAATGCGGATCTGCTTGTGAAATAAGCTTCAAAATCCGGAAGTAGCCGGAATCTAATTGTTTGGTTCAAGTGTTTTTTTTGTAATTAGAAATTACAGGTGCATTGACCGGTCCTCGCTAGATCACCAAAGTGAAGTTACGTCAAGCGTGGTTAGTACTTTGATGGGTGTCCATTTCAAGTAAAAATTTAGTAATTTACAATATAATATTGTAATACAGTATTATATTACAAAGCAAATAGTATGAGAGAGTAGTGTATAAATAATATATGAAAACAAAATTGTCTTAACATTGTCTTAAATGCAAGGAAAATTTCTTTTCAGTTTTTGGAAATATTTTTTTAACTTAAAAATAACGTAAACCGGTATAAAAAATGTATTTGTTTAGTGAATCCAATACCTGCAGTATTATATATATATATATATATATATATATATATATATATATATATAGTACCGTATTTACATAAGTTTGGATACATGATGTAGTACATCTCCAGTTTATAACATACATCAATTAAAATTCTTATAATATTGAAGTTTTCAATTTTAGATTTAAGAAATCTAAATAATTTCCATGTATTTAGATAGTTTTTTACATTACTGAGATACGATTTCGGCAATCTGTGAAATACATGGTATTCCTCGTGACGATGATCTGGCATGTTATAATGGCAAAAACACAACGCAATATTTAGTTATTTACTCACATTGTTGCTAAAATATAATAAAAAAAAAACACTTAATGTAATTGAAATAACTATAATTTACAATACTACACCAAATAAATTCTAATTAAGTTAAATTATTTATCAAATATTAATGAACGCAAAATTCACAATTATTAAAATTTATTATAATTTGTTTATTCAAAAACAACATAAAGCACTTAACAGTTAATTTATTTTACAAATTTTAAACCTCAAAAGTTTACAAAACTCATTACGGAGAACATTTTAGACAAATGACATTGTTTCCATGAAAGGTACAGTAAAGGTAAAAAATACTGGGAATCTTAGCATGCATGAGGGTTCGTATAAATGGCCACATAACAATAATATACTGTTCGTCACTTAAGGCAGAGATAATACAAATCAGCTCTTCGACATAGTCTTCTCTTTGATTAACATGTAAACCTTAGCAAATTCACAAATATTCTGAAATTTTTGTAGAGCCTAAAAGCCATATATACAACAAATTTCAAATCAATTTAACAAACCGATTTTTCTTTTATTAAGTTTTTAGTTTGTCTCTCCATGGAAAAGTCCTATGCTGAAATTTAAAAAAAAAAAAATAATAATAATAATAATTAAAAAAAATCGGCTCGTTAAGAAATTTTTCGTATGGTTTTTAGGCACCTGTCTCTTAAAAAAATTTGTTTAGACAGCGTTACTATTCAGCAGGGCGAGTGAATAATGAGATATTAGAATGGGAAAATTTTAGTGGCTTTTCAAACTAAATAATTAATTTTAAAATAACTAGGCATCGTACGAAAATATTGAGACACAGGGATATCAGAATAATTTTTAGCTGCCCGAATATGTAAAAAAGGTATTCACTTTGGTACCCCTTTAAGGAATGCCGTTCGTGACGTCATCGAAATAGACTTTCAATAATTTTTTAAAAATAGTTCCCGGTCACAGAAAAATCTGAAAAAATTCACAGTACCATCTTTTTACCCCTTCTTTCGAGTAAGCCACTAAAATTTTCACATTCTAATATCTCATTGGTGGCTACTCTGGCTTCCACGGATCCAGTTGTCTTATTATTATTATTATTATTTTTTTTTAGTTTAACTGTACGTATACCTTTGGACACCATGAATTTTATTCCTTTGTTTTTAGGCGTTACCACGCAGTCTATGGTAGCGTGATAAATCAGAACTCTTTTTGATATTGTTAGACTGAAAGCTCTGTACCCCAAAATTGCAAATATGCATCTTTCTGTCTATTGAAGCTGCAGCTTTGTCAAGTAAGGCAGAAGTAAAGTTCGTGCTGTCCAGAGGTATACATAACTAGTAAAAAAAAAATGATAGTTCACAATTATATCCACATTGCTTGGAATAATTTGAAGTTGTATTAATAACATTTATTCTTGACATATATAATATATAAAATAACTTTTGAGGAGCAAATTTAGAAAAAAAAAACATTTTATTTGCTGAAACAAAGTATAGTAAAATAATATTATATAAAAGTCTGGGGAAAATGTCGTTTATTTTTATTAAGACATGAGAAGCTCTCCTTTCTCATATATGTTTCTTACAATGTCGTCAGCTGGGAGCAAGCACGGACTATCCTTCTGTATTTCACACCCCATCGGTTTTTACACTGTGACAAAAGTATCGTATTACAGTAGGATTTGAAGTACAAGTTGGTAAGTAGGTAAATGAATTCTAATGTACATTTAAGTATTAAAGGGGTAATTTAAAAGAGGAGATAACCGGGTATCAAAACCATGGTTAGTATCAGTCCCATGCTCTGATAAAAATCCTATCTACATTAATTGCAAAAGGAATTATAAAAATTAATTTGTGCATTCTTCAATGGAGTATTGACCTAAATTTTTTTTATTGCAAAAATGAATAGAGCATGCAAAGTTATGCTACCTTGATTTTTTTCAGATTTTTTAGAGCCCGAGAACTATTTTTAAAAAATTATTGAAAGTTTTTTTTGTGACGTCACGAGACGCCGCTCCTTAAGAAAAATATAGGACTTGTCACCGCGTGACGTCACAAAAAGTACTTTCAATAATTTTTTTAAAAATACTTTCGGGTCTCTAAAAATCTGAAAAAAAATCAGAGTAGCATAACTTTGCACGCTCTATCCATTTCTGCAATAAAAAAAAAATTGAAGACAATACTCCATTTTAGCTCAAATTATTTTGGTAAAAATGTTTCCAAAATACCTTAAGGTTATTGAAAAGTAGCTGGATTTGACATTTTCATGAAATAACAATTGACTTAAGACTTTTTCCCTCTCTATCACTTCAGTTTACTTTTGTATAAATGACATAACATTTGTACTTAAATATGATTGATTAGGCCTGTTCGTAAACCTTTTTCTGTGGACGTTTTCTGCACATTAAGTCCCATTTTATGTACTTATACTTATGCATTGAACGCAGAAAATGCATATGTACAGAACATAATTAACGAACAGAATTTTTATACATGCATGTTAAATATTTCTCACAAATTAAAAAAATTACTTTAGCTCATAACGTAACAATAATATTTTACTGTGTATTTATTTTCTTCAATTCTTATTATTATATTCTTTTTATAAATGCCATATAAGTATTTTTTTTTCTTAGTAAAACGTTGAGGAAATGAAAACATAATAACGTTATTTTTATTATATTTTATGGCAAAGAAATAACAAATGAAGCATAATGAAATAAAACAAAACAAAAACTGCATGGTATTTTCTTTGTAGTGAGTTTATAATATGATTTATGATATATAAAATCAAGGCGACGTTTTCTAGCCGAGAAGCTCAGTTTTGACGATACTGAACCAACTGACAAGCTGTTTAACCTCACGATGAGAAGATAAGCCAAGGATGGCGGCAACTTAATTCCTTGAATGTGTTTTTGAACTGAACCCAGATCTAGGATACCGCATGGTCTTTCTCTGGCCCTTGAGTTGCTTAAGATTTTGTGGATCTTTTACAAACCGGGATGAACATGACCTAGAAATCCATCTCAGTATTTACCTAGTTGTAACTGAGAATACCATGGAAACTTCATTCAAGATGGTCGGCAATGGAGAATCGTGGGTGTTGTTTAACTATAACCACCATTCGGATATTTAACAGATCCTCAAGCTCACAACCATTTGAGTTTATAATAAGATGAGCAAATCAATGCATCTAGTGCCCGGAAAATGTATAAATTAATTTTAATGCCCTAAAAAACTTTCTTAATATTTTTTTTTCTAATCCTCGCTCATTTACTATAACAGTTATACTTAAAGGCGGTTGCATAAGCAGTGCAATCAGTCTACTTTACAGGAGATGAGAGAAAACATGCGCGCGCAGCCTGCCATGACGGTGGAGTGGTAGAGAATCCTGCATGCAGGCAAAATATTAAAAGAACTTATTATAAATTATTTAAAATGAAAATAAAAAAATATGAGGTGAACAAAATGTTTATTTATTTATTTCCTCGTGTGTCTGTACATAATACAACATAGAGGAACAAAGGTTTTTTCTTAATCTAAATCTTATGTCTAGAAATTAAATTAATTTAAGTTTACATAAATATACATATTACAATAATTTAAACATGGAACAGAACAAAACAAAAATTTGTTCATATGTGTATTTTATTTTACAATTAAATTTACAAACTTTTGCTCATCTCAGAATTTTTGTTTTTGTTTTTTCTTTGTGTGTTTTTACATATTTTTTTTAATGTTTTGTCCTATGCTTATACCGGTATATAGACGATATAGCGTAGCTCCACTAACAAGGATGCCGACGACCGTTGAAACACGATCTGACGTCACATGCAAGCGCCTAATACCCCAATTTCTACATTACAACTTGCGGTAGGACTGACAGACAAGTAAAGAAAGGAAGGAACGTAGCCGCGTGTTCAGAAGTGTTATTGATTTAGACTACAGAAATTGTGCGTGACCGCAAGCAACATATCAAACAGATCAACATACCACGTTCACCAGAAACATGACCGGAAGTTAGTTTCGAGGACCGGAAGTTGGTTTTGAGGCTATCGAACTTTATACAACGTTCATATTTAGATCTTTAACAGTTAATTTAGAAACAAAATTTGTTAGGAAAAAGTACTGTCCTTTATGTTGACTTATTATATATATATATCTATAAAATGTTTTTCATCGCATGTTACTGTTTACATTTTTATGTTACTAAGTTGAATTAAGTATGTATAATATACGTCATCATGTTTTTAATAAAAAGATCAATCGAAAAAAAAAAATGTTAAGGTTAATTTAGAACGAAAAAATGAAATATTATGCTTTTTATCATTATTTTATAATTAAGTTAATAATAATTACATATTTGAGATTAATTATTATAATAAATCAAACTCCCCCTATTGTGAAGATTTTTTTATACATCAAATAGAGATTATTATCAAAAGGAAATTAATTGTGACAACCTAAAATAATAAATGGAAAATTTAATAATATTCATTCTTTATTATTATACATGGTTTCTAAAGTTAAATATAATAAAAAAAAAAATGAAAAATAATAAGCGTGATTCAAAAATGAGTTATTCAGTAAGATATCCGCAGGTTTCTCACTAACCACGGTTAGTGTGATTGATTTTAACCAATTTAACCGTGGTTCAATTCTATGAACTATCATAAATTTTATGAACCACCTGTTTTATATTGTTTAATTAAAACAATATATAAACTATATTTGTACTGAATAGCGAAAGCTAAATAGAGATTATTTCATTTCATAGTAAATATAGCGTGGATATCTTCGTAAATCGCAATCTTACGTTCAAACGTTGAAAATATCTGCACAAAAAAATACTCAGAATTATAAATAATCCACAATATCATTTAACATCAATATAGTTGAGTATTACACAAAAGAATTCCAGATTGATAAAATGGGGTCGTTTCTTTATTGTGAATGACAACAATACTATTATTGACTTCTCAACAATGGTAGCCAATAAGAATGAAAGTCTCTGTCAATCAAAATTTATATAAATACTTGTCATTTAATCGAAATTTGATCAGGATATCAAACTTGACTTGTTAAAAAGGAGTTTTATTCACTCAAAGAGTTGGAAAGTCATAAAATGTCTGAAAAATACTATCTGATTAATTTTGCATGTTACTGAAGTAGTTGTTTAAATGTCTAAATTTTAATATTATCAATTCTCAAATTAATTAGTAAATTTTTAGTTATATTTTTGTATTATTTTACGCAATTTGTAAAACTGTTATATATGTATAATAATATACTTATTGACATACAAATATTGACGTGAACAAAATGTATGCTTTATCAGATGACTGTAACCAACGAATGTTCAAAATAAAACTAACTAAATAAAATAAAACTTTGCAAAATTTTGTTACAAAAGTAAAAACAATTTAGTTTTTTAAATTTTTTGGTTGAAAAAAATTTTCGATTGACAATTGTTGCATTTTTTTGTTTTGTAAGAAAAATTTTTCCTGTTTTCTATGTATGTATATAGGTTACAATAGTAGTGTTTGAAATTATACACAATTTGTCATACTCAAGTCTTACAGCTGCTAGAGTAGGAAAAAATATAACATCACAAATCATACAATATTCACAGCATGTAATATTTGCTTGTACTTGTAACAAAATGTTGACAGTATAAGAATTATATGTATAACCTGTTGCAAAATGTGTTAAAAAAATTGATGATTTTATACATTAAAACATAATATATACTGATTTCAGGAAATAAAAATGCATACTTTTTTAAAACCATACAAAATTTTATCATATTTAGCACTGAAAAAACAAGCAGAAGTTTTCAAATATCATAAAGTTAGTTAATGTTAAAATTGGCATTGGTTCTTATGAGAACAGCTGATTTTTTTTAGTTTTGCCTCCAAAATTATATATAATATATATATATATATATATATATATATATATATATATATATATATATATATATATATATATATAAATTATGAAAGACATAATATTATAAACATTGCTATAATGATAAAGAGTTTTAATTAATTTATTTCCAATTCTGAAATACTTTTGATATTTAAATGACAAATTTCTCAAAAATATTTTTTAATGATCTTTGCCAGGACATTCACACAGGTGAATTCTCCAGATAAAAATTCTTTTCCTTTATTTTCACATGCAACATACGATGTTTCAATACAACAAACAAATCAATTACATTGATACTTTTAATGAAAAGTAAGCAGACTACCTTTTTTTTCGTAGCAGATTTTGCAAATAAAATAAAAAACCTCTTTTCTTTTGTAACATTTAATCCTTTGTACACAGGTAAGTGAATATGAAGGTAAAAAAAATGTACGAAAGGTAATTAATATTTACTTTCAGTAAACATAAAAGTCAATAAATTTAATAAATTAGTTTAATTAAATATTAATTGGCAATTATAGTTAACTTTATGATGTAGTACGTATATAGAATGACTTTGTATTTGCCCAGGTGGTGTGTTTAAGAGGATTTAGGTTTGTAAGAAGAAGATACTCCAGCAGTAACCATGGCAACGGGCTGGTGCTGGGAAATACTGCAATATATAGACTCGCCCATCTCGTACGCAGCATGGCCAGGACATATTATACTCCCCATATTCTGTTTCATCTTTCTTCCTCACCTGTCTTTAACTACCTTCTTCTTGTTATCTATACATATGGTGGCTGTATGATAAAGATACTTAAAACCAAGTTAAAATAAAATCAATTTTGTTACTAATATATAACTTTATACTTAAAAAAATTTGGCTGAATTTTTGACATCTTATAATCAGTTGATTTTTAACGCCTTAAATCATGATTTTTCAGGTGTTTCGTTGCGTATTATCAGTAGTCAGTATAAGCTATACAGTATTCTGACAGTATATGCTATAACTACTGAATATTGACTACGAAAACATGGCACCTGAAAAATCACGATTTAAGGCGTTAAAAATCCACTGATTATAAGATGTCAAAAATTCAGCCAATTTTTTTTAAGAGTGATATTATTGAATTTTGAGTATAACTTTCCATTCCTATATATAAGTAAATTTAAGGTTGGTTGTTATTTCGAATTCTTTAAATCTGGTTGCGTTTTTGTACTATACCTTGCATTTTATATCAGTGTTCTCTCTGAAAGTATTTCCATTTGTATATGTATATAGCAATTGCTGCCTTTTTGTCTTTTTTTTTGTTCCCTCGACTCTCGTTTCATTCTTGCTCTGTCCTGATTTTCTCTCTCTCTCTCTCTCTCTCTCTCTCTCTCTCTCTCTCTCTCTCTCTCTCTCTCTCTCTCTCTCTCTCTCTCTCTCTCTCTCTCTCTCTCTCTCTCTCTTCCATTTTTTATTTCATCCTTTAACATTAGGAGTCATATTTTTATTTCTATTTTTTTCGTTCATATATTTCTAAAGCCAAGAAACAAGATTCAATTTAGAGATAACCCTGATGTAGCAAGCACATTGGTTTTACTGTTCAAGAAAAGTAGCTTTGTTACACTTCATTTCTCTGCTAGGAGTTATCCCGTATTCGTTTATAACACAAGATAAATCACTAAAAAGATGGTAGCTATAACCAGCAAACTATCGACGTAATATCATGTGGTATACAATCATTAAAATTTGTGATTTATGGATTAATGTTATTAGAATTTTTGTAGTAAAAATTTGTTCATTCTTCACAGAAATCAGATAAAAGTAATATTGTAAAAGTTAATTAAGTGAGATTCGGAAGTTATTTAAATTTTACTGCTTTTTGAATACTCAAAAATGAAAAATTACTTATGGAAATAAACTATTTTTTCTGTTAAAAATAATTCTAACTGTTTCAACACCATTTAAAAAATAACACAATTTACAGAATTAATGATTTTTTTTAACTTCCCTAGGGGAAGGGGGTTGAGACAACCCGTAAATATTTTAAAGCGGGAAAAAAAGTGTAAAATTTTGCTCCAAAAATCTTAACAAAATTTATACAAAATTTGTAATCCTTAGTTAACCACCCAGCAATGTATTTCCGCAAAATAAAAAGTAAGAAAGAAATTTTATTTTATTCCTTAACATGTGATTTAACCAGCCAGGATAAACCTAATGGCTGGTTAGCAATACATTATTTATTTTATAGTTGTTACATTAATAGTTTTGCAATTTTTTTGAACAATTAACAAAATGTTTGAATTTTTATTATACAAATATAATCATGTTAAATTTTTTGAAAAAAAAAAATTAAAACTTTAATATGAGAGTTAATATATAATAATATAATTATTATTATAATAATAATAAAGTAACGGTTGGTTTCTACCCTCCCTCCCTCCCTTGGTATAGCGTGTGAAAAAAATTCAATGGTAATGCTAGGGCTAATATAATATATAAAACTTTTTCCATACAGTATAGCAAAATTACCTCGTGAACTTAGGTACAAAGAAATAAAATTTAAGAATTATTTTTTCAATATGGTAGATTCAACCGTGCATGTTTGTTTTGTATATTTTAGTTAAAAGATCTAAAATGCTATAGTATTCAATTTTTGTTTCTTGAGTTATATTATCAGAGTTACAGGTCTTACCATGTTGTCTTAGCTGCTGCATGGAGAAAATGCATCGTTGTAATAAATTTTCAGAAGACGTAGAAGGAGTGTTTCTTATATCATGGTCATAAATATTTTGTGTCTACGTGAAGAAGTTCGCCCTTTTAAAAAGCAGGGAAAGTCTATTGCATGCTCGTAAATAGGTCACTTAATGTGTATTTCACTGCAGTTGCGGCGATTGCACTATCAAAAATACTATATTATATCACTATTATAGTAGTGGGAATGTATTTAATGTATGTTTCTATTTCAAGCAATTTATCGTATTTTGTAAATCTCAACATATTATAGTTTATTATTTTTTATAATTTTACAAAATTTAATACCGTTTTCTTCCATTTGTATAAATTTTTATACCATTAATTTGTGTATTAATGTAGTATTGACCATGCATATTTGTACAGTCGTCGCTATTGAAAATATACTTCACTAAAAGAGATGTCGAAGCATTGTTGACGATGCTGTTGTCAAGGAAATTTTCGAAGGTAAAGAGTGTACATTTTTGTATACTGAGACAACAAAAAATTGTCTATTTAATTTATATTTTAATATTGATTTGGTGAAAATTTCTTGCTTTTTTATCATTGTACAGTCGTCGCCTCAGAAAATTTCACCTTGCGGCCTTGATAATCACCATGCCCCGTAATAATAATAAAGGGCATAGTGATTAAAAAGGCTGCAAGTGGTAAATTTTCTAAGGCGACGAGTGTACACTTAATAATGTATTTGAATTTAGGCAACTTGTTCTGCATTTTATCAACGAGAGGGTAGAAATGTGGCAAGGGTTGTAAAATACTGTCTCATACGAAACCCTCTTCAAATTCAAATTATTATTTATAGCAGCAGAACGAAGAACTAAATATCAATATGGTGCGTTGCTAAATAATTTAACTTTAAGGTAAGATATGATATTACACCTCGAGACACCACGAACGTCATGTTCATATCTACACTGCCTGTAAGTAATGTCACTAAATTTATGGAATCTTGAAGAACTTCAACATTCTTGGGATAACTATATATAGATTGGATGCTCTTATTATTTTTTTAATCATATGCAGGATAAAAATGAAAGATATCCCAAGCCAGACCCGAGGTTTACTGTACGTATTTGTACTTGCATAAAATGCAACTGCATAATGTATTTAATTAAATGAAATAATATTTAATTTAAATTTAATGAGTTTCAATAGAATTTTGATAGTACTAATAACATTGATAGTGAGACAATAAAAATAACATTAAAAAACACATTTGAACGAAAGTACTCAGCACCGACGCCAGATGTATTTCTTTGTGTGTTCTTATGAAGTTACTGTGTTATAATATTTATGGTCGCAAGGGGATGTAGCTGAGTTGAAGATACGGGAGTGAAAAAAAATATAAAAAATAAGTTTTATTGCTAGACAATTTTATTTTAAACTACAAAATATAAAATTTAAACATTTATATACTTATATAAATATTTTATGTAACCATTCTTTTTTATACACCATTTTTACATGAGTTTTTTTTTATATTTATATGTAATGAAATATAAATATTATGTCACATTACTTATTTTTCACAGCTTATTTAAAATTTTATAAAGAGAATTTAATATCACGGCTATCTTAATTCAATTTTGTATTTTGTATAAATGAGGGAACGTAAAAACTTCTTTTTAGATGGTCACTGTCAACAAAAAAAATGTGTTTCTGGTTGCTTTTTCTTTCAGCGAATTTCCTTCATATTTCAATTTCATATTAAAAAACATACATAACATCTGTTCTCCAGTAGAATTAATTTCTGCTTCAGATAATGTAAGTGCAATAATTCTAATAAATTCAACAAATCATTAAGGACAGTTGAAGGACATTCGATGACACTAAATCTATAAATTCAATTTTATAGGGAGGTAAGATGAGTTTCAAAAGATTTTGTTTCCAAACGATAAAGTTCTGTAAAGAGACCAGGGGGTAAAAAATGTTCATGGTCTCCCAAGATTTACATTAAAGTACATATATCCCTTGTGTATAACTTTACATAAGGCAAGACGCATTGGCACGAGTAATACATTTCAGGACAACACGAACATTGTTTGTCGACTTTGTCATGCGGAACTTTAACTTCTTCTTTGTGAGTGTTCTTTTTACCTCCCCACCCCCCAAATTACAAATCTGCATATTGACGAGTTAGGGGAAAAAAGTACTAAAAGATTTTTTTTAAACATGCATATTAAGGAAAGTATAGTACTCAGGCTTTCATAAAATATACCATGAATAGACTTGTGACTTTTTGTCGATATCTTTACATTTTGGAACTGCAGCTCCAGTAAATAAGACAGAGGTGACGTTCATGGTGTCACGAGGTGTACATTACAATCGTCATCCTGAAAAATTTTCTTGGATAAAAGATTTTAATATATTTTTGAAACAATACTAAGTTCTTTTATACCATGCAGATTATGCCGTCAAATTGACCAAAATTTTGAACGGCTAGCCAATCATATTCAAGCATTTCAAACTCACTAACGCACGAAATTCACGTGTGTCTTAACCTAATATATATATATATATATATATATATATATATATATATATATATATATATATATATATATATATATATATATATATATATATATATAAATAAATTGAAACAATACCTCGATGCCACTGGCGAGGTAAACAGAATATTGACCGCAAAAAATTGTTATCGCAGAAATGGATAGAGTGTGTAAAGTTATGGCATTCTGATTTTTTTTTAAATTTTTAGAGCCCGGGAAGTATTGCTAAAAAGTTTTGCCGAGGTCGGGTTTAAACGCACACCCCTTTTAAGTCCTATCATTTATTATTAAGAGAGGCGTCAAGAGGCATCACTCTCTCAGTACTTTCAATAATTTTTTAAAAATAGTTCCCGGGCTCTAAATAATCTGAAAAAATCAGAGTAGCATAACTTTGCACCCTCTATCCATTTCTGCAGTAAAAAAATTTGAGGTCGATACCTCCATTGTCAAAGGCAAAGACTTTACGTTAAATTGGAACCTCGTGTGTTTAACATTACATAAGTGAAGGCACATTGACCCACGGTGGACACGCATGGCACAGAGAGGCACGGCAAGCGTCACAATAAACGTGTATCGATTTAAATAATTGTATAAATATTATCATATTATATATTATAATAAACGTGGGGTTGTTCTACTTTTATCACAGTTCAAAATCACAATGTTTTATTTATAATTTTGATTTCATCGCTCTATAAATTATTAAATAAATATATAATAAATTAATTCTAATTTTATAACAATTTTTATGCATTATAATTATTAATATTGCTCAAACTTAATTGCTTTCAATTATAACATTAATTAATTCAGTGCTATTAACTTTAATATTAAAATAAATTATTATAAATACTTGACATGCCATTTTTAGAATTTTTTATGATAACGAGCAGATTTATTTAAAAAGTTAATCATTTTTAAAATTCAAAATTCATTCAAATTAAATTAATGTACAAAATCAACCACACGTATAGTAATTGTTTTGCCTTTTATAAAAATTAAAAAATGTTGATTTTAAAATTTAAGATTTTGATAATAATTTAAGATAACTTTTCAATAATATTACAACATAATATTTGTTGAATATTTTCTAACATTAAAATATTGAGATACGAAAGAAAAAGTTGAGATATATTTAGCCATTGAGCTGCTATATACTACAAATATTAAATATCGAGCACAACAATATAAATGCTATAAAGGGGCATTCACAAAGCCCTAAGGCCACATTTAGGGCTCGATAATTTAAAGCCCGATTTTAGGCATGCTTCTTAGACCCAAAATTTCTGGTCTTAAATTATCGAGCCCTAAATGTGGCCTTAAGACTTTGTGAATGCCCCTTATAGGTACTTACGTACGTACTCACCTAGCGATCAAGCCTTCAACTGTTCTGACGATCAATATCGTGATCAACGTTTAAATAATACCTCGAGGTACACACATGGCCCGAGTGTTTGGAGCTTTGAAGGTGCTGACTTGTTTTGCAGTCTCATAACTAGGTGGATGAATGATATATTGAGGATTATCATCCCTCTCTCTCTTTTCTATCTTGCATCATTTTATAAAAGGTATATAATAATAATTATGCATGTATAAATTAATTAATAACATATCGTAATGTGACCAAATGTTTACAAATAATTCTCCACTCAAATTTACATAATTTTTATAATAAGAAAACGTGGAAACTAGAGTTAAAATGGTCGGTGTAAAAAATCTTATGAATTCTCATCACTTAAATTACAAAATCTTGCCTTAAATTCACATTTCCAATAGTCTAAAAAAAAATCTATCAAACTGGATTTCTTACTATAAATCTAGAATATAAAAAAGACCTCTGAATTCTAGTTTGGATTCAAACTCATGGCATCCTACCTCCACAGATCAGCTGGAGCTTATATCTTTTTCCTTTAATTTAAGAGCTGACTTCTGCTATGTCAATACGAACGTTGCTAAATATTTAACGTTATTTCTCCTCAGATATTCTGACCTGTCACTAGACACCTGATACTACGATAAAAAAAAACTTGTTACGAGAGCCTTCTCATATTAAATATAAATTAGGACAGGATCACTTTTATTGGTAACCATGTTTAATAAATATGTTCTTTAAATAGATCCTGTTGAAGAAGTTTACTAGAAATATTATCATGTAATTGAAATTGGTGTAAAGTATGACAATTTTCAATAAATTGAAGACATAACTATTTTATATGTGATATATAAATGTGGAGTTACGAGATGAATATTAATGAATCAAAAAATAATCTTTAAATATAATATTATGCAGCACTGTTAACAAGTTGGTGAATTTATGATGGTGGACTTTCATTTTTTAAATTTGACGACAATATATATTATTATTTTATTTTCTACTACCATCAAGATCTGCAGCTCCAGGCGGGTTCACGACCCTTCAAAAGGTCAGATCTCATTGATATCAGGCAACGTTGGATGGGTAACCATTTTTGACGCAATAACACGCTTCTCCTACCCCAAGGTAATTTGTTGCGCTTTCCACTCTGTAATTCTCCTGTTTAATATTGCAATTCCGGTTCATTGACAAAACTTCAGCTCTTGTCAGAGTGAATCTACGAATAGACCTATTTAAAATTCGGATTACTTAAAAAAAATTTAGCAATAATTTGTTAATTATATTTGAATGAATCAATTAATAAAAAACATATAATGCTTAAATTATGCATTAATGTTTGCAAATTTAAACTTAATTAACAAAAAATTGTAAATAGTTTAATTTGCATAAATACTTTCAGTACATCCGCATAAACCCGACTTTGATTTGTTTTCTTGATTTAAAATTACAACAATTGAATTTGTAAACATGGCCCTAAAGTTAATTTTAAACCACCAACCTTTAACATTTCTCATTGAAAACATTAATTGAATGAAATCTTCTGGCAATACATCAACATTACGTTAATTAACGTGGTGATAATTTCGTCACGACAGATCTTCACTTGTTCTTGGCTCAGAGAAAGGTCGAAGGTAAAGATTTGCAAGTCTCCTCGAGGTTGATCAAAATAACGACGGGGTGTCTCCCTTTGTTTACTTTCACACAAAGCCTTGCTGTTGAACATGAGCCATAAATTGAGACTTGATCTCACATTATCACTAAAAGATTATAACATAAACCCTGTCTGTCATTAAGTGACATGGTGGAATTTAGTTTTTTTTTTTTTACAGATATAATATAGAATGAATGCTTTTCTTTTTTCCCACAAAATTCAACAGATCACCGAAGTTAAGCAACACCGAGGGGAATCAGTATTTGTATGGGTGACCATTTTCAAAACAAAACAAAGAAAAAAAAGTTTATTTTCCATACAAAACAAAAACAACGCAATACAAAAAGACGACGCAGTGCTTCTATTTAATAAATAATTTCATCGAAACAGCTGAAACACGAATTGAAAATTTAAATTTTAGTAAATAATACATCAGTAGGCCACAGGAGTTCGTCCGTAAACCAAGTCTATTCTTAGCACCAGCTGATCGACGAGTTGTTTTAATGCATGTTATTTTTAAAACGACGCTAAATGTTTTTATGAAAAGCCTTTTTTATTTGATTTCCAAGAAATCTATTTTTTTTTTATAATTTAATACACTTTTAGATTTAATTAATGTTGGTAATTAACATGAAGAGTGCACGTAATGGAGTGAAAGGTTTCATTATAATTTGTTTATATAGTAATTAATTTCTATAATGGTAATGGAGTACCGAACTCAAAATTTTTTATTGCAGGAATGGATAGAGGGTGCAAAGTTATGCTACTCTGATTTTTTTCAGATTTTTTAGAGCCCGGCAAATATTTTTTAAAAATTATTGAAAGTACAGAAAAAGTGCCACCTCTTGCCGCCTCTCTTAATAAAAGATAGGACCCAAAAGGGACGTGGATTCGAAACCGACCTCGCCAAAACTTTTTAGCAATACTTCCCGGTCCCTAAAAAATCTGAAAAAATCAGAGTAGCATAACTTTGCACCTTCTATTCATTTCTGCAATAAAAAATTTGAGGTCGGTACTCCATTAAAATACATGTAAAAAAATTTATGTAAAAAAATTATGATATTAAAAAATTAACGGCTTTTCACTGCATCATCTTAGAGTTCATAAATTGTTTTATAGAGATTTCTTTCCGTTTATGATTCTAGGAGTGTTCCAGTTTCATTTTTAAACATGCAAAGGTATTCTATCTGGTTAAATTGTCATTTAATATAATACTAAAATAAATTACACAATAATTTTTTTCTATTTATTGGTATTTCCTTACAAGAAAATTTAACAAGTAGTGAAGTTAAAGTTTTCTTTTCAGAAAAAATAATATTCAATAAATGGAAACATTGTATTGTAATAATACCGGCTCTATTCAAAACAAAAGACATGCAGAATATTTTTATTCAGATTTTTTTATAATCAAAAAACTTTTTGATTTCATAAACTATTGTTCTATCACATAAATTAAATAAATGAAGAAACAAAATTTGTAGCAAACTTTATTTAACTTTTATTTCAGCGATCGACAAAACTTTTTCTTACTAAAAAAAAACTCATCCTACATTTCCTTTAAAAAATAAGTGATTCAAATTTATAATATATATTTTTTAGCCTCTAAATATATTTTCCTTTGAAACATTACTTTCTTTCACTTGTAAATTTACTTTTATAGTTACTTTAACATATTTTTATGTCACATAAAAGATATATGAGGTGGTGTTACATGAGCGACAGCAACGATTTTACGTGTTTTTTTTATGAAATTTTATGCTTCAAGCAAATTCGCTCCGTTATCACAGCATAAATAAATATGGCCGCCATAGGATATCACAGCAAGCGCGCAACGCATTGCGTCGCAATAAAAATATAACACATATATGTAAATCCATCTTTAACTCAGCTATACATATCAAAGAACTGTGTTCCAATCTGAACTTACGTTAGTATCTGATATTATAATGTACGACTGAAGCACGTTTTACAAATAAATTTATTCGGGAATAAATTTATCTAAATCCTACTTTATATGCTATTACTTTTGAAAAGCTAGAGACTTCTCTTTTTTTTTTATCTTATGTATTATATATTTTATAAATCAGTGATGTGTAAAGTACATATTTTACATTGATTTTTTTTTTTACATTTACAAAAAATAAAATATATTATATTGATAAATATTTTATCATGCAATTTTAACACTACTTATTTCGTTTGTATGTAAAATAAAATAGAAGTTTTAAAATACGTAGTTTTGCTTCTGAAAAAAAATAATATTTTGTTACTGTACTGTGAATTAATTCAATTTTATTTTCAACCAATCTATATGCTATATTTTTATCTATTGAATTTAACAACCATGCATGGAACCTTATTAATCATGGAACACATTATAAAAATATGATTTGATATTTGATATGGTTTTTAGTGCGATTTTAAATGTGTTGTATATGGAGGCTTTAAAAATTTGTAAAAAAATTGTCAGAACGAGGTTCTTTAACCAAATATGTAATAAAAGAATCATGCATGGAAGTTGTCTATTTTTATTTCAACGTTCGAATTTTCGAAATGAGAACTTCATTGTACAATCGTCGCCTCGGAAAATATCCCTTAAATTTGCAGCGTTTTTAATCAACATACTCCATAAAAATAGCACATCAGAAGGGTGGCAAAAGGCGGGTGGCTTCGGCTGCTCACTGCGAAGCCCCGGTGAGTATAGGAGGGTCGCGACGGTGAGCGCTGAAGGGTCTGGGCGTGAGTCTGCCTGGAGCCGCCGTCGGTGCAGATCTTGGTGGTAGTAGCAAATGATTAACAAGGCTGCAAGTGGAATATTTTCCGAGGTCACGAGTGTACAACTACATTAAGTTTTGGGTACGAAAGTTCAAGTCTCTTTACAAAGACGCTTTTCCATGAAGCGATGTCCCGCGAGGCTTGGTGGGGCGACAAAAGCGCACTTGCAGTAAAATCGTATGGAAGCCATATTAGCGAGAAAAAAAAATCACTTTCCCGCAGCGATTTAATCGTGCCGGGATTTTTCCTTGCCAATATGGCCACTATACGATTTTACTGCAAGTGCGCCTCGCCAAGCGTCGCGTGACATCGCTCCATGGAAAAGCACCTTAACTCTGGTCTCGTCCTGACAGAGTGCAGAAGCCCAGTGGATTTATCGAAGCACTTTCTAATCCATCACCGCTAAATGCGTGCTCTCAGCTGACTTATGGACACAACTAGTCAGCTCTTGTTTGAACTGCGATGGAAGACGATGCAAAGTCATTCAATGTATAACCACGATGCAGTGAAAGAAGTATTACTGGTCACATGTCTTATAAAATAAATCATTTTTACATGTCTAGAAAAATAGATTCACTTTAAAAATATGTCATTTTTTTTATTTAAATTTTTACTGTTGTATATGAGATAATATTAAATATGAGAGAAATTTTAGAAGTTTTCTGAGTTATACAGAAAAAAAATGAAAATAATAAAAAATGACACGTTAGAAAAATTTAAAGTGATCATGAAAACAGTTACTTTAAATAAAATTGTTTGATTCAAATAATCGATTGAAAGATGAACTCGTCCAAAACTATAATGCATCAAAACTGGGTGCTGATCAAAACGCTATTAAATTTTCTATGTGCAGTGCTACAAAATAATACAAAACACTTTACCGTGACATAACCACATCAGGGAATTGAAAAAATATCCACCTCTTATTTCATAATTTCTGTATTTATTTTTAATAATATATATTTCTTTAGTTTGAACTCTTTTAGTGTTTAGTTTACTGACTGATAAAAATCAGTTTAAATTGCTTTTGAGAGCGCACGATATGTGCAAACATTAACCCTTGTTATATATACTCAGTACACATGGGGGTACTTTCTCTCTCTCTCTCTCTCTCACCACACAAGCAAATTACACGACAATATCAACTTGTTAACCCACGCAATTGATCCAGGAAATAACGTTAATGAAGTACACAGAAATAGAGTAGTGAAAACATGAATTGAAATTGTAAAAATATACATACGTATTTACATACAAAGAGGCTACAATATTGAATAGATTTGGAACTATTTGAAATGCTTTCATAGATAGTGAGTTATATTGAATGATGATTTCAAATTTTTGTCTGTATTTGACTACCCAGGTTATATTTGTTAATAAATTAGTATTAAACAAATTCAGATTTTAATAAAATTTAATTGTTCATCATCAAAATTTGAACCTTGAAACTGACAAAGGGTTCAATATTAAAATGTTTTAAATGGAAAAAAGAAATAGAGAGAATTGTTGTTTTAAATTTTGAATTGCTTTTATTTCAAATTCATGCTTTAGCTTTTATTCGGAATATTCTGATATACTGTATTTACTTGCGAAGGAAAGAAATTATTAGGTTTGTTTTAAACCCCGTCCAGTGTACATTTTCTACATCCAATCGACCTTATGTCCAAGTACATAAGGTCGATTAAGTGCAGAAATTGTACCTTGCGTTGCCCTGGGCATGGTTTACGAACATTAACATTAAATTAATTCATTTCAATATTATAGCTTAATACAAATTTGCTACTCATTTGACGTAAATTTAAAGAAATATTTTTAAATAATATTTTAAGCACACTCGACTCGTAATTAGGCTCGATCTTAGCAAAGTTCAGACGTATTTTATCTACATGGTGCTAAAGAACTACCCATGAACCTGTGAGGATTGTGACCATATTGAATGAGGTTTCCATGGTTCTCTCAGTCAGTCACAATTAAGCAAATGCTAGGATATATTACTATAAACCATCTCCGCTCCGGTTTCCTACAAATAAGCAAAAAAAAAAAAAAAAAAAAAAATGTCAGGTCGAGTCTATCAATAAGCCGGGAGTAAGCATATATCTTATATTTCAGTAGAAACAATGCAATTTGGGAAGTAAATGAAATGATAGAAAATGTGATAATTTTATCATGATTTTATTTTGCATATATTTACAATTTCAAATAAAAGTTTTACAGTCTTTTTTTTTTGTAACACGTGAAAGATAAACTAACATACCTTAAAACAGAAAATTAATTATCTCTGCTATTAAGAGTTAATGATATAAAAAACAATGTTCCAAAACTGCCGAGTCTTAAGCAAAGGACGTTATCATAATAAATGCAAATTGATGTTTGTAACTTCACACAGTAATGTTTTTTTTCCCCCTTTTGACAATTAGCAAAAATATTTTAACATGCTCAAATATGTTAATTTAGTTTAAAACAGTAAATATATTCTTTACAGGTGTTATGTTAATAACCTTTTGTTTATCATACGAATTTATGACAAGGGTTTCAACTTTAAAATGGTTGTTAAAGAAAATGGTACTAGTAAAGTAAAATTTAATGCAAAAAGCTTATACTTTCTTGTATTTTATAATTAAGCCTTTGATATGTATAGAAGAAAATGAAAGTGTTTTATTTATAAAAGGATATAAATTGTCGATTTTCACGTAACAAAAACATAAGATGTACCTGTTTTAGGAAGATTAATAAATTCTTTAATTACTATGTATAATCAAGCATAAAATCTCTAAGCCTTTTTAAGTTTCCTCTTTTAGCCTAATCACCATATTCTGTGTTATCCTTATGGGACATGGTGATTAACAAAACTGCAGAAGGGAACTTTTCAGAGGCGAAGAGTGTACATGAGTTATGAACAGTAAGTTTTCTCTATTTGAAAATTTTACATCAAGTCAAAAAACAGTTAAAATTTTGACTTCATTTCATCAACACTTTATCGATCACGTTCTTAACTTATTCTCATATCCGCCCACTCGGAATTTTAAAATGCACCATAGAAATTGACTACAACAAATTCTTTGGTGTATTTTTTTAAATAAACTAACTGTACAGTTATCACTCATAAAATTTGCTTCGCCAATAGACGCCTGTAGAGGTAGAGTCGATGCAATTTTTTAAAATTAGGAGAAATTCTTCGGGATTTACCATTTAATTGATTAAAATTAAATAATATAAAATGTTAACTGAACTAGTAAAATTTTAGCTAACAAATTAATTATTTTTTTCCAGGGTATTATAATTTTTTTTTAATTTTAAAAGTTTGGTTATAATTTTTAATTTAAGTCATAATGTTGTAGAAAATTGCACTTTTACTATAGTCCATGTATATAAAATAATAGTATTAACATTTTATAAGTACTTTTTAGTATACACCAAGGACAAACTATGCACCTTTTTTGATAAGGGTAAGAATTTCCCCCTTATGTATTATGCTTTGCTATTTTCATTTTATGGTACTATAACAATTTCCTTTTATAAATGATATTTTTGAAACCTGTCTGAAAAATAAAAAAGAATTTAGAAACATGAAGTGTCGTATAGTTAATGTGTTGTGTTAACATTATTTGTCAGCTAGGCTTTTCTGTGTCACAAAAATGCCAGAAAATACACAACTTTATTCTTTCGTCGCATTCTCATGTAATTTTGTAAAGATTTATTTAATCTTCTTTTGTTTTATTTAATAAAAAAACGTGTTTAAAAGGTAATTTTATGATAATATGTTAAAGAATATAATTAACACCATACATTTTACAAATAACAATTTATGAAACATATTGCAAAAGTTAATATATTTATTGATACCAAAATGAAAACTTCCAAATCATAATTTTAATCCATTTAAAGTGTACAATGCTAAATATAGAAAATATCTGTCTACCTGTTGAAGATTATCATAAATTATCTCTGAAAAGACTTTTTCAAAAGACCTTTAATAACTTCAATATGCCATCATCATAATATGTATGAATAGAGTCAAATTAATTTAATATTCCTTCCAGAATTAGCTTAAAGTGCTAGGATTTTTAACCATTCTATCTGTTTTTTTAAGAAACAAGTCATTTTCTAATCATAATTCTATTAAGCTATCATAAAAGTTTCAAGAATAAAAAAACAAACATTCAAATTATTCAGTTTATCAAATTACATTTATAATATACATAATCATATTATGTATAATTATTATTACAATGCATGAGTGAGTAAAACACGTCAATATAGAACAATTAAAACTTTGAATTAATATATATTATTCATTTACAATACATAAACAATGCTTATTAAGAAAAAATTTTACAACAGATTTCAAATTCTCACAATTATGGAAATCTTTTAGTAATAGCTTATTACACAATTTGAGCACATCCTAGATTCCTATAAGTCCTTTATCCATAAGTGTGACTTATGGAAGAATTAATTTTTTATTTTTAAATTTCATCTCCTTCCGTAAGTAATATAAATTAATTTTGCTATATCTGAAGTATATAATACTGCAAAATAGCCGTGACCGTGAGTCTTCTTTGCGTTGATTTGGAAGGGTTGACTTGTGAGGGTGGCAGTTAGTTCTAAAGCACCAAGAGCCATTTCACATGATCTTCTCGACTTAAAAATAGCGTTCTTCACCGTCGTCGAGTAAACCTCCCACTATTTCAAATAGATCGCCACCACCGTCACTTTTTTTTATAAAACTGATGAATCGTCCTCAATATTTTTAAAGATTAACATCAGAATTATTAGGTTAAAGGGACTATTTAAAGAAAAGATAGCACATTTGTTGTTATTTGATTTTTATCTTTCATTTTTTTAAAAACTGCATGCTAACAAAAATTAACATTTTTTTTTTAGATCTCAAGCTATTTATGTACAGTTGTCGCTTCGGAAAATTTCTCTTTGCAACCTTCATAATCACCATGCTCCATAATAATAATACAGGACATGATGATTAACAAGGCTGTAAGTGGGAAATTTTCCAAGGCGACTAGTGTACTATAAAAACGTTATTTAATCATGTGGATTGCAGACTTTTAAATATGTAATAATTAATTAAATTGATTAAATATTACAATCTTTTTTAAAGATATTTCTTTTTTTTAATGTGAACATGCATGTATAAAGAAAAACACCAAATCGTTTATTTATGTGTCTTACAAATAAAAAATAGTCTTATGAATTTTGTATCTACTTTATTCATTTTTATGAAAGGGACTAAAATAACTCTTGTCAATGTGTTTTAATTATTTTGAAGGAGGAAGTATTTTTCAATTTTACAAAAACTCCTTCAGAGTTTTCATTAATATTGTATAATAGTAAATAAATAATACGCAAACATTTGTTGACTTTTTTCTCTTCTAAAAAAGGTATACAACTACCCCGTTGAATCATTTTTAATACTACTAACAGTTAACAGTAAGTATATACTTAGAAAATAAGGAGATAGATTAATATATAGCAGAAAATGATTTCCAATAAATAAATAAAATTTAGCTAAAACGATGAATTTGGATGCTACAAGTCGAAATCGACGTAACAAAAGGAATTAAAAAATTTCACATAGTATAGTATTAATGTTAGGTCTATTATTAAATACACGCAATCATAATCAGAAATAATCGATTATTATTGATGAATCTTCTCTAAATGAAAGATATATTGATAAGGATTATTTCAGACTACGAACAGACCTAATATAATTGTTTTTCTGTCTTTCTGTATGTGTAGTAATTAAAAAAGTTGAGTTGTAATAGTTTCTAGAATAAAATTTAAATTCTAATTGTTCCATTTAAAATTTACTGAAAGAGAAAATTAATATGATAATGTTTTCCACGTTTTCAAATTATGTAGTAACTAAAATTTACATTAAAAAAGTTTCACGAGTTTGCCATTTCCTTTATGTTAATTAGCATACTTACACTTAGATATTCCTCCTTTGTTTCATGTTTTTAAATAATGTTTGTCGACGCAGAAATGTTGCATAGTAATTTCAACGACTATATACTGGAGGACGGCCTAGAACAACTTATTGAAGAACCTCGATACTCGACATTTCTCGCCAACCTTCGGAGAAGTCCGCTAAATGAGCCACGTGCTCGGGCGGTTTCTTTGAAGACGTCAAAGATTTGACAGCTTGACAGATTTGACAGATGGCTAATAAAGCAGCATCTTTGACCGCGGTATCTTTGTAGCTGACTCTAGGCCAATCAAATGCGCTAGAAAAATCAACGTCGTGACGTCACTGGGTTGAGGAAATGGCGGCGCGTTGGCGGCAAAAAAGTTAGGCCATCCTCTTAGTAAATAGTTCTTGTAGTAATTTAATATATTGTGAATATTAAAAAAAGCAAGTAGAAAGCTTTTATATATAGTTTATATAACTGGTAGAAAAAGACAAAATTCACTTCAAACAGATCTGATGGTGTTTAAGAAGTCTTTGATACATACTATCCAATTAATTTACGTTAAAGAGTTCAATCGATATTTTGATATATTGTAATATTGCATATATATTAAAGTGCCATACAATCACTTTAAGGATAAAATTATTTAATATACTAACTGTTACATAAAGTCTATTAAATTACTAAACTTTTGAGTGCTACTTCTTCTATATTATAGTAAACTTCTATCTATTTCTGTTTAATTTTTAAAAGTAAAAGTGTTATAAATTTCTTTAAGGTCAATTTCATTTTATGACATTTATAGACATAATTATTTTAATATAAATTTTGAAAATTATATTACCGTTTTAAAATTTGGGAAAAGTTATGGAAAAAGTATTGAAGCGAAGATAGCCCAGCTAGCGTTGTCTTCTCTTCGTATGCCTTAGTCGACCGCACCACTATATGGAGACGTGCCAAGTTAGTATGCAATATAACGGCTGCAGAGAGGCAGAGTGTGAGAGCTTTTTAAAGCTAAACTTTTGGGTGTTAAAGCTGAGAAATACTTTAGAAACAAAATTATAATTATATACAACAAAATTTTAATTAAAAATACTAAGTACTCGTGTTAACAAGAACATTTGTTTAATTTTTTTTTTATAAAGAACTTTATAATTATGATTTTGCAAGTTATAACTAAAAAAAACAATAATAACAGTATAGTTGGTATACACATAGAACTAGACATGAATTTTAATCTATAAATTTTTAGTGCTAAATTTTGTTTTCAAATTTTTTATAATTAAGTAATAATTGTAAGTACTAAATCTGTGATAAAAATTTCTAAGATCAGTCCTTGCTACGTAAAAATAATTCTCTTCCTAATTATATTGAATAAAATGCTTGTAGTTTTAGATTATACAAGTAAAAATAAATAAATAAATTCTTATTTATTCGGCAACAGTTACAGAACCAATGACCAAATATAATAAAGTCAATAACACAACATACAAAAAAACACACATAATAATAGTACCAATAAAAATGACTATAATATAAATATAAAGGAAAAAAACAAAAAAAAAAAACAGTAAAATAATGCACAATAAATAGCAAAAAAAAAAGCTTAAAACAGAGCATTCATCAGATTGGTCCGAAATTGACATAAAGAAGAGTTGAATATGTCCACATTACTATGATCAGATACAAATTTGTTGTAGAGATTTTGCACTCTTGAAGAAAAAACAAACTTTGATGCATCAACACGCCCCCTCGGAGGCTTGAAGAGCACAGTGTGACGGTTGTACCGAGGAGGCGCATTCAAACAGAACAAACTCAAAATTTTACATGAATTAACACAATTATTGAGGATTCGATGCATGAAAGTATTTCAAGTATTTATTTTATAGTAATAATACAGATGCCAAAAATATTAAATTTTAAAACTGAAATTTTTATTCTAAAATATTATTAGGTATTTCTTTTACGATTAACATGCATTCAATATTCAATGTATTATAAATACACTTACTAACATTGAACTCTCATTACCTTCTCCAAAAATCTGACCTACTAACTAGATTAGAAATACGGCGCTAAGAATTTAATATTTCTCTCCACTTCCAAGAGATTTGTACAAGATTGTTGTTGTTAAATGCTGTTATAAATCAATGATGATCATAATTTTTGTATAGAGTTTTTAAAGGACCTTAAAGGACGAGATAAAATATTGTTAAGGAAATATTTTCAATTATAACTTGTATGGTGTGAAGTCATATAAAAAAAGTAACACATTTTTTTTAAATTTATGAAAAAGTGACAAAACCTACCTATTTATACTATAGTAATTGATATTAGATGGTATCAGAAAATATATTATCTTTATTACGTATTAAATAATTAATATTCAAATTTAAAAACAGATTTTGACAGCATTTTTTTTTATTTTTTAAAATTTCTGTAATAAAAAAATAATAACTTTTTTTATTATTGTATGATATTAATCAGTTTTACATTTTTTTTTTATCAGTATTTCATACACCACAACACTATATTATGTCATGTGGTTTCAACATATCACTTCAACACATTATATTATAAAATCGTGTGATATGAATTTGCATAACAATACAGTAAAGTTTAATTGAATGTAAAAACGTTTTAGCATAACTTTTAACACATTATTATTTTACTGATGTCGTTAAAGTAATTTAATGAAACATTAATGTTTGTTTAATTCATATAATAATAATTTCATTATATGTATCAAATCATCACTAATTTAATATTTGTAATTAATATAATTGTGATTAATACTATGTTTTAATGATCGTGACATATGTTATAGTTAAAGTAAATTAATGGTGGCTATAATTTGTACATATAAAATGCATTTTTATTGCATTACATAAATAATATATTATATTCCTTCTGAAGGTGATTATAAAAAAGCTCCTAGCTTAGAAGAAGAGTATTGTTTGATTTTTTTTGGGAAAAATTTTCAAGATAATGATTTTTATGTTTATTATTTAAAAACCTAAAATTTACCCAAAGAAAACAGAATTTGTGTAAATAGTACTTTTTTTCAAAACAGTAAGAGAACAAATTTTCCTACTTCTGGCTTTTATTAGTGAAATATTAGTTTTGTAAGGTATGGACTGTATGGAGGTAAAAGGTATTAATTTAAAATTTAATTAAAAACACATGTATACTTAACTATTAATAAATATTTAATAAATATAGTGTCAGAATAAAATATTAACTTCCTGTGCTGGAGTGAAAGAGAAAGAGAGAGAGAGAGAGAGAGATAGAGAGAGAGAGAGAGAGAGAGAGAGAGAGAGAGAGAGAGAGAGAGAGAGAGAGAGAGAGAGAGAGAGAGAGAGAGAGAGAGAGAGAGAGAGAGAGAGAGAGAGAGAGAGAGAGAGAATTTAAATGATAATATTTATTTCTACCTAAAAGATAATGTAAATTCCAAATTCCATGAAGATACAAAATAGGGGTTAGTTACAAAAGACAACATGCACCATTAATTTTTTTTTGCAATTTTTCCCTTAATAGCAAATTTAATAAATTAAACATATCTGAAATGTCCTTCTTTAATAACAATTATGTTCCATATAAAAACTATACTAGACGACGTAAATGTATCTATTATAATTTTTTTTTCTCTTGTTGAAATAAGGCAGCAAGTTTTTACTTTACATTTCTTTCAATAACTTAAAAACAACAGCAACAAAAAATTCAAGCTAAATGACAGATAGTGAAATAAATGTGGAAATGCTTTTTTTGTATACTAAAAAGACGTAAGAAAAAATTATTGTGGTGCTTTGCTGCGACAGGTGTGTTCAATGTGGCAGATGAAAGTCGGAAATAAGTCAGGAGTGCAGCCAAGGAGGTTAGAGGGAAGATGGAACGGTGAGCACCCCATCTGGTGTCAAATCTAGGAAATAAGGAAATAATGATGTCATGCGTTAAGATAACACCAAAAAGCTTACATTGTACGCTATAAGATCTCCGATAACACGGTGGCTATGGCACCCAATATGTTGTCAAATTTTGTAAGTTGAGGATGTGAAGATTACAGGGAAGAATAAATGGTGGGCACTCAAGAACATGAAAATATATAAATAAGTTGAATGCATCGGTTTGGGGAAGGAAGAGGAGTTTTGACTGAGCCCCTTTAGCTTTAAAAAACATGCAACTCCAACTTTTTATAAGTCCAGCCTCAAAATTTAGGATTTTATTCGTAAAATTGTGCAAAATTTGCAGTTTTGTTCTGTGAAATTTGTAGCTATAGAAAATAGCTTTGACAATTTCTAGAAATTAATACAATATTCACTAAAAGTATGGATTTTTGCCTAGAAAATTATATAGTACTAGATTTAGTACTCGATTTAATATTTGAATTACAAATCAAATTTTAGTACTAATATTTTTGATGGACCCATACTTAATTCATAAGTATTTGCGAATAGTCCCTAATTTTCACACATTTTGATGTTAAACATAATTTGTTTTTAAATAACAATGTAAATTTGACAGTAATTAAAAAAATTGTAATGTCTTACACGTACATGAGTTTAACATGAAATGGACTATATAATATTCCTTTGAATACCGACTTATTCACTTTAGCAGGTATAATAATAGATTAATATAATACAAGAATAATGTTGTTTTAATGCGAATTACCTGACGTAATTCGCACCTTGGCGTCATTATAGGCTCTAACGTGTCGGCTTATATCCCACTTCTCATCTCGTCACGTGTATAAAACGAGTCATCGTTCAAAACGATGACGTCATACAACAACAAACTAATTATAATGTTGTAACGTAAGCAGATTTACTACGAAAGGTATTATAGTGTGTAGTTATTTTCTTATTTGGATAGTTAACATTAATTATACAATTATTATATTGTTTATTTTACAAGAAAATTAAGTGACGTCATTAACTTTAAATTGAATTTGAATTTTGATCTATATTTGTATACTTTATAAACCTAAAAGGCCACATTATTTTTTCAACACTTTCATAAAAGATTTTTAGATTTTACGAACATTTTTTGGGGAATACGACGGGAAATATTAAAAGTTTGTATTCTAATTTGTTGAGCAGAAATTATACAACAAACTGGCAAGAGATATAATGCAGATTATTACAACATCGTTTGTAAAATATAAACGTTATTTACAAAAATTTATAAATGCGGATACACTAAAGACGCTATAATACCAGCAGTAAATTTTATTTTATGTGCATTTTATAAAAATAAATTTTTATGTTGATATTTTGCTTAAGTTGTATTTAATGTCTATGGATAATCTTCATGATTGTATTGCATATTTGAGGACTTCGATATTTTTTCAGATTTTTTTAAAACACCCTTAAAATCGTGATGCAAAACGCTGTGACGTCATAGTTATGTAAATATTTAACACGCAAGCATATGAAAAGACGTTGCATGACTATGACCTCACAGTGTCTTTCCCCTCGGTTTTGAGACTTTAAAGGGTTCAAAAAATCTGAAAAATGTTGACAATACATATAATGCTCGAGATCCTCTATCTCCATATCCAAATATGCAATACAAAAATTCCATACATCTTAATATATTATTTATTATTGCTAAACAGAAAATACTCCATATATTGCAGTATAGTTTTCGATGTGCAAAAAAAAAAAAAAAAACGAAAAAAAAAAAAAAAAACAAAATTAATTTAGAAATATGTACTAAATTTTGGTTAAAAAAAATATATTATATTTGAAAGAAATAAGAAGCAGAATCGATTCACATTTCAATTAAAAAAAGAAGTATTATATATAATTTATATCATAATATATAATGTAATTGTAAGCAATTTATCTTATATTAGATAATATAATGACTTTTACAATGTAATAGAATTTTATAACATTGTTACCACAAATGGAAAAATCGTGGCCATGCAGAACAAGAGTGGTGCCAATAATTGTCCTGTGGTGAAATATTGAACTGAAATCAATGGACTTAATAAAATTGACCAGGCTGGCTATATTGGTCAAACGATTATTGAAGTTAAAGGGAAATTATGTAATGGCCAAACTATTTGTGCGGCAGTATAGCAATATCACTTTGATCATATCAATGTTATAATTGAATGGCGAACATTGAGTTTGCCTATACGCATTGTTAATGTATTGTAATATTATGAGAAAATTGGTAGTAAAAAAAAATAATATTTTTTATCGTTGTTGTTTAGAATAATATTTGAATATAATAAAATTATTCGTTAAGAAATATTTATATATATATATATATAATTTATATATATATATATATATTATTTATAAATTATTCCAAAAAATCAAAATAAATTAAAAAAATAATAATGTTTTTTTTTTTTTAGAAATTAGCATGTTATTCATCTAAAACAACAGTCTAAAATAGAAACACCTGTAAAATTAAAGTCATTCTCCCATAAATAAATATTTTTTTATTCGTTAGGGGAGAAAATTTAATATTTTCCTGTCCAAAATATAGCTCATGCTAATTTTTTCACTTTCACACATTTTTTGTAAATAAAAGAGGTAATAAAAAACGATAAGAAGCTTGAGGTTTATCGACAGACAAGTAATGGATCTATAAAGACCAGTTTGGAGAGATTATGAAAGGCACAAAAAAAGCTCAAAACTTCTTAAAGGTGATATGTGTGGAAACATTATCGATAGGTGCATATAGGAGGGGTAAAATAAAATGTGGTCTGGATTTTGGTTTGATATTGAGTGTATTTGACAATGATTGAGTTCGTTGTTGAGAGAGAAAAGATTTATAGATGGATGTCTAGCTAGAGATAGTAGAATGAATGAAGAAGTTGGGAAGTGATACGAGAAATATGACCAGCACAATGTGTCTACTCACAGAAACATGTTCTTACAAGTAACAACTGTAACGAGTTTATAAATTAGGTCTTAAATTGCCCATTTGTTACGTTATTTACTTTTTATCTTTTATGGAATATTGCCAAAGAAATAAATCGAAAAAAATAAGAAGAGAATGAGACTGCTTGAAAAACACAACAAGTCACTAATTTGTTAGTCTTCAGTATTACATTTAATGGAATAGAGGACACAATTAAACAATACAATTACATTCAACAATGCATTATTTGACCTAATAAATTGTCAATTTTAAAATCTTGTATCTACCCGATGAATCAATTTACTTAATTAAAATTTAATTGAATCTTAATGTTCAATACAATAATGTGAAAATAATTAAGTAATTACATGAGTTCAAAATTATCTGTACCAGAAGTGCATACCGATTCTACATTTACAATTTATTTTATTAACTTTCATTATTGATTATTTGATTATTGATTGTGTCTTTCGTTATAGAAATATAGGCTTTTCTAACCTCACTACAGTAAAATCTATCTTACTCTTACTAAAATTCAACCTACCTTTACTTACTTATTTTCCCAACATTTTTTAACTATATCCCCCATGTAGTGGCCTAATTACGTAATTAAGAAGCACTCCCAGATAGTTAATTAAGACGATATTGACGACTCAATAATTTTCTTTGTGTTTTCCGCTTGAAATCACGTGACTATATAATGGTTACAAAGTGTTGAAAGTGAGTGTTTATGTAACGTAGCTAATTAATCTCCCCTTTAATTAATCTCAAAGTACAAAAAGACTTGAGAAGTTTTTATTACTTTTAATTTAAAATGCTTGAAGTAGTTTTACCTCCATTTTATGGAATTAAGACGATAAATAAAAATATATTAATTAAAAAAATAAATATTTATTTCCTAGTACCTTTTCCTATTTTAATTAATTTAAACTGCGTGCTGGTAATTTCAAAAGCTTATTTTTATTAACACGAAACACAAATTTATCAGTTCTGTTGTTTGAATCTCATTATAAATCGAAATATAGCCATCTTGATTTTGCAGGGGAAATACAATTCTCCATTATAATGTGTTTACCTTATCAAATGCAAGGTTTAAAATGGATTATCTGTCTATTAACTAGTCTTGTAAAAATTAAAGCAGAAGTTTAACATGGATATTTATGGTTAGAGACAGGAAATTAGCTGTGGTGAGAATACTGCCGCCCTGAATTGTTTCAAACTGTAAGCGATTAAGTATTGAAACACGGATAGAAGATTTAAAATCTGATACATTCGTACAGAAATATTCTATAAAGACTATATTACACGATGCAACTTTTCTGATTATTGTATACAATTTTTCCTTGCAAGAAAATTTCCTCTACATGCAAACAAATGGAGATTAAGTTTTCTTGTAAGGAAAAATTGTATACAATAATCAGAAAAATTGTATTGTGTAATACCGGCTTAACTCAAGGAGTTTTTAAGCAACATGAATTGAAAAAATTTCATATTTTTTTCGCTATTAAGCTCTCCTCTCGTCTATTGTCTTCCTATTTTGCACCATTTTAGAGGTAAAAAGAATGAAAAAGACGAGATTATGTATTTTTCTTCTTCTTGAGAGTAAAATGTTTGAAATATTGTCATAATTTCATCCTCACTTTGAGCGAAGAGGAAATAAGATGTGTTTTAGAGGCAAAAAGATTAGGTTTAGACGTGTAAAAGATGAGTTGAAGACGTAATTTTTCAACTAGGAAAAGTTAATTAATAGGGACAGTTTTACTAAAATAGGTGATAGATTTGATGATATTGATAAGGATGATTTTAATAAAATTAAATACAGTTCAAGCAATGATAATAAACTAATATTTGAGTTTTTTTTTTCAAAGTTTCTTTTATTATTCCATTCAAAGACAGCATAAAAAAACTTTAAAAAAAGTTATTTCTGTGGATTGAATCTTTTGATCGAAAGTTCAATGGGATATTCATTTCAATCTTTACAGATTAAATTCTCATCTCCCTTTTTTTTTTTTTTTAATTGCTAAAGAAATTGGATATTAAAACTTTAATATTCACTATATAAAAATGTCACTTGAAATAATCATTTCAATACATATTGTGACATAATAACATATTGTAAAAACAAATAAATTTTGTTGTCATAAATTTTCAGCATAATATTCTATATATAATTCAAATAAATGTGATGGTAGTGCAGTATTGGATAGAAAGCCGGTGATTAATCGCGCATCTGCATGAAAGCAATAAAATAAATGGACCAGTATAGTCAATTTAATTTGAAATTCCTTCCGGAAGTAGCCAGAAGTGTGAATTTTGTGTCTCTTTTGTTTTTAATTCACATTTGAAACTTAACAGAGTAATTTGCAGTAGAAGTACTGACTTATATGTGAAATTACAATGAATAGGAAGGACAGAAATCCTTCACTTCCGGCTACTTCCGGTGGTAATTTTAAATTAACTTGACTATAGTAGTGCTTTCTCTTGACGTTATAATAAAGAGCAGAATTTGCTCTACAAGAGACTCCACTACACTAGCGAGGGTTAATTCTGATTAATTATTTTTTTTTGTCCATGCCACAGTATTATTTCAACACCATTTAACAATAAACACTTCTAAAATAAAAAGAAATTTATGCACTGTATAATTATATAATATCATAAGTTATACAAGCACCTAAAAATAATGTATTTAACATGTTATTTTGTATTATTTGATGAGTGAATTATTGTATAAAAGAAAATGTTATGAAATTATATTACAAAAAAGCTATTTTTTATACGAATTCAATAATAAGTACATGATGTTTAAATAAATAATAATAACTGCAGCCAAATTTACGTTAACATAAATATGGGTATTTAAATATCTGATCTTCAATGATAAGGAAAATAAGATGATTTTATAAATTTATTTAAATACAAATTGAATCGTTGTATATTCCTTAATTTTGAAAAACATTGAGAATTAGCTTGGGAGATTTTATTTTGCAAATAATTATAGTTTGTACTTACATTCATGACCACAGAAAATTTCTTTGACAAGAAATGAAAATAATTTTTCAGTTTTAACATCGACGGTATTGTCATCTATTGGTGAAGAAAGTTTTTATGTTTTTGGATTGTACGTATACTATGATATCATGTAGTTATCTAAAAAAAATGGAATGGTACTATTATATCGTTCCTCTTTTATTTTCTCGTATTTAATTGCTAATAAGATGGATATAATATCACATACTTTGTGTTATGGTGCTGCTTGTGTCGTGTGTCCTTTTCACCTCAATTGCGTTTGTCATATTATATGTATGGTGTATATCAACGTTCCAGGTTAAGCCACCGATTGGACCAATGTTAAAGGTCTTAGCCAATCACGTTCAAGTATTTTTGGCCACATCGTGCCGCGAAACTTTGAATGCGCCCATCATGCAATGCTAATTTTGAAATTTCGCGGTACAATGGGGCCTGAAAATTTAACGAAATTGACGCACGAAATGCGTGCGTGTCTTAACCTCTATAAAGAAACCTTGGTGTATATTTATATATGTACTTGGGTGAATAAAAAAAATAAATGAATTGACTATGTGTAACGAACGTAACTTTCGTATATATTTAACAAACAAAAAAAACAAAAAAAAAAACAGAACCATATTAAAAATTTTATCGTAAATACAGTAAATTAATAATTTATAAATAAAATTTGTAGTTATTACTTTTTAATTTTAGTGTCAAAACAAGAATAAGTTTTAATATAATTAAAAATGAAAAATAATAATATTTACAGCTTTGACAAAACAATAAAAAAATTCTTTCTCTCTATATACTTTTATTACAAAATTTCTACTAAATTTAATTTTATAAACGTTGCTAACTTTCTTTTGTTTTATTGTTTGTTATAAAAAAGTGAATATAATATTATTTGAACCATACAATTATTTTCAACTGTTAAAACAAGTTTTTTTTGTATGGTTTAAAAAACCATACAAAAAGCGTTCCTTTTTTTTTTAAACGTTGAAGTGAATGAAAGGAGCTATCACGCAGAGAAATTTGAATGAATGACTGACTTCTGAGATTTAAAAGACAGGCAACACTGTAAATATACAATTTACTTAACGCTAGACAGCTAGGCAAAATAATTGGCAGTAAATTTATGCTGACTTTATTTTATTTTTTTTTTTAAAACTTCAATTGTTTGATTTAAAAAAAAAAACGTATTATATAATGTTTTTTATGTGTTCCCTTTAAAAAAAACGATATTATTCAAATGCCAAAATGTTCATATTTATTAAGTTTATATTATGGAATTATCATTTAGATATTTTATAAGGTATAGTAATAAAACATACAAAAAAATAAATTTCATCAAAATTAAATTAGTTTTATCA
This sequence comes from Siphlonurus alternatus, assembly GCA_949825025.1. NCBI lineage: Eukaryota > Metazoa > Arthropoda > Insecta > Ephemeroptera > Siphlonuridae > Siphlonurus > Siphlonurus alternatus. The sequence continues at coordinate 22,788,029 of OX463783.1, read as the reverse complement.
AGGAGTTTTGCTATTGTGTCGCAAGTAAAATCTCTCAATGGAGTATTAACCTCAAAAGTTTTTATAGCAGAAATGGATAGAGGATGAAAAGTTATGTTACTCTGATTTTTTTTTTTTCAGATTTTTTAGGGACCGGGAAGTATTGCTAAAAAGTTTTGGCAAGGTTGGGTTCGAATCCACGTCCCTTTTGGGTCCTATCTTTTATTAAGAGAGGCGGCAAGAGGCGGCACTTTTTCTGCACTTTCAATAATTTTTAAAAAATAGTTGCCGGGCTCTAAAAAATCTGCAATAAAAAAAATTGAGGTCGGTACTCCATTTTGTTTTAATTATTAATCAGTCTCTCTCAGATACAGATGTGCATATCTAATAAAGTATTCAATAAGCAACAAGGAATATATTTCAATATATACAACGTTATCATGTAAAAACATAATGCAAATTTAAAGAGTCCTTATAGATATCAAACTGATAATTAAGGTTTCCTCTCCTTTAAACTTAAAGCACAGTCATCTCCTCGGAAAATTTCCCTACGCAGCCATGTTAATCACCATACATGCTACTTAACAATAACATACAGACATAATGATTAACAAGTCTGAAAGTGAGAAATTTTCTAAAGCGAGGAATATAAATAAAACAAAGCTTTATAAAATCAGTTTCAATTAATTTAATAAAGAATATTACTTTAGTTAAAATTATAAATTTATAAGCAGCACACTTAATGAGGATACAGTAAAAAAAGTAAAAGATTTTTATTTGATAAATAACTATGTATTATTTAATCTGAGAGTATGTTATCTTTTGTTTCATTTAAACACAATTATGATGTTTTTGTGTGTTTTATTTTGTTTATCTGTAATAAAAAAATGCTAAAAGTTCCATCTATTCATGAATTGAAACAACAATAATGTTAAAATTCGTAGTCAGTTAAATATTAAGGTAGAGATAATTTCGGTCAGCTGTTTTTTTTTTAGCTATATTTGATTAACATGTAAATCTTAGCAAATTCACAAAAATTCTGATTTTTTTTGAGAGGCAGATATTAGTGCCTAAAAGCCATAGAAAAAATTTAGAAACAATTTAACGAGCCGATTTTTTTAAATTAATTTATTTAATTTTCAGCATAGGGCTTTCCCATGGAGAGAAAAACTAAAAAATTAATTAAAAAAAATCAGCTCGTTAAATTGTTTTGAAACTTTTTCTATGGCTTTTGAGCACTAATATCTGCCTCTCAAAAAAATTTCAGAATTTTTGTGAATTTGCTAAGGTTTACATGTTAATCAAATGGAGCTAAAAAAACAGCTGACCGACGTTATCTCTACCTTAATAACAACAAAATCCTACCATTGATTTGACCACCAAAACCGAATCTGCATAATCATTTCGTATAACACACAATTTTGAGGCAAAATGTTCAACCCTAAGTAGAATAATAAACTAGTAGTAGCAATATTTCACCACATATCTCGTAAAACAACTTGGTTTTTGCAGTACAATGCACCCAGCCATTATACAGAAATATGATTAATGGGCTTTTGTTATTGCACAATAATATATAAGCTTGGTATTAGATAAAGGGTTAAAGATTTAATTAAATTTAGGATGTTTGCAAACATGTTTAGAATTACCAAGATACGTACGTAATTAATTTACTGCCTTATTAAAGAATTTGTATTATAATTTTAATAAGGTAGGGTATAATTTTTGACTTAATAAATTATATTACATAGAAAGTATAGAAACTATAGTAATATTATCTCAATGAAAAGATGAACCAAAATCATTCATATTTGGAGTCTATAAATTAATTGTAAAACTTTACCTGATGTTCAATATCTTAGTATTTGATTTATAGAAAAAATTACAAAAATAATTAAAAATAACACGTATACAATTTGATTTGTAACTTAATTCATATAATTAAATAAATTAAATACTCACATTAAATAAATTTATTAATACAGAATGAAATTGAAATTCATTGCATTTTTTAAAAATAACCTTGTGTTGATCGTTTCAATATGACTAATGTGTATTGAATATCCTATTTGTTTGTTCTTTTTTTATATGTTTATATATATATGCTTTAATGACGCGTTTTGCCCATACATGATACCATATATATGTATTTTATATGTGTACTTTGTATTTGTAATGAGATAAAGTAAACAACTTGAACTTGAATACCAACCAATATACTCCAATATAATATAAAATATTTTTTAAGTTGCTTTACTGAAAATCTAAAATTTTTAATGCTGTAGTATTATAGCTGTCTTTTATAAGTTTATATTGAAGTACAAACTTAAATTAAGCTCCCTGGTACTGATGTCATTTAATATTTATATGAAGACTCTAGTGTAATTTTATAGACAAAATTTTAATTTTAAAATAAGAACTTTAATAAAAATCAGCATCAAACAAGAAAAATTTAAATAACCATAACATTTTTATATGCGACTGAGGATATGTAAAATAAAACCTTACACTCTTAAAAAAAAATTGGCTGAATGTCAGTGTATTCTTGATGCTTAAATTGACACCCTTATATTTTCAGGAGATTCTAACACCTTAAATCGTGATTTTCAGGTGTTTCGTTGTGTATTTTCAGTAGTCAGTACTGACTAGTCAGTACACAACGAAATACCTGAAAATCACGATTTAAGGTGTTAGAATCCCCTGAAAATATAAGGGTGTCAATTTAAGCATCAAGAATACACTGACATTCAGCCAATTTTTTTTAAGAGTGTACATAAGTACACTTGGTAAAAAAAATATGTAGTAAATTCTTTGGGATAGTTTACATTTTGATGAGCAGAAAATATGCAAAGTCTTTTACGTTTGTAAAAAAAAAATTATCTATCATAATAGCTCAGACAATAAGGGTTATATTTGCGTAACATTAAGTTACAAAGTCAACAAGACTTTCTTGCAGCATCAAAAGACCATTTAGTGTAGGAATTTCGATTTTTAGCATATCATAGCACACGATTTTCATCCTTATAGCATATCATGGTTTCACTTTAAGAGCTTTGTCGTCTAGTTGGCTGGCTTACACCACGTATTATATAGATAAAACCGAAGCGAAAGACGCAGTAGGGTGGAAGAGGGGATGGAATTATACTCAGCTTCAAATAATTTTAACAAATGTTTCTCCGTATACACGAGTCATATAAATAATTACTTAATTAGGTAAAATTATAATTTTACTTAATATATTTGTACTGTAATTATAGTAATAATTAATTCTTCGTATTATTTTTAGTATACCTGTATTTTAATTTAATTATGAAAATTATTCCATATAATGACTTACATTCATAAATTTATTTTCGTGATATTCAACATTTTGGATAATTCTTAATGTTTATATTAACTTACTGGTTTACTTAGTCTTGTTTATAACTATATGTTTACTTACAATTATTTGCTGCAATACAGTATTCAAACAATTTAATAATTCTGGCATGTTTTTTTATATAAATAATGGATAGAGGACACTGAGTTATAAATTATTAAATTTTTGAAATGTTATTTTTTACATCGAAGTGTAACACGCTGTGACGTCATAGTCATGTAAATCTTTACATTTATGACGTCATAGCGTTATGCACCACAATTTTAAGAATGTTATAGAGTCTTAAAAAAATAATAACAATAAAAAAAAACAATAAATAACTCAAGAACCTCGCAAAATAAAAAATTCTATGGCAGTAGTCCATTTATATTATAAACATAATAAGGGGCATTCACAACGTCTTAAGGCCACATTTAGGGCTCGATAATTTAAGATCAGATATTTTGGATCTAAAAAGCATGCCTAAAATCAGGCTTTAAATTATCGAGCCCTAAATGTGGCCTTAAGACTTTGTGAATGCCCCTTAATATATATAGTTATAAAAAATATATATTTAAGGTTTAAGACTTTTTTAGTCAAAAAATAAATATTACCAAATATTATTTAATTTAAATTGTTATAAATATATTCTATTATGCAACTGCCCGGTCGAGATAAAACGTTTTAAATCACGAAGTCAGTCATTTCCAGACATTTTCATGGACCATAAAATTATCCTTTTACTACATCTTGTGAAATAAAATATTAAAATCAATTACCTCCGCTCAAAGCTTTACACATCGAGACACCAAGAAAGTTATCTGTCCAATTTTCTAGAGCTACAGAAGAACAAAGAAATGCAGATCCGTAACTTTTAAGAGAAATTTAAGAAAAGCAAATATAATAAACATTTCAAAAATCTTAAAATTCATCTAAATAAGTTTATATTTACTATAATATATACTCTTTCGTATATTGAGTGGTAACAATTAATATATAGAGTTCTGCTGGTAACGTTTTAGCCTATACAGAGGTATTAATTTTAGTTTGTAAATGCCACGCAGTACAAAAATATTTGCTCTTCAAGCTTGATATTTTTAATTTCACACACATAATTTTTATTAATAATTATATACCTACAGTACATACATGACCAAAATGTGTCAATTGCCCCAAAATATCAACCAATACCAATCAATCAACATAAACAACAATAATGATATAGTTAAGAGTATCAACTTATATATATTTATCAAGGTTGGCTTTATACAGGTTAAGCCACGTGCGTATTTCGTGCGACATTTTTCAACTATTTCCAGGACCGCGAAAATTCAAAAATCTTAAAATTTTTGCATCATGGGCGCATTCAAAGTTTCGCGGCACGATGGGTCCTGGAATACTTGAATCTGATTGGCTAAGCCCGTTACAATTGGTCCAATCGGAGGCTTAACCTGTATAAAGCCAACCTTGATACTTATAATAGCAAAATTCCATAGAGAAATCGACCCTCGCTTTAAAATGCTAACAGTTATTTAAATCGAAGTATATAATAAAGGTCAGCAAGATTAAAACAATTTCAACTTGACTTCACAAATTCTACAGTCTATAAGATTAAACAATTACAATTTAGATCTCATTATTACATACTTTAAGATAGGAAACTAACCCTTATAAACTAATACAATCTGACTAAAATATCTTTGGCAGTCTATAGAATTAGGGTACATCACGATTGCTAGATTCTTACATTAAGTTTAATGAAATTAAGGTCATAATTCATTGTTATAACATTGTAATATAAACCTTATTAACATACAGTTCTACTACAGGAACTGTTCACGTTTATGGCGTTCTCTGTACATTTTATATATGCACGTTCTATATAGTCACGCGCATCCTAACTACAACACGGATTGCGTGTTTATAGCGTCTGAAATTCTTGACACCGTAATACAACGAACTCAGCGTACTAAAAAACTTCCCATTGTATGCTATTATTAGATATTTCTGAGGTTTCTTGTTTACTTTTAACTTTTAAGTTCACACAATTTAATATATAATTATAAAGTATAGCATGTTATTGTACATATATATAAAACCAGTAATAATGAGCAATTTAATTAAATGGGAAAAGCACTACGCACAGCCTTTTATATGTATCTGCTGGTTGAAAGTATAAAAAAATCAAAGTGTTTTTGTGATTTTTTTTTATATAATTGAATTCAATGTCAAAGGGAGTAATTTAAGAAGCTATTTTTTGATAAACGATGCTTTTACCTCTTATATATCTGGTAAACGTTTTTTCTTTTTTTTTTAAAAGACTTCTAAATTGCTTATCAACGCTTGCTGAATTATTGCTCACAATAATTATAGAGATATTAAATTTATTTGCAACTATATAATTATTATTTCACTGTCTTTCTTTTACACTGTTGACAATTTCATAATTAAACTTTTTTGAAGTTAGCATGAAAGTTTAGAAATAATATTATAATATGAAATTTAATTGTCTATTTAAAAAAAAATGATATCATATTAATGCATACAAATTAAATTTAAAGCAGGATAAGCTTAACTGAAAAAATTAGATTATTAAAAATAAAATTTAGAAATAATTAAGTATCATATTCTATATTGATTAAAAGTTAACGTTGATACTCAATCATTATATGACAGAATTAGCTTAAAAAAAAGCAAAAAAAATAATAATAATAATAATAAAAGTTGAGGGTCATTTTAATAAAAAAAATTTTTTTTAGCTATAACCCTCGAAAAAGAAAACTTTCATTCATGTTGTACAACTTCTTCTTCTTGATATGTTTTTGAGAATAATCCTTAATTAAAGAAATGCACCCAATACTATAGTGTTCATGTTGTACAACGGGAGTACTCCATCAGAGGATCAAGCTTTGATTGACAGGTTGTCACAGCAGCTTGATGACACGTTCGATCAAGAGATGATGTTGCTGTATATATAAATTTATGCAAATCAGAATTCAATTAACTAAAACCAATATGAAAGAGAAATTCTGTTCCATCCCTTATTGTCCCACTAAATCGTTCAATAGATTTTATAAACCTACAAATTTAATATAGATAGACATTGTTATCATTGGTATATTATGTCAATAATTTCATTTATATTTTGTTTAAAGTTTCTGATGTGTATATTATAATTTTATTTTAAATGAAGAATTTTTTGCTATAATATAAAGTTTGGTGAAATAAAATTTGCTGCATGAATAATTTTTTTACCCAAACTAATTTTTTTCTTTATAAAAAATATTTGAAGCGAGAATATTTAATGATTAGATTTTTACTGATTTTTTTTTTTCAAGTTTGAAAACTTTGTTTTTAGTTACTGATTAAATATTGCGTCTACAAAAATTGTGTGTACGTATTTATTAATAAATTTCCGTTATACGCACAATACACAAAGGTCACGTAAAATGTCATGTTTTCATTCGTATCTCGCTATTTTCTTATTGAATATAATTGTCATGTTTTACTTGAATCCACTGTTTTAGTAAATAAAGTAAACATTTAAAAATCAATTCATAGTCATCTTCTCATCTAATATAACACAGTATTTTTTTTAGTGAGAGAAAAAGACACCTTTATTCACAATTTATAATTCTTCAGGTAAATTGTAAATAGGTTATTAATAAAGCCAGATGCACTAGTCTGCCTAAAAGCCTAGATGAGCATATTGAATTCATTTTGCTGAATATTCAATTAGTTAACAATTAAACTATTATTATTTTAACGAAAAAATTAATTTTCGTAATTCATTAATCTAATAATCTTAATAGCTGTTAATTCTTCCTATTTTTGTAGTATACAATTTTATAAATTTTTATCTTCGATTAATTTTACAATATATTCAGCATGAAATTTTATAAAATAAATCAATTTATATAGCAATTTTTATTTAGGTATTTAGAAAAAAAGAAAGCTCTTTGACTTTTAAATTCTTTTTAATTAAATTTGTAAATAAATCTATTTCAGCTTCTGGTATTGATCAATGAATGTCGGAGCAGGATTTTTGGACTGTAGCTTTCATTTAAACTTTACAAATTACTTTCCTGATACAAATCTCTTTTCTGCTACTTTAAATATTGGTTTTATGGACTTTTAGATTCTCCAATATATAAAAAAGAAGTCTATATCTGAATATAGATTTTGATTGTATATTTTTTTTTTCTCTTTACGTAGTTTATTGATTAAATTTAATAATTTTATGAAAAAAAATATGTACAAATTGAGTATATGGAAATTTCTATATTTTATTTTGAATAATAAATTTTTCGTATTGCAAATAATCTAAAAATGACACTGGAAAAGTCTGAAAAATTAATAATGAATTAAAAAACAATGGAGTATGGACCTCATTTTTTTTTTATTGTTGCAGAAATGGATAGAGCGTGCAAAGTTATGCTACCTTAATTTTTTTCAGATTTTTTTAGACCCCGAGAACTATTTTTAAAAAATTATTGAAAGTCCTTTTTGTGACGTCACGAGGTGGGAAGTCCCATCTTTTTCTTAAGGAGCGGCGCCTCGTGACGTCACAAAAAGTACTTTCAATAATTTTTTTAAAAATAGTTCCCGTGCTCTAAAAAATCTGAAAAAAAATCAGGGTAGCATAACTTTGCACGCTCTATCCATTTCAGCAATAAAAAAAAAAATGAGGTTGATACTCCATTACATTTAAATGTGGATGAAATAATACTATATAACAATTTCTGTGATCAAACTCATGACCATGCAAAGGTACGATATTTTGTTACTAATTCAAGCGACTCTTTAAAATGTCAGATTGAAAATTAGAAAGAACGTTATACAAATCTGGTTCCTTTATGATAGGATTATATTATTTTCTGTTCTTTAAAAATAAGTTTCAGGAATAATTTATTTTATTTTTTATTTTCTTTATTTGAACCTTTTCGATGGACAGCATACACGAAAAAAATTTATTGCAGAAATGAATAGCGGGTACCAAATTGTGCTACTCTGAATTTTTTCAGAATTTTTTTTAGTCCCGGAACTATTTTTAAATAATTATTGAAAGTTCTGTGATTTCAGTTGGCACCCCTGAATCCTTAATAAAAAGGATAGAGACTGGATGCCTATTGACGCCTCCAGGAGGCGTGGCCGCACTTTCAATAATTATTTAAAAATAGTTCTGGGTTTCAAAAATATCTGAAAAAATTCAGAGTAGCATAATTTGGTACCCGCTATTCATTTCTGCAATAAATTTTTTTCATGCATGTTGTCCATTGTATAAGACAATATATAATATTGTCAATATATTGTTCAATGTTAATATAACGATGGATGATAATGGAAAAGAAAAATGAAGATATCACACAATATTTCACAAGCCTAATAACGTGTGATTTAATAGAAATTGATGACTTTTTGTGGTAAATTAATGAACTGTCCAGAAACTCATCCCCTTCAATACAACTACGAACAACAAGACTAGTTGGAACATGTCACACACTGATCCTAACCGTATCAGTATTACAGTAGAAAGAACACAATAGATCTCAATTCGTGACCAGCACTCAAAGAGACATCAGTACTTTACAACTTTGCTAAAAGTTACAGACACCTGAGAAAGAACCCGTGCCCCCAGAGTCGTATAATTCAAACACGCAAGAGTTGTGTACATATAGGCAAGTTGAAAGTGTCTTCTTTATGGGTGTCATCATATAAAAGAGACGTTCGGACAAAAATTGAGAGATAGCAACGTCAACTAGAGAAAAAACACTTAAAATTTTCAACCGTGATGCACTTCACAATAACAAGTTAACTTCATTCTTTTACTATTTTTACTACAAATGCCATCATGATTCAATATAGAGGCTTCAAGTTAGCTGATGATTTTGTCATTCAATAACAGTACTAAAAAAAAAAAAAAAAAAAAACATTTCAGCATTATAGAAATTTGTTGAAGACATCCTAGTTAAAAAATTACGCCTTCAACTCATTCTTTATACGTCTAAACCTAATCCTTTTAACTTTAAAGCACATCTTATTTCCTCTTCGCTCAAAGAGAAGATGAAATGGAGAAAATGGGTGCGATTCTCGAAGCAGTTAGCCAGGTTTCTAACCACGTTTAATTATTCCTGTTTTACGTGTTAAACCACCTAGTTAAACGTGGTTAAGCTAAACGTGGTTAGAAACCTGGCTAACTGCTTCGTGAATCGAACCCAATATTTCTAATATTTTATGCTCAAAAACAGGAAAAAAGACGTTATCTCATCTTTTCTCCTCTTTTTATCCTCTAAAATGGTGCAAAATGAGAGCTAGGAAATTAGACGAGAGGAGAGCGTAAATTATAGCGAGTAAAAGATGAAATTTAATTTAACTGCGGGATTAATTCCTTATTAAAATACTCCTTAATGAAAGTAAGATGTTTTCAAATTAATATGGTCTCTATATAATCACTAAGAAAAAATATTAAAATTGTGCTTGTTTATGGAGAACACTTAAAGTTGTTGCTATATTGTGTAAACAAATTTTAAATTTCCCATCGGCACATTTGCAAAATATTGCACATAAAAACAACTGTTTGTGTAGCATTGCAGTGCCACCTGCAGGCAAATTCTGGCAGTAGATAATAATGTTATCTTTAGTTGTTTACAAACGATTTACATATTCAACTTTGGAAGGCGTGAAAGTCATAAAACATATTCACACCATACAGCCAGCTGTAATACACGTTCATAGCTAGGTTTATTGTAAACTGAATTAAGTGAGCTAAATATAGTTATGTTTGCCAAAATATACATAGTGTTGTAAAATTTTAATAGCTTAACCTAATTTTATATTATAATTATACTGCTCTTTTGGTATATATCTCATTATTAAAATTCAATGTTTAAATGCGATTTAATATAAGAAAATACATCTATCTTTAATATTTTTTATGCGCTTTTTATTTTTAAATGTAAGAAGCTGAAACTGCACAAAAACGCTTAAAAAAAAGAAGCAATTAATTCATTTCGAGACACTCTCCCCTTTAATATTTTTCCTTAATGAATTTGTTCTTTAAAAATTGATATTGTCTTCAAAATAAATATATTACTTATTATTGCATCAAAATCAAGCTAAAATTATTATTTATAGTGCTTCACATATAAATTCTATAATTCTTAATTTAATCCCTGCCATTCTTTGTTTTCTTTTGTAACAATTTGTATTAAGCATTAAATTTAAAATTCAAATAAACAAATCATAAAAAATAAATAATATTTCTTTCTCTTTCTGTTTTGATTTATTCAGTTGCATATTGCAAAACTTTAGTCTTAATAACTTATAATAAAAAGAGGGGACTTTTTTATTTGAAGTAGTATTTTTAGAATTTATAATTGTTTTTATAAATCTCTATCACGTACAACACAGTTAGAGATTATGTTTAATATTTATATCACGTAATAATGGTATATTTATTTTCTACGTCAAGAGCTGACATAATTTAATATCTTGATAAGCGTAATCTTGTTTTGAGAAAAACAAAAGTGAAGCATATCGTCAGCATTTGGATTTCTGATCAATTGTGTTATTTTTCTATACAGTATACTCAGCGTTGTCTAAAAAAGAATAAAAAAAGGGTCTATAAAGCCCACGTGATGTCACTGCAACGCATATTGCATACTTTACAGGAACCTGCCGCGCCATATTGTTGTGTTGCATCAGCAGCGTGTAAGGGAAGAAAATGTAGAAATTAAAAATTATATATGGCAATTATTACATTTATATCGTTTCCATATCATCTGCTAGTTTATAAAGGATACACAAACTGCATTTTCGTGTCCTTAATGAATTATACCTGGCGCGTTATCCTGTAAGTAGGCAACCCAACAATCTCGTGGCGCTGCCTATTTTATGCAACAGTTTGAAATCTAGTTAGTTATTCCTTCTTTGTCTCGTCACTATATATTGGTTACTTTCTATACCTGCTTTCTCTTTGGTCTGTCTCAATTGACCTTTATACTAAAATAAATCTATTTGATGTTACATTTTTAACTAAATTGAGTACACACTATAATGCTATATATATTTTTTTTAAATCGGCCAAATATTGAATCAAACATCCAGCTTCCCTTCTATACCTTTGACATACAAGGTTCTCTGATTATGCAGAGAAGTTTGAAAGGGTTTAAATTATATTCATGTTACTAGCTTCGTTAACCTTTGATGGGAACCGCGATTAAATTTGCCTTTAAATAAACCATTATCCATTTGCATGAAGGACACAGAATAAGCATGCTGGTTAAACAATTGATATATATACGTTGTTAAGCAAAATATTTGTACGTACTTTGTGAGATATTTAGTGAGAATTCATATTAATGGAAGTTGTTCGTAGTTGTAATTAGCTGTAACATCATTAATTAGATGTAATGGAATGGTACGCAGGAAAACAATAACAATTAATTACATGAATTATTTCACGGTATCTAGAAATTGTGTGGAAAATGTTTAAAAAAATAAAAAAATATTTGTACTTATATACAAATACATTAAAACTTTTCTGTAAAGTTTCCTTTTTGCAATTATTTCATTAATTAAAAGAATTTTTTAAATCAATTTTCAATTATATATTAATTTAATCATTCAAATAATAGTTTGCTAACTTCAACAGTGTAAAATTACATCACGTAAAAGTATTATTACTTATTGAAAAAATGTCTAGATATTGGATTATAATATTTGATCATCTTACAATGTTAGTATTAATCTATAAACCAAAGTCAAGTCATAAAGAGTGGTTACTACTTGGATGGGTGACCGTTTTAACTAATATATATCAATCTCTTTAATATAAATTCATCTAACTTCCTACCCAGAGTATCATGCTTTAACATTAATTTTAAAAATCGATTTGGTCTTTTGATAAAAAAACTTTGTTCGTTATGAATGAGGTTTCCCATGGTTTCCTCAGTCACTTCAATGCATAACAGGCCAAGGCTTTAATCTTATCTAACTTCCTTACCTCTTCCTAATCCCCGATCTAAAGCTCATAGGGATGCTTATAAAAAACTTTAATGTTTGTAGTGTTCAACGTTATTGTGGATTTAAAAAAAATACTGAGCATCATTATAGTACACTTTTTCTTGATAGAAGCCACTAATTATTGCCGTCATAAAGACAGGTATAGACATCTGGTGGATTTTACCTGAGTGATTCTCTGTGGCATTGTTTTGATTGTTTTGTGGCTTTGCTACTAGCTAAATTACACATGTAGTTGAGTCATACTGACTCCATCGGGGAGGTTTTCAACGCCATCTAATGGTGTTTAATGAGGTTAATTATAAAATTTAATTGCAATAATTTTCCTCTAGCTGGTTGATAATTCGTCATTTCAGAATGCAAATCACGTAACTTCGATGCAACTCTAAATCTTTTCTAACTAAAATATAACCCTAGTTGAAAAATGATGTTTTCAACTCATCCTTTACAAGTCAAAACCTAATCTTTTTACCTCTAAAATACATCTTATTTCCTCTTCGCTCAAAGTGAGGATGAAATGGAGACAATTTTTCTAACATTTTATGCTCAAGAAGAGAGAAAAAGACGTAGTCGTCTCTTCTTTCCTCTAAAATGATGCAAAATAAGAGGAAAGTAGACGAGAGTAGAGCTTAAAAGCTTAAAAGATGAAATTTATTTCAACTCGGGAAGGCTCCAAGTTCCATCATTTTTTTTTTTGTGATTTGCATTCTTAAGGGCATTGGGTGTAGCACCGGTAGTTGGCAACACTGACGTATCTTCACCATGTTAATTTTTGATCATTGCTCCTCGGAGTAATTTTTATGCTAGAGCTAAGCTGATTGCTGTAGTATCAAGATAATTAGTAGCCCAAGTGCACAATTTGGCTAAATAAAGCCTGATTTAAAGAAAAGTATTTTTTTTATATTTTAGAAAAAAGCATGTAAATTTAAAAAATTACTAACAAATACTTTTCTTTAAATCAGGCTTTATTTAGCCAAATTGTGCACTTGGGCTACTAATTATCTTGATACTACAGCAATCAGCTTGGCTCTAGCATAAAAATTACTCCGAGGAGCAATGATAAAAAATTAACATGGTGAAGATACGTCAGTGTTGCCAACTACCGGTGCTACACCCAATGCCCTTAAGGTGGATTTTCATGGGCGATTTCCAGCCTGCAACGCGACGCGAATAAAGCACACTTGCTGTATCATCCATTGGCGGCCATATTGGACAATTAAAAGAAAAAGAGCATCGTAATTAACGCGATTACTGGCGAATTCGCCACCGCATTCGCAGCTTTTACGTCAAATTGCGCCGCATCGCCGTTGTCGCTCATGAAAATCCACCTTTAGGCGACGAATCCACTTGTTAAATCTACACTCAATTCAGTAACGCAGACATCCAAAGTACAGCTCTCAATAATCACCCACACTCTCTTCAGTATATTTAATGACCTTCTAGTTAATAACAGTGCTTGTCATGTACGCCTTGTGTCAGTGTTATTTTAAATATGTTTTATGTAAATTATATACTATATGAATGCAAGTGATAAAAAGTGATAAATAGTGATAAAAAGTTAAATAAGTGATTATAAATTCGTGCTATGTGATATAAATTTATTGAAGTGTAATAAACGTGATAGTAAGTTTATTGTATATTCTTATCAATACATCAAGAAAAGAAGAAAATAATAGACTCATATAGTAACTATCATTGATTAAATTTCTCAATGTTATTATTAATATCCTATGTATAGGGGTTATGTGTAAGAATGGCCTTTAGGCCAAACATCGCCTATAATAAAGAAATTATTCTATTCTATTCTATTCTATTCTATTCTATTCTATTCTATTCTATTCTATTCTATTCTATTCTATTCTATTCTATTCTATTCTATTCTATTCTATTCTATTCTATTCTATTCTATTCTATTCTATTCTATTCTATTCTATTCTTGTCTTCGTATCAAGAGATTGACATAAGAAGATGAGAGTTTGAAACTTCCCATTACAAAATTTAATTAGAAAGCACCCACCTCTGATTATAGACATCAAAGCATTGATATTAAGAAACATCCTTAAGATTTATTATAAACAAAACAGAGTATATTTGGCATTTATTTAAATTACAAAATATATTTTATGTCAACTTTTATGACGCAATTTTATGACGTCATAATATAATCAAGTCATGATTGAAAGCTAGTCTGACAGTATTGTATAGAACTCCTGTTGCTTCTCTGGCAACCTCTTGGTATGGTATCTTGGCACAGGTTTGAAGAGAGCAGCTGGACCATATCACATAAAAAATATCTTTGAGGGAGGTAGAATAGAGAGATGGGGGAGATAATGGAAATGTATCAAGAGTAGGATCATGTTGACAAGAGAGATGTTTTTTGTTATCTCTAACAAAAAAAAATATATAATGATTGATTATGTTTTAATTGAAATTGACATTTTTTGTTGTCATTTCTTTATACTTAGAAAAATATAATTGTTTTTTTAATATAATGTTACCAAAATTATTAAGTAAATACGATATGAAAAATATATCACAATGTGCAGCAATGGATGAATGGACGCTTCTTGTGTATAGGCTTTCGTCTTTTAATTCACCACTTTTTTTATTACTTTTTTCCCTCCAAATCATGTATTTTTAACCCAATAAACAATTAAATATTATTACTAATCCCGTAAAAACTACTTGACCAATACATAACCACATCGTCGGTATGTTGTTTGAAATATATTCAGTGACTCTGCGGTCAAGGATTTTTTAGGCAATATCTGTACACCTTATTATAGAACGACTCTAACACGTGATTCATTCTCCAAAAGATTTAAATTAAAATTTAGCAGATTTTTAATGTAGAGTGAATTGAACCAAAATTTGTTTTGAAGTTTTATCGTCTACAAAGAGAGCAATTAAGGTAAATTTCATGCTTTCAAAGGTATACACTTTCAACTATTTAATGGAATAGGGATTTTTTATTACGTTCAGTAAAAGCTGCTTATCTCGATGTAAAGTTTCTGGCGTGAGTTGTACACCTGAGACGCAAACATCATATAAGGTAAACTCTGTTCCTATGAACAAAAACAAGTGACGTCAGCTGCACTTCTTGCTCCACTTGGTGTAAGAAAGTATAAAATGGGCAGGGTTTACAAACAGACCTTATAATAATGGAAATTAGGTCCACTACAACAATAAATTTGAAAGGCTAATAGCCACATCTTTGGGTATACAACCAGCTCTACACTCACTCATCCCTACATCAGTTTATGGTTATAAGAAGTACATGTTAAACTTTTATAATTCAATAATAAATTAATGTAGAAAAAGTTGCAAATCCACAAGGCGTAGTGACTAAAATCTTGCAAGAATCTTAGTTTTTGAAATTTGCATTATTTTGTAAATCAAAATTGAATCTCAATTTAAGTAAATTTTCTGCTAAAGTGAGATTATTATATATATAAAGAAGTTTTCAATACATCAGCTTAAAAATTAACTGATATTGCCAGTCTTTAAAGATGTCTTTCTTTTCAATTTAATAATAATGAGCAAAATTTAATAATCAATATTATGAAGGTTTTTTATAATTTACTAAATTACGTGTAAAATTTGACCTTTTTTTGTTTCAACTTTCTAGTCCATGAAATCCCTTTAAGCACGTCATACGCTCTTCTTCCCTCCTGTGGATTTCTTAAAGCAGCTCTCATCAAGAGAGCTTCAAATTGCTGCGAGGAGCTCAGCTTTGCCAGACTGACAGCATTATTTGTCAACTTAATACTTCTTTGCTACGTGACTCAAATTAGCGAGGCCTCGAAGAATTATAGCTTCTTTCTTGTCACTGCGAGTGAGATAGTGTTTGTACGTAAATAAAAGTTTATAGTAAGTTTTTTTTTTTTTTTTGTTTTTTTTAGTTTAAGTAACAATGTAGGAAGTTTTATATAATATGAAGTTTATATTTTTATGAAAAGTCAAGCAGTTAAAGCCCAAATGATCTTCTGGAAAATAGTTTTTGAAATGTATGGATATTAATTAAATAAGTGCATGTTTAGGATTTATAATTATACATATTATAATTTAATAAATTATAATGAAGTCGAAACTTTGTAATACAAATATTATTAAGCTGTCAAGTTTAAGCAAATATTATATAAATATTGACTGTTGGATTATAATGATTAGTTAATTAAATTAATGTAAATTTTATTCCATCAGCAATGAATTATATGTTGTGGATTTATTAAATTTTATAGAAAAATATGATTGTAAAACATATCGATATAAAATCCAGGCTAAAATCCATAATAATTTTTTAAATTTTCAAAGAAGCAATTTTGAAATATATTATAATATACATTATATTGAATTATGCAAACAAAAAATCCTATAGACCATACTGCACTTACTCCTAGATTAAAAAATGACTAATGGACTAGACGGTAGACGTTTTTTACAACACTATCAACAGGCAACACCCTAGTTGAAATAATTTTCATCTTTTATTCACTTTTAACGTCTAGTTTCGTCTTTCTTCCTCCTATTTTGTACCTTTTCCGTGGGAAAAAAAAAGTGAAAAAGACGAGATTACGTCTTCTTTCCTCTTATTGAGCAAACTTTTTCATCCTCACAAGAAATAAGATGTGTTTTTGAGGTAAAAAATACGTAATAAGATCAGGTTTAGACTTGTGCAGGATGAGTTGAAGACGTAATTTTTCAACTATAGGGTGGATTATATTTTTATGGACTAAGAACTTATGATTTGAGTCTAAAGTCTTATAAGTTCTTTGCATTGGTCATTTCAGGTGTAAACAAAATAAGAAACTAATATTAAACCTATTCAAACAAGTTTCCATCACAATTAATTTTTATACTTTAAAGTTCATTAAAAAAACATGTTATATTTTTATTAAATCTGTCAACTATATTAAACTATTTTTTAATCTAAAAAGTCATTATTTAAAGATAATTTTTACACCATGTGGTTCCGGTTCTGATGGCAGAATTAATTTTACATTAGACCATCGATCCATCAAGGCCATGAATGAATTAATAAACCTTCAGAGCGTTTGGCGGAGAGCCAACATCACTTTTTTATACACAGAGGAGATAATGTTATTACGATGAGTTGTTGACACTTTTATTTGTGATATCTCTACTTCATTGTTGGAGTTAATTCAATAAAAGAAGTTGATAATAAACAAGTACTTTGTTATATCATATTATTGTCTTTGAATCTAAATGAGCAGTATACCGGCGGGACCATATAAAATACCTATGCACAGGTCTTATGGGTGACGTCATAAAAGACGTTTGGCATCAAAACACGAGTGATAAAAACAGGAATATCAACTGTCCTTCACTCCTCAAATTCAATACACATTGTTGCCGATATATCATGTAAACAAAAAGGCATTTTTTATGGTCCCTTCGGTACCACATTAGTTACATTGAGGTACCGAGTTCGAATCCAGTCCAGGGTGTTATACTTTTTCAGAGTTCGAACAAGTGAATTGAAGTTTGGAGATATGCCAATTTTCCTGATACAGGTTTCCATGGTTTCCTGAACCTAATATACTTAATAGCGGGAAGTTTTAGCTATTATAGGATACGTATAGTCACTCCGTATTCACCTATTCATACGAGTTTGCATATACTGATTGTTAAAGTTAAATGCTTAAATTTTACCATCGTGTGTATATAATTATTATGAAGCGTTAAAACGTTATAATAACAAGTTTTTCAACAATTAATATACACAATTATACTGACAAAAATATTTAAAAAAAAAACTGCCACATTTTTCAACCTTATATACGAGATTATCAGATACAAAATAAAATAACTGAAACAATTAGAATTAAGTTTATTTAAAAAAAAAATGAAGATAAAATAATATAAATTATAAGGAAATACAACAAACTATTTAGAATTTTGGTGGTATGGAAATATTGGGCGCGATTCACGAAGCAGTTAGCCAGGTTTCTAACCACGTTCAGCTTAACCACGTTTAACTAAGGTGGTTTAACACGTAAAACAGGTATAGTTAAACGTGGTTAAGCTGAACGTGGTTAAAAACCTGGCTAACTGCTTCGTGAATCGCACCCATTACCGGGTTAAACTCCTTTCTTTAAAGATTCAAAAAGACTACACGGTATCCCCTTGAAAAAAATTAATTTATTTTGACAATTTAAATCCCTTCTAAACTTTTACAATTGTTCTTTTTAAATTTTGTATAAACCCTTCTGACATTTTAAAGTTTTTTGTGTCAAATCTTTTAAAAGTATATTATAAATATTAAATGTCATTTAATTTATTATTTAAAATTTTACTATGTAAAATAAATTTCTTTCTTTTATTTTCTTCTTTAATTCTTAATGAGAAAAATAACTTATAAAAAAGAACTTGTTATTTTTATACAAATAGCCTAAGGGAGCAGAAATGTACACTTATATAAAAATTCAATTACGTTTCATGCGGTAATACAAAGTACATAAAAGAAAAGGTAATATAGCTAATTATAATATTTGATACTTTTATCCTATTCATCAATGTAAAGATATTTCAATTTTAATATCCAAAATGAAATATTATTTCTCCGTTCTGAAAGTAAATTACTATTTTGGTGTTCTTTGCTTAATTGTACATTGCTTTTTAACCTTCATGTAAAAAAATAAAATCTATATATTAATATAACTAATATACTTTTTCTAGGCGAGTCATGTAATGGGGTAATGCTTTTATTCAGTATTGTTCCTTTTTTAAATGTGATATTGTTTGAATCAATTTCATGTATATTGAGTCCATATAGGTTCAAATGAACATTTCTTCTATTTTCAATATTTTCAAGTACTATTGTTATTGAATTCTTTATCACTAAAAATATCCTTATAGCAAATGGAAAAAAGGACCGTTTGGAACAAGCACTTCATACAATTTTTTTTCTTGAAAATGTACACCCAAAGCCTTTGAAATTCTTTTTTTGCCATTGAATTGCAATAGTGTGTGATTCGACTTATTCGAGCAATACATCGAGAAGATTTCAGGGGTGAAAGTTGTACCTTAACTTGAATTTTTTATGAAATTGAAGTGAGTGAACCAACTTATAAAACATAACTTAATTTTTATCAACATAATAAATCAATTAACTCTCGTCCGCAATACCGTAGTGAGCTATCTGCTATTTCAGGTGCAAGCGCGAATAAGAGCTTTTTTTTATACCGATTTACAGCTCTTAATTACGCTCACCTGAAATAGCAGATAGTTCATTATTGCGGACGAGGGATGTTGAAAAAGATTAGATATTATGTTATAGTAGAAACTTATTACATAATAATACTAAACAACTTAAAGTTGCAATAGTTTCCTAAAATGCAGATACTTTTTTTAGCAATATTTAACTTATTATCGATAAATTAAAATATATTTTGTATTTTAAATTTATGAACAATATAAAAATAATATTTATTTAACAATATAACTACCTTTGCAAAAGGGTGGTATTTTGTTATATTATATAGTAATAATTTTTCAGCACTAAAATATAAATACATTCCAGCCAACCTATAATAAAAAAATATTTTAATAATAATTCTGATTAACTCGTATAATAAACAAAAATTAATTTAAGAGATGAATTTTTATTCACTTTAACTAAATACATTTGTTCTGCAGAAGATTACCTAATACAAACAGATCATGTGTGTTAATCTCCATTTCATTAAGGCGAATGCAATCATGGTTTCATCCTGAATATTGTTGTCAAATATTTTCGAGTGTTGAACGTATTTTAACTACATGAAACGTTGTAATCTCTTAAGCTTTTGGAAAAAAAATTATGTCTAAAGCATTGATATTTTGTATATGTGTGTGACAGAGAGAATTAAAAACAAAGAGAGTTTTCAGTATTAAAACCGATGTAAACTGACAACAGATTTTCATCTCTTTTTTTTATACAAACATAGAAGAATATAAACCTTAATCTGAAATTTAAATGTTAACCTTACTTAAATTTACATATACGTGCTGTAACATGGTTTATTTTACTGTAATATATTACACACAGAGAATGTAAATAGTTATTTATCAACAGTTTTATAAACTTTATTTATCGTATAGTAAATTTACTTTAGAATATTTAAATTACAAGAAAAAAAAAATTCAATTAGTAAAGTAAGTTTGATAATTTGTTTACTTTGGTTGTAAAAAAATGGTACAAAATGTAAACAAAATGTTTCTTAGTATATTACAGAAATTAAAGCAGTAAATTACGAAAGTACATAGTTTTTTTTTTATATGACTAATTTTGAATTACTCACAAGAGATTTGGTCATGACATAGTTTTATAGCGTAGTTTAGAACGTTGTATTTTTCTCTCATGAATGTTTAGCATGTAGAAATACCAGGGCATCCCCTGTCAGTCTTTCTTTTTTTTTAAATTCTTCCCCTTTCCACTATATACCTCTCCATCTCAAAAATTCTTGCTACACTTTACAACTAACAATACAGAACTAAAAAAAAATGAAGCAGAATCTACGAACAGCAAGAGAGCTTTTATTATTTTTTTTGTATATAACAATAAACAAGCTTTATATATTTTAGCATTCTCTCTAGATGAAAAAAATCATTACTTCATCTTAAATAAGTATAAACTTTCAAGTACAGAAAAAAATATACATTTTTGATGATACTTTTTTGTCTCTTGTCGTGAGATGATGTAGGCGACTTTTTCAGCACAAAAGCTCTAAAAAAAGGCTTCGATTATTTAAAATAAAAATGTTTGGCATGATGAATATTATAAAATATGTAACCGCTCAATTGGTTTGCTGAAGATGGTGCCTATAGTCTTGTGGTGCAATGGTCATGCAAAAGTATTAATTAATTGGGTGTTTGATAATAACAATAATTTTCAAACACGCTTAATTAAAACAACACATTAAAACAGAACATATAAAGCAGATATCAATAGTATTATTTTGTAAAAATATAATTATAATAATTATGAAAAATATACAGTCCATTGGTCATAACATTTTCAATAATTTCGTACCTAAAATTCACTGAATAGGAATCTTTTGAAACTGTTTTTAAATATTACATTACTTTCACTATTTCATAAAAAATTTGTCAAAAATTATAAATATATATATAAATAATTCTAATGTGAATTAAGTTGCTTATTTTTATGCAATAGAAATTGAAGCAATTTTTTTAGCAAATAAAAAATATTGACTTCTCTTCATCATTATTATTATATTCCATTTTTATTTTCATAAATTCATTAACATGAAACCTTTGCAATCTATAATTTATTAAAAAAAATGCATTTATTTTTATATATGTACACTTTAGTATTATAACAATATAATATATATGAATTTTCCATTTCAATGTAAACAGTGGCTTCATATACTGCAATATATTACAAGAATTTAATCTAGCTCTAGGAAAGTGTGTTTATCTTTCATTTCATGTATTTGACATCTTTGCAGGGCTGCCAATCTCAAACTGTCAGGTAAACAAACCATATAGAAGCAACTCACATTACATAGCTATAAAAAGTTAGATAAACGCAGCGTTTTCTTCATATAATAAAGTCACTAAAACTTTTTTTATAGTCATTACTTTATACACCTCAAGAAAGCACGAACGTTATCCCTGATTTCTTGTCACGCAATCATGTGTGGTGAAATATAACTATTTTTTAATGGTCATACTGTCATAAAACTATTATTTTTACCTCCAAATTTGAAAATCTAAATCTCTTTGGGGGACATTCACAAAGCACTTTAACCCCCAATTTAGCCTCAATTTTTATCCCTGGTCCTAAACATGGTGCTAAATCAGGGACTAACCATGTTAAGCTCTAAGTTTAGCACCATGTTTAGCACCAGGGTTAAAAATTTAGGCTAAAGTGGGTGTTAAAATGCTTTGTGAATGCCCCCCTTTGTCTCTTGGGAGCTAACTCAAATGAAGCAAGGGTAAATTTTATGTTCTACTTAAATTTGTTTAATTGTTCCAATGCAATTGAAATAAACTAACAACTTTATAGTCATGAAAAACGTTTGTAAACCATATGGAAAATTTGTAGAAAATATTCAGAAGGGGATTTTATGAATAATATTTTTGTGAGGAGGAATAAAACAAAGAAATAAAAAGTTAAGTCATTAAAAACTTGAGTTTTAAAAGCTGCAAATATGAGAAAACCACACGTCTTTCCTCACCCTCGTAGCCGCAACATCGACCCAAACTCTCTCTCTCTCTCTCTCTCTCTCTCTCTCTCTCTCTCTCTCTCTCTCTCTCTCTCTCTCTCTCTCTCTCTCTCTCTCTCTCTCTCTCTCTCTCTCTCTCTTTCTCCTCATCTTTTCTCTAATTTCAGCAGCACTACTCGACTCGTGCGTTATTTCTTACTTTTTTTTTCCTCACGTTGAAATTGTTGTTATTTTTCATACTGTTTTTGCCTTTTCCACACGTCCGTGCCAGTGACTTAACTGCTTTCCTCATTAAAGGAGATAACGGTATCAAAATAATTGTGTTTAATTTCTTTTCCTATAATAACTTGTTTTGAACCTTTAAAGAAAACAATATGTCTTATAAATACACAAAATATAATATATAGAATTATATTTAAGTTTCCATATATACTGAGAGAGAGGAGGGAGGAATGCACTGCTAAGAATTGACTATTTTTTACACCTAAGTTAATAGATTTTAAAAAGAAAATCACTATCTAGAGGCTTCAAGTCTTCCTTGGATGGAAAAATTTCTTTTCCAATTCTCCATAAGCCACCATGTTAAAAAATTTGATTTTTTTTTTTCAGTAACGACATAGAGAATTAATAGGCGCGATTCACGAAGCAGTTATCCAGGTTTCTAACCACGTTTAGCTTAATCACGTTTAACCAAGGTGGTTTAACACGTAAAACAGGTATATTTAAACATGGTTAAGCTATACGTGGTTAGAAACCTGGTTAACTTCTTCGTGAATCGCACCCATTAGAATTATTGAATGCGATTCACGAAGCAGTTAGCCAGGTTTATAACCACGTTTAGCTTAATCACGTTTAAATATACCTGTTTTACGTGTTAACTCAACTAGTTACACGTGGTTAAGCTAAACGTGCAATGGTTAAGCTAAACGTGGATATTTTATTTTATTATATTTCCCTCATGAGTACATAAATAACAAGTCAGAGGCAGGAAATTCACAAACAGTCCAATAAGAACAAACCACTTCCCGAAGGTTGTGCAGTGAATCCCTGTAAACATAAAAATAAGGAAATAAACAATTAATAAGTAACATAATATGTAAAATAAACACTATAGAATATAGTATATATACAGTAATAAGCATATATTAATTATACAATTGTCTTATTTACAAAGTAAAAATATGAGCCTTTAATTTAGTGTAAAACAAAGTACCATTCAAAGATCTGAGGTCCAGTGGTAATGCATTCCATAGAGAACAAACTCTTATATAAAATGACCTTTGATGAGGATAGAAACCTGGCTAACTTCTTCGTGAATCGCACCCAATAACTCTCAATGTTCTAGCTTTCAATGGTAACTATTAAAGTTATTAATTTGAAACCTCCACCTCCTCCACATTTAGAGGTCTTCTAACAATGAATTAAGAGCTCATTTTCCTCTAAAATATTTCTTTAAGGTAGAGATAACGCCGAACAGCTGATCGACGTAATGCCCTTTGATTAACATGTAAACCTTAGCAAATTGACAAAAATTCTGAAATTTTTTTGAGAGGCAGATATTAGTACCTAAAAGCCATAGAAAAAATTTCAAAACACTTTAACGAGCCGATTTTTTTTACTTATTTTTTTTTAATTTTCAGCATATAGGGCTTTCCCATGGAGAGCCGAACTAAAAAAGTAATTTAAAAAAATCGGCTCGTTAAATGTTTTTGAAACTTTTTCTATGGCTTTTAGGCACTAATATCTGCCTCTCAAAAAAATTTCAGAATTTTTGTCAATTTGCCAAGGTTTACATGTTAATCAAAGGGGATTACGTCGAACAGCTGTTCGACGTTATCTCTACCTTAATACCAAAAGAGCAATTTTGAGTTTTTTTTACATAGATTTGGATAGGACAATGGGAACACCACAACAGCTAACTTGTTGTCATTTACACTGCATTAAAAAATAGTGAGTGCTGAATAATTTAATAATATTTACTTGTTGATTCCTTCATAAGACTTTTTGTTTTTTAATAGTACGTCTTATTTTTACTTCAATTCATCAAGATACGTACCATATGAATAATGTTCAAGATCTGACTCAGAGAAGAAATATAATATTCAATATGAAAATGTCAGAATAGAAAATACTATTATATTATATTCACAACATTTTATATTTATAAAGAGAGGAAATTTTATCTTTTCGTATTGTTTTTCTTGATATAAAAGAAGAAATGAAAAACGTTTCTGACTGTGAGTCAAGAGTTGAGATATGAGAAGCATATGTGTGGGATGCATGCAGCTTTATTCATATAAAGTATATCTGATGCCAGGAAAAAGGCCAGATAAATATTTAAATATTCGTTGTTCCAACAAGGTTTTATGTTACGCATTCTCATGATATATGATTCTTAAAAAATATAATTTATTTATTTAAAGTATAACATGTTAAAATAAAACCAAAAATTATGATATTGTAATATTATTGGATATTTTCAAAAGTATCATAAATTGTGTAAAAAAATAGATAAAAGGCAGAATTCCAATATTGATGCAATCACATTTTGACATTCAACATTTAATTATAATTATATAAAAAGAAAACAAATCATTATTGTAAAGTTGCACATGTATGAACAAAATATGTTACTGTTATAATAAGGGGCATTCACAAAGTCTTAAGGCCACATTTAAGGCTCGATAATTTAAAGCTTGATTTTAGACGTGTTTTTTGGACCCAAAATTTCTGGTCTTAAATTATTGAGCCTTAATTTGTGGCCTTAAGGCTTGGTGAATGCCCCTTAAGGGTAAGGTAACGCCATCAATGTTAAAAAAAATCCCTCTCACAAAAATTCTGAAAAAAATTTAAAATGTTCTCCTCTATACCCCCTATCAGTACCTAAAATATCAGGTATACAAATACGATCTAGTTTTTGAGTTATAAAATTTTAAAGTTGACTACTTTAACATGGAGAAATGAAACTCCCATGTTAAATTGGTCAACTTTAAAAATTCATAACTCAAAAACTAGATCGTATTTGTATACCTGATATTTTAGCTACTGATAGGGGGTGTAGAGGAGAACATTTTAAATTTTTTTCAGAATTTTTGTGAGAGGGATTTTTTTTAACATTGGTGGCGTTACCTTACCCTTAATAGTATTTAAACCTGAGTTGAAATTAATTTCAACTTTTATTCGATATTTAAGCTCTTCTCTTGTCTTTTGTCCTCTTATTTTGCACCATTTTAGAGAAAAAAAGAAGGTAAAAGACGAGATTACGTATTTTTTCCTCTTCCTGAGCACAAAATGTTAGAAATATTGTCTTTATTTCATCCTCAATTTGAGCTAAGAGGAAATAAGATGTGTTTTAGAGGTAAAAAGATTAGGTTTAGACGTGTAAAGGATGAGTTGAAGACAAAAATTTTCAACTAGGGTTATAAGTTATATATATATATATATATATAATAACATGTAATAAAATACTAATGAATGTCTTCAGCTGACATTTTACGAGACATGCATGCATCTTCCGATGATTTTTTTTAACACTGATAAACTTTAATAACTTTTATATCAATTGAAAAAAAAAAATCAATTTTAATGAAAGTCCTATGCTATAATATAATATACCACTCAAAGCCTGCACGCACTTTAAATTATATTATTAGCATTAATAAATACTATTAGTTCTGTTCGTAAACCCTACTCGGTATTCATTTTCTGCGACCTTATGCACATGTACATAAGGCCGATCGGGTGTAGAAAATGTACACCGAGCAGGGTTTACGAACAGACCAATTCATTGTATTTTGCATGGTTTATATAATTATAAAATAAAATAACAAATTTAATTTTTCTTTAAGTATATAAAATGCAACAAAAATAACACAATTTACATAGTATAACAATATTACTAGAAAATTGAGATGGAGAATCGCAAATCTACATTCACTATAATATAGTTTATCTATAAAAGTAGAAAATACACAAACGTGGGAGTAAAACATAGTAATGTAGAAAAAAGAGGTGACATTTTCTTAATAAATATTTGACAAATAAAGTCAAAATTGTTAAATATAGAATATAACATGATTATTATCATAATTTAATTATCATACATTAATTTTAATATTCATAGTTTATTTTATATGAGTTAAATTACATTTTGTAGTACCTAGAGAATTATTACATTATGTGAATATGTATACAGATAAACATACATATACTGCAGATTTAGCAGTTAGAGTAAATAGAAAGGGAAACACACAGCAATGCAGCTAAATTAGATGAGCGCTAGGGAATGCCTCACTAAAATAATGCACAACTCTCTCTCTCTCTCTCTCTCTCTCTCTCTCTCTCTCTCTCTCTCTCTCTCTCTCTCTCTCTCTCTCCTCTCTCTCTGCTCTCTCTATCTATCCAATGTTAACCTTCCGTCGTTGTTCTACGACCTACAAAATGTACAGACAGAAAACTTAATTACTTCATTTCAACAACGGAATAAATTATTACAAGGAAAAAAAATAATAACAACAAAAACTAATCAAATACTAATATAATTGTAAAGGTTTTCTTTTTTTATGTAAAATGATAATTATATAAGTAGCTTTATTTTTCTTTCCTAATTGTTTATATTTATTTTTATATTTAATAGCAACATGTTCAGTAAATACCTAATTATAATTATTATATTTTTTTTTTGAAAATTATGATTGAGATAGAAAAAATTACTTTTTAATATAAATTACCTTGATGTATTATTATTATTATGGTTGTTTTAACTCCCAACCTAGTTGGGGTGGTTAAGCGCCAGCACCGGGCCCAATTGGGCTAAGATGAAGGCGCCCGCTGATCCAGCCTGATCCTGTTGGTGATGTTATGATCCAGCGTATTATTATTATTATTTTTTTTTTGCCTTCAGCATGCCAAAGTTGAAAGTATACAGGCTCCGTGTAAAACGGTGTATTCCTCTTCTTATAACAACTTCAACAGCTACACGTATGATGTTTCGTTTATTAAAGACAGAAAAGGAAATTTGTTCAATGTAAATATTTCGTTTTTTATCGACAGTGAATATAAAAAAAAAATTAACATCAACAATGAAAAGTGTTAATTAAAAGTTATCTGGGATTGTTGCCAGCAAAATGAAAGAGGAAAGAAGAAATTTCTGAGCAAAAAATCTGTTGCATACAATAATGTATGCCAACTTTTCATTTCTTAATTATGAATTAAACTGCAACTATTTTTTATTTCTTTGTAGTTTTTTTTAGAACTACTTGCCATAATGATTTTAAAATTAAAAGTTTTTAATATTTGATCTTTAGTCTTAAAAGCCATAATAAATCTGATTGCAAAAAATAAAAATTTATTTTAACACCATTACATTATATGGCACTTTCCCAAATGAACTGTCATTATTTATTGAAGCTATATAATATTACCGAGTTAGAAATACATTAAAGTGTGGATTTATTTAAATATGAAATATATATATAGCTTTGTCTGGTTTTGAAGCAAATTGTCTTTGATTTTTTCAATGCATTCATTCACCATCATACTTTATGATAATTTTACAGTCAGCATGTTACAAATTATGAAGCAGGCTGCTCCAATTAATAATAGGGGTAAGGATGATAACAAAAAAATGAAACAAAAGATAGAAAGACTTGCAAATATTGAAATATTATTCAATTTTTTGTAATTTTTTTGTAGTATCAAAAATTTAAAATATATACCGTGTTATTTAATTTCTAATTCATGATAGGGCCTTGATAGGGTTTTTAATGGATGATCATCGCATTTTTTGTATAGCAATATTCAAAGAGAAATTTAGATATTTATTTTATAAATTAATAAGTACAAATATAATTATATAAGTTATTAAGATATTTATAAGGTATACTCTTGAAAGAAGATTATACGAAATAGCTCAAAGATTTCATGAGATATTAATTTGAATTTTGTAAAATTTAATAGAGATAATTAAGAAAGCTTCACTGGTAAGCAATAGTTTTTATT
The DNA here is from genome assembly GCA_949825025.1 of Siphlonurus alternatus. NCBI lineage: Eukaryota > Metazoa > Arthropoda > Insecta > Ephemeroptera > Siphlonuridae > Siphlonurus > Siphlonurus alternatus. The sequence continues at coordinate 22,759,475 of OX463783.1, read as the reverse complement.
GAATTATAATAAAAACATAGTTCCAGTTATTTAATTCAAGACTGTACTGAGATGGTAAAGCGAGATTAAATAATGATAAAAATATTGGCAATATTTTTCATCCACTGGTTGCAATCTTTTGCATGCAACAAGACAAGATTTATAACCCTTTTTTTATTGAGTTTTTGATTTGTATTCATATTATTACATTTCAATAACATTATCATTATATTGTGTTCAATTGTATAAAGTAACGATAGGGGAGTAGTATTTTTTTTTTTATATCAATACATCACATCAATTTGTAGGTCTATATTGAAGAACTGTTGCATTTTACATGAGGAAAACGTGATAAAATATAGCACTCATTTATTAAATTTAATGTATTATTATGTATGCAGTTATATATGAATCTATAGTAACTTTATATGGTATATATTAATAGAACGTAGTATATATAATAAATTCACTTATATCTAAAATTAAAATAAATTATATATTTTTTTTAAGTATAACTTTAGTAATAATAAAGAAATTAATTGTTTACATGACAAATTTATTTTCTACTTTCTTTTTTTTTTTTTTTTAATTAATATTTTACAATTTACAGGTTTTGTCCAGCAGAGTTTAAATTATAATAATAATCTCATTTTTATGGTGCAAATATAAACAATATAGTTTAACTGATAATAAACTCAGCAAAAAAATATAAAGGGACAAAGAGAGAGAGAGAGAGAGAGAGAGAGAGAGAGAGAGAGAGAGAGAGAGAGAGAGAGAGAGAGAGAGAGAGAGAGAGAGAGAGAGAGAAATAATGTGAAGCGAAAAAAATAATTTTTATTAAGAAGTATAAAAAATTATAATTAAGTGTTTATCATATGAAATTGAAAAAAAGCTCCCATATTGAAATTTTGAAATCTGGTGGGCATTAATAATTGTTTATTTTATTAAGTTCAATCTAAAGCGGCGTTTTATTTTTTAGTTCGATTTATTTTTGAACAAAAGTTGTGATGTTTTGTATTTAATTATAGACTTAATTAGCAATGAAAGTTATTAAAAAATAGGAAATATTAAATTATTGATTTTTTATGTGTAAAGAATTCTTTACCAGGCAGAGCATTGTGTTATACACAAAGAAAAGTACGTAATAAGATTGCAAGACAAAAAGGCAAGTAGGATCGATTGTTATGTTAAGGTAATTTTTTTCATTTGCTTTCTTTATAATAAAAACAATAAACAATGAAAAAGACACGGTGAAATATTATAAAACTTCAAAGGAAAATTCTCGTCAAGTAGCTAGGACGACTTTAAATAAAACGAGGGTTTCTTTAGTTTATAAACATCTTGGCTAGAAGCAAAGAGATTTTTTAACTAGGAATATTCATTCTTTTACAATTTCAGAAGTGTCTATATAGACTGCCTTATTTTTTCATATTTTTCGTCGTTTTTGTAATGATTTTGTGCAAAATGAGAACTACATTAATAAATGTGATGATCCCAGTGCTCAGTAGTAATGTAATTTAATAATAGTAATTCTTTCATTATCAGATCACTTCTAGTTATGTAAACTTTTTGATTGGAGCTGGGATAGCAATGATAAATGATTAATTAATAAAAATGTATAAAATTTTTACTTATATTATTATATTCTCAGCAAATTCTTGAATTATGTGAAACGTTGAACGCGATTAAAGATCGAGTTATCAGAAATCTTATATTAAAGGTGAAAAAAGGTGAATATTTTTTTTAATTATTTGGGGACTTTAGAGTGTTTGTTTTTAACCATGTGCCACTAAAAATATTTAGCATGATTCATGCGAAGAGAGTTTTTCAGGTTTATCACTAACCACGTTCTATTGAATTAGACTAGCGTGGTTAATAAGAAAGCTGGATAACTTTCTAGATAACTCTTTCATGAATCGCCCGCATTTAGGCAAATGGATAATAAAATTATATATACATTAAGGCTCCCGTATGTATTATTTAACAAAATAAATCATTCACTTTTGTTCTCAGCTTTAACTTTCTGGTGTTATCCAGGTTAACCAGCTGAAAATATATCCATGGTTATTACGAAATATGGTTATCTTCTTTCGTGAATCGTGATTAAGACAATGGACAACATGCATATATGAAAAAAAATTATTGCTGAAATGAATAGAGGGTATCAAATTATGCTACTCCCAATTTTTTCAGATATTTTTGAGTCCCGGAACTATTTTTAAATATTTATTGAAAGTTCTGTGATTTCAGTTGGCACCCCTGAATCCTTAATAAAAAGGATAGAGACTGGATGCCTATTGACGCCTTCAGGGGGCGTGGCCGCACTTTCAATAATCATTTAAAAATAGTTCTGCATGGGTCTAAAAAAAATCTGAAAAAAATTCAGAATAGCATAATTTGGTACCCTCTATTCATTTCTGCAATAAAACTTTTTCATGCATGTTGTCCATTATATGTCATTTTAACACTTTGCTCAATTCAAAATTGAGATCATATTATATCCCGAAATAAATATACAAATATAACCACCAAATATTTGACTTTCATTATACTTATGAAGTCTCTTTGGTTAACAGAGTATATCAAAGAAGACAACAAATATGGCCGCCACCCGCACACATTGTCTCGCTCTATATAAGTTATGAAGTCTCTTTGGTCGACGATATATATAAGAGCACAACGTGTAATGAGCATGCAGGTTTGAGGAGCTAACTAAGCGTGTAATTATGTTGCTTCTTCATCCCTTCCCGCTATGGCAACTTTATATATATTATCTGAAGGGACAGTAAAGAAAAAGTCATCATTTAGGTAATTGACATTTAGGTAAAAATTTAAAGTTTTTAATCCTACAAATGAATATTCTAAGATATTTTCAATTAAATTAATTTTATTTTTGTGCATTTTGAATTAAAAGCGAGTAAATATAAAATAATTATTTATATTATTGTGTTCTTGCATGTTGAATTTGACTCATTAAAGTTTGCGTGCTCTTATTTCTAGTTCGTGATTTCCTCTCTTAAATTTTTCGCAATTCTACATGCCAGTCTTCACATTTCTAATTAAAGTTAAAGTCAACTGTCTGGCCTATGACGACATAATTTTAATTTATACTGTGGAAATTTGATTCATAATAATAGCTTAGTACATTGTTGTAAAAATGGTAGAATTTTTTATCATAATGCTTATTTAATTTTACATTGTTATACCAATTTTATATTTCTAAATTTTCTAATAATGAATTCGTATATAGTATGTATTTTTTACAATATAGTGGGCTTCAGTATTATTTTATATTTGTATTAACATATCTACAAATTATTCCTAAAATATATAAAAAAATTTATACCTCAGAAATTTTCCTTTATCTTATACACTATTCTAATACGGTAAACCATATTTTAATGATTTTTTTTCTCTTTGCATCTGTATTCAGGTTTAAAAATAGGTTTTCATAAAAATAGCTTATCTTAAAAAATAAATTACATGTTATTTTCATACATTTAAGACCATGCTTAATACTTTAATATAAGGTATTATATTTCCTTTTTATAGCAGTACACTTTTGAGTAGGAAGGTTAACGCAAAATATTGTAATTATTAAAATTTCAATCTAAAAATGTATCAAATTTGCATACAATGTATATAAGATAAACTAATTTTAAAAAAATTCATGCAAAATATTTAAGCATTTTCACATAGCAACATTGTAAAAATTAAGTCCAATTGAAAGTAAAGTATAAAAAGGCGATAAAAACCTCAGTTAGGACGGACATCTCTACTTTTTAATTTATACACCTTTACTGCATTGATCACTTTCTATAGTTAAGATATCCGTCCAATCGATGTGCTATCTACTAGTCTACCACAGTAAAATTATTGGTGTATAAATTTCCTGTACATGAAAAAAAAAATCCTAAAATACCAATATTCGATATCAATATTAAATATTTATCAATATAAATAAAATACAATTTCTTTCTAATGACATTCATGATCACAAATAAGTTTTCCTTGTCGTTAGCTCCCCCAAAATTAATCGAAATCCGAAGCCACCACAACAATCAATGTTCAACAATTAGTACGTTTACATGATATTCTGGATTCGTATTCGATGGATGCGTTTTCAACGAAACCGTTTTTATTAACTGTTTACTTAAGAATTTTCGATCCGTATAACGTCGAATACGCATTGAAACAAGCGTCGTGAATAATGACAAGCTTCAACTTAAAAATGCCGCAGCGCCGCATTCTGACATCGCTCCATAAGGTTTGTTAGGAGAAAAATCTTATTTATTTTTTCATTCAAATTCTATGCTGCATAAAATCACGAATATTTTTTATGTTGTGTAAAGTGATCTTTCCCGTGGCTCGTATGAATTATTAATCTTGCCCTTCATAAGAACCACCGAAAAAAATTAAAAACCAGGTATACCGCTGGGTTAAAGGATAGGAAGCTTGATAGAACATGTCGTCGCGCGCAATTCGCGCGCTAGATTTTCATTGGCTGAGAGAATTGTGTCGTCAATATTAAAGCTTCTCATTAAAGCGCATTGCATGAATACGCATCAAATACCTGTTTATACATGAGTCTTTAATACGTATCCGTTAAATACGTGTTCGTCTTATGCGGATCAAACAACTCATGTAAACGTACTGAAAATGTTCAACAATGTAGAGTACATGAAGCATTATAGCAGATATTGCTGGTGTAATATAAAAACTCATTGTGATTCACTTCCTTTTTCACTGGATAATTACTCTCTGAGGAATTCATACAATCCTTGCAGTTGTTTGTTGTAATTAAGTAAAATCCCAAGGGTGAAATACCTTTTATTTAGTGTTGAATTTTGACCTTTCATTGCTTATGGGAATTAATATAAAAACTGGCGAGTAAAGAGTTTTTTTTTATTTAATGTTGCAAATTTATTTGCCTTATTTTTTTTTTATTAATTACAATTGTAATTTTTTATAACAGTTTTTATAAATGTTATATGTATTTACATCTCTTGTTTATAGAATGAAATTTATACCTACAGTTTTTTAATCAGAGAGGTATTTTTTTTTTAAAGTTAAAGATTTTTTAAACAAAGTTTTAGGTTCATCACGCCTCCATAGGCTATCCTCAATGGAGTATATTGACCTCATTTTTGTTTGTATTTCAAAAATGAATGAAAGATGCAAAGTTATGTTACTCTGATTTTTCCCAATCTTTTTTAAGCCAAGGAAGTATTTTTTAAAAATTATTGAAAGTACGACCTCTTTATTACCTGGTACGACATTCCGGCGGCAACTACCTCCTCTCCTTAATTCAATTCAATTGAATTGAATTCAATTCAATTCAATTCAATTCAATTCAATTCAATTCAATTCAATTCAATTCAATTCAATTCAATTCAGTTCAGTTCAGTTCAGTTCAGTTCAGTTCAGTTCAGTTCAGTTCAGTTCAGTTCAGTTCAGTTCAGTTCAGTTCAGTTCAGTTCAGTTCAGTTCAGTTCAGTTCAGTTCAGTTCAGTTCAGTTCAGTTCAGTTCAGTTCAGTTCAGTTCAGTTCAGTTCAGTTCAGTTCAGTTCAGTTCAGTTCAGTTCAGTTCAGTTCAGTTCAGTTCAGTTCAGTTCAATTCAATTCAATTCAATTCAATTCAATTCAATTCAATTCAATTCAATTCATTTATTTAATCACTGGATGTACAAGTACAACATGGATTACGTCATTTTACAAAATATAAAATATAATAAAACAGTAACCTAAAAAAGAGCACGGTCTACAAACCCGACCTCGCCAAAACTTTTTAATCATACTTCCTGGAATCAGAAAATTTTGAATAAAAATCAGAGTAACACAACTTTTTACCTGTAATAAAAAAAAATTGAGATCGATACTCCATTCTCTAAAATCGTACTGCCCAAAAGTATAAGAAAATTGTTTAAAAGTGTAAAGCGATTGATACAAAATTAATATTGCCGCTTCCATTTCACTCTTGCTTTAATTTTATTGTAAAAATTTCGTTTTTTTTTGTTATGCAAAATATAGTATAAAATACTGTCAATATCTTATGCATGCTTATTTAAGTTAACAATAAAAAAATAATTTATCAAAACAGCACTAGTCTCAGTTTAATAAAATATCACAATTAACCATACATTTTCTGTAAACTGTTAAAATAATTGTATAAACGTATACTGCTTTTTTTTATTATAAAACTAAAAAATACATTCTTTAATAATAATCATTTTATTGTATTTTTATTATTTTCTTTAAGGACAAATTGTATATGGTCTTTTATATTATATTTCCTATAAATAACATAAGAAGAACTACCACTGAAATATACATTAAATTTTATGATAGAGATCGAATTTGGTAGCATTTATATCATAAACCTCACTACAGATATGATCTTAAAGCGATGAGTCCTTTCACTAGCAGCATCTGGGTGACATTGTTTTAGTGATCTCTGAGGTTTTTTATTTTATTTTCTATGGAATCTGATCAAACTTGTAAAATATATTTAATTTCATTAAAATTTATTGTTTTCCAGCGGTTCCAAATGATAGTTTCCATATAAATTCTAAAAATAGTGCCATGTTTCAGGTTTAAAAAGTTCTGTTTATTTAAAAAATATATTAGGTTTAAAAATTCTCAACAAATGTTTAATTCATGGGTGTTTATTTTTCACGTCTCGTTTTTTTTTTGCCTTTACGACTCCCTGCTATAATTAAGCTCATTATTGTTAATATTTCATAGCAAGTTTTCCTGTTGCTTAAATTTAATTTTTTTGCTGTGTAAAATTTTTATCTACTTGCAAATTATATGATGATTTTCATTTGACTGTGTGTACCACAGTATTCATGTTCTTTCAGCAATGATGTTACACATGTTAAAAAATGATTACAAAATCTTTATGGCATATTTCCTGCTTTAAATATGTATTTGATTTTATCATACAAAATTTGAGCAAAAAAAATATATTATGTGAATGAAAATATTGATTTTTTTTTTTATTATATAATATGTTTAAAAATAGTTTTTATTATAAATAAAGCTGTATCTTTTTAGCATCTGTTTCTCAAAGGCTGAATGAAAATTTGATATAAAGGATGAGGAAAAGTATTGGAAATGTTGTCGATAAAGAAATATTATTTGTTCGTGTCATGTGGAATATTTAATCTACTATCGGAACCAAAAAGGTGTGCCCCTGAATAGCATATAACTCCCATAAGGAAAGGGGCACACCTTTTTGGTTCCGATAGTATATATATATATTTTTTTTTCCTATTCAATATTATAATCCTGAAAATCTGTTCGTAATATGAAAAACCTTTTCAACAAAATTTGCTTCAAACAAAATATGTAAATAAATAAACAAATAAGAACTTTGAACTTTGTTTCAATTTTAACTTGGGTTTATAAATATATACAATTTTTTTTTCTACAAAATTAAAAATGAATAAAAATAAGCTGTGAGACAAAACAAACGGTACCCGTACTCATTGTCAGTGTATAAGAGGATATATGGTGCGTGCGTGGTATAACTTCAACATTTTTTTTTAAATGACATAAATGGTTGGTGTTCTTACCCCCCCCCCTCCCAAAACACAAATCATACAGGAAATTATGTAAAATCATATTTCGTGTTGTCCCGAGACGTACACGAAATTTATTAAATTTATTCCTGCCTCACTTGCTAGAGCTGCAGCTTTAAGCGACAAAGAGATGCAGATTTGCGATTTTGGGTGAAGTAATAAAAGTCAATCAGTATGAAAATATTTTGGGTTACCACGCCTCCATAGACTGTATGGTAACGTCTACCAACAAAACAGCGGTAAATTTCGTGTTGTCCAGAGATACACCTCTGGACAGCACCCCTGTTTTGTTTTTGGCGTTACTATTTTGTTATAGCAGCATGGAGACTGGAAACTTTGGGAATGACTGGACTAAATGTTCTTATTGCAAATCTGCTGCATCGTTTTGTTTCTTTGAGCTTCAAATTCAGCGAAGTTCATGATGTACCAATGTGTTCATAGACTTATGTTATTGTTATACCGAAGGAGCCATAAAAATGTCTATTTGTTTACATGGTATCGGCAACGATGTGTATTGAATTTAAGGAGTGAAGGTCAGTCGATATGCCTGTTTGTAACACTCATACCTTGATGCCAAACGTCTTTTATGACGTCATCAATAAGGCCTGTACATAGGCATTTCTTATGGTCCTGCCGGTACGTACATTCTATAATTTTATTAAGTGTAGAGTAGTAGTAAAATTGTCCGTTCTTACCTTGACTTCCTTATAATTATTATCGTATTAAAAAAAGTGTTCCTGAATAACATACAAATCCCATAAGAAAATTATGGGACCCATCTTTTTAGTTATGATAGAAAGGATAAAATCTCTATATATATATTAAATGTGAATTACGTCATTTATGACATATTGTTTACATAACAAAACAATAATAAACAAATAATATAATGCTAACACGTTTGCAAACAACATAATTAATTACTGTAGTATATGTTTATTGACATCTCGTACAACAAGCTGTGTACATTGTGCTGTACAACTTGGTACAAAGTGGTTTCCGGTGTTCGAACAACAAGCTGATGGAGTGGCAAGAGTTGCGGTGTTACCAGGCGACAGCCGGGTGTCTTTACTTGGTCCAAGGGCCAGGAGAGAGAGAGAGAGAGAGAGAGAGAGAGAGAGAGAGAGAGAGAGAGAGAGAGAGAGAGAGAGAGAGAGAGAGAGAGAGAGAGAGAGAGAGAGAGAGAGAGAGAGAGAGAGAGAGAGAGAGAGAGAGAGAGAGAGAGAGAGAGAGAGAGAGAGAGAGAGAGAGGAGAGAGAGATTGCCATTGCAATACCCTTATCATATATGAATAGTGCAATAATTAATGTCAAATTAAATTTGATCATGTTGTTTAATATCCTATCTTTGTATTACGGAGAGTGAAATATTTTTGTCTGTCCTATTTTATTCAACTATATATAATATAGCAATGTATTTTAATAATGTATAATGTTTTTTTTAATTGCATATTTTCTTCTAATTTTAATATTTTAAAATAATCAAAGTTGATTTGAGTGTATAGATATTTTGATATTTTTTTCTGACTCGACTATGTATATCTACATAGTCTACATTGTGTACTGTGTTTTTTAAAACATTAAAGAATTTTTAAATTAATAATAAAATTATTGGACAGCGCCACGAGATTTTTGGGTTTTGGGTTGCCTACTTAGAAGATAACGCTCAGCTGTTTAGCTCCCCTCATTTCCTCTCCTGTTGTTAAGTCGTATGCTCTAAAGCATTGACAAAAAAAAAATAGAGTTCGTTGCCATATAAAACTGTAGCTTGTGTATTTTTTATAAATGGAAACGATATAAATGTTGTCTATAATTTATATTTTTTTCCTACGTTTTCTCCTTAATGCAACACAGCACTATGGCACGATAGACCCCTGTAAAGTATGCGATGTGCGTTTGAAGTTATTTTTGGCAGTTTAGAGTTTATAAATTGAGTATTTCATTGAAATTCCATGGTAAATCTAAGTTGGGAAGCATCTCTGAGGCACGTCCATGTGGTCAGCCTTTGTCATTATGGTGTCTATAAACTACACGTGCTGGGGTATTGTCATTGTATAACATGAGAGAGCTTATTTTATTGTTAGTAATTTCTGCCGTCTAATATTACTAGATAGGAATTATTTCATGATGAAATTCTGAGAAATGGCTAGAATTCGTACGTAGAATTGGTTTAGAATTAGTGAATAAATTTTCAAATACATTACAATTATGGGATTTGATGTGAGCTTAAAACTCCTATAATCATCTACGTCTTAAAATTTTCATTATTACCGATATCTATCCATGGTAAATTTTATTTATTTAAAGCTAAAAATTAACTATTTAATGTAAAATTTATTTGTTCTAAACATATTATATTATATTTTTATGTAAAATAAATTTATTAACGTCAGCAGAGTCTTTTAGTCAGTTTTAAATGCATTGAAAACACACTATAGAAAAATTATTTTTGAATTATTATATACTTTTATACTTTGACTTATTGTTAAAGCAATAATGTAGAGTGTTTGCATGGGAATCATGTGACTAAACCTCATAAAATGGTGCATAATATAATCTATTCAATGCATTTATCTGACATGATTTATGTTTAATCCATAAACTCCTTTGTAGTCGATGACTATGCGAAACTGTGAGAGTTTGTATTATAGCCTTTATATCTGAATCAAAGCATTAACGTTATTATTATTATTATGGAGTAGATGAAATGTTCAGTTTTGTTGCTTTAACTTTCAAAAGTGACCTTGTCCCATATGGATAATTCTATACACTGTTGAATATTTATCGGAAATATTTGCTTTGTGTAACATTGCAAGTTATTTCAAATAAAACCAAGCTTAACACAGCATTTCAAATTAAAGGCGGGTATTTTTTATGAAAATGACGTTTATAGGCCTAATAATTTACTTGTGTACCAGAAACTTCAGAAGGCAAAGAAAAACATAAAGTTGCTTCGGCAATGTTATCCATCATTTTAATAGTAAGGAAACGTGGAAACTTAGTCAGGCTGGTCGGTAATGATTACATTGGGCACGATTCATAAAGAAGGTTACCCAGGAGTCGCCCAATACGTCCCAAATGCACCATGAATGAATAATTTTCTCATGCAGTGAGTTGAATATAAATTTATCGTCACTGCACTTGAGTTTAGAATCGTTTAGAATCACGGTCATTTGATTAAAATAGCACTGCGCTATCGAAACAGTATGAATATTGGAATGAACATTTTATCAAAATATCAACTTGTACAGTCGTCGCCTTGAAAACTTTCTGTTTGCAACTTGATAATCACCATGCTTCGTAAGAAGAACACGGAGCATGGTGATGATTGCAAAGAGAAATTTTCCTAGGCAACGAGTGTACCAAAAACACAAAAAGTCGATGATTTTAAATTAATTTCACTTTAACTTATTCGTACTGACAATGTCAGTACTCTCTGTATACAAAAACTAATTTAAAATTTCTCTGTCTCCGTTGAAAGAAGCAAAAAGAGTAAATTTTTTCCTTGTTATTTTCTTATTCGTATTTCAGTTTTTAAATTTCTCCTACAAGTCATTTAAAACTTTCATATATAAATTTTAAAATACGACAAAAAGTGAGTTATGTAAATTAAATTGATTGTATTGTTTTTATCAAATCTCTGTCCATAAAAACTTTGCCTTCTATAAACCTTTGGCAAAGAGTTTTCTTTTTTTTATATAAGGGCATCTTTGACATCTTTATTATATTCATAGGTCGTTCAAGACAAAGTTTAGAAGTAACTCAAATATCTTCTTTAAAATTATTGACTCGCTGAACAATGAGAATAATTCTCACCAACAATGGACAAGTTTAGATCTTTAGTGTTCTAATTTTAACCTACATAAACAATGAGTTATTATAAAGTAGTATAATAAAATTATAGAATCAAAGAACTCGTGAAACGAGTTTTAATTTGTTTTATGTTCTAATAATAGTTTCAATAGAAAACAAAAAATCATAGATCAATTAAAAGTGAGCAATAATTTGTAAGTTAAAACATGTAAGATTGTTATCAATTTGTACAAAATGGCTTTATTTGTTGTACTTTGTAGAACTGTCTTTTTTTTTTTTTTAAACAAGGATACCCCCTAAGAACTTGGAGCTCGAGGTTCGAGGGGTAATGGGTAGGGATGAGGTAGGGAAAGGATGGTGTCCACGGCCTGTTACGCGTCCCAGCATTCGTTGAGGTGAGACTGAGGAAACCGTGGAAAACTCAGTCAGGACGGACACCTTTACTTTTTCTCAATGAACCAAAGTTATGTCCAAAGCCTGAGGAACCATGCACATTCAAGTGCATCACTGCACTGGGTGGAAAGCGATATGAATTTACCCCAGGGAGAGAGCAACGTATTTTATACTTGAAACGGTCTCGAAGTATATAGAATATGCTCCCTGCTAGTGTAAAACTGGTAAATAGTTTTCCGGTGCAGTAAAGCTGCACTTTTTGTTTCGGCAGTCTAGTTGATTAGGCTATTTTTTGTTGTTTAGCTAGTGTATCTGCTAATAAATTATATTAAATTACATGATAAATACTTATGATACGTTGTTTTTACACTTTTTTTTATGTCATCCGCACAATGCTAAAAATATTATTATATTTGGTGTATTGTGTTATAATATATGCTGAAATAAATAAAAGTAAATTAATTATGTAACCTTTTTAATATTATTATCATTGAAAATTAGTCTGATTTCATTGCATACAATAAAATTACGACTTTGAAATTTCGAAGTAATTTTTTTTAAATTATCTCTCAACTTTTAAAAATATATATATTTTATTATCGATCACCAAAGTACATCAGTCTATATTATAATAAAACGAAAAGATATGAACTTTGAGCTTATTTTAAATATTTTTAATTAAAAAAATATTATAAGGTTAAAGTAAAAAATAAATTAATAAATCTATGTTTTATCGAAGAAAGCGATATTATATACTTTACATATTTTAAAATAATGCATTTAATTTTGTGATTACAATTTTATTATATTGGAAATTTACATATTCTTGTATACCATAATATCAATTTGTTTTTATTGTATCATAACAGTGCAAACAAATGGAGGAAATCTTAATCTGTTTTATAAAGTATAATACGCAGAATGTATATACCCAAGGAGTTAAAAACAACACTTTCAAACTTAAATTATACTCCTCAATACACTATGTTTATAAGTTACAACAATTATGCGTATTTTTATTTCTTATTTTTTACCCTATATATCACTGTATGTCGGTTTCTTTGTTGACTTGGACTCGATTTATTATAGGATATAAATTGTTTTAAAGCCATATATTTATACTATCATCAAGTCCCACCATTCATTAAAGAAACCATGGAAACCTAATTCACGATGGAATAATTATTTACTCAATACACTCCGTAGCCTGACTATAATAAAATGATAACAATTAATATTATAACAAGAATGAATTTCGATTGCTCTAAAAATTGAACGGCACATAAAATTATAGTTTGCTTGCAAAAGTACCGTAGTTAAAATAGTGATAAAATATTATTTTGTTTAACAATATGAACACATATTGTATGAAAGTTTGATCAAATTTTTGTAGCTATTTTCTATAATTAATGATTGTAGCTTCAATATTGTTACAACATCAAAAATAGTTCGTAATTTACTTGTATAGTAGATAAAATCTCACTGTATTCTCTCCATTCATATGCAAATTTTATGCTTTAATCTCTATTTGATCGTTAACTGCATTATATAGAGTTATACAATAGCAGTGTTTATCTGTGATAATAAATTTAATTGATAAGAGTCGATTTATTTGATCATGTGTGATATTTACTGTCACTTTAATTAATAATAACTTTAACGTCCAATAATATACGTAAATAATACGTCCAATGTTAAAAAATAATCCCATACACAAAAATTATGAAACAAATCTTAAAATATTCTCCTCTACATTCCCTATCAGTAGCTAAAATATCAGATGTACAAAAATTTGATCTTATTAGTTATCGAGTTATGAATTAGTCTAATTTAAAAATTAATAACTCGAAAACTAGATCAAATTTGCATAACTGTGACATTTTAGCTTCTTAAGATATGTTTCATAATTTTCATATGTGAGAATTTTTTAAACATTGGAATATTTACCTTTGCTATAGTTTCTCTTCTTATTCTAAAAATATGAAATGGGCATAAAAATATAGGTATCTTCCGAACAAAAATAAAATATAATTATTATATTATAAAGTATGATATTAATATAATGTACGAAATTTAAGGGAATTTTTATTCTGGTGTGCTTTAATTTTTTTGTTATTTTATTGTACGATATAAATTATTTTACAAGAATTAATTTTAAAAAGTAACAAATCATAATAATACAAGTTTGAAAGATATTCTTTTATAAAATTTAATAAAAAAAAATAATAATCATGAATGGCATATAAAATATATTACAATTTATCGATATGATAGAAGGTTTTATATTTATGTACGTCCAGGGATGAAGGCAATACATTTTCATGTGCTCTTCCCGTCAGCTTAACAGTTCTCGCCTGTGGCTACAGTCCAATCAGAACAACGTTCCCTCAGTGACCGGAAGTCCAGGGAGTCGTTAATATATGTTAGGACTTCCTCAATAGAAGCACGCGGTAATTTTTTATAATGATTCTTATAAGATGTACTTGTAAAAGTTTTTTTTTAATTGAATTTTATTTATTTGTTCGGCTCTTTGCGACTATAGCGTAGATTAGAATTTTGAGAGAACCGGGGGAATAACCATATATTATATGGAATAACATAAAAAATACTCTGAATCCTGGTATGTATATTATTATGTACATATTCAAAGTGATTTTTTCCGTAAACATTCGGTTTGAGTTCAGTGTACGTGGATATTTTCATTAAATGACGATACTGTAAATATGATGAATATTAACGCCAACTAAAAATTACTGACTTTCGTTATTGCTTGCAAAAATATTATATTTTTATTATTTTAGATCATCGTATGCATGCTATTGTTAGGTGTGCAGATTTTTGAATATATAAAAATGATACTTTCCCATCAAATACCAGTTTCATGTGATCATCGATAATAAATTTAATGTTTAATCATGATAATTTAATAGTTATGTACAGTATATGCTATTTTTTAACTCTCTTTAGATCGATATTTATTTAAATTTTGTAAAAAAAAAAAAAAAAAAAAAACTGCTTACATATATACTAACAGTTAAGGTTCGTAAACGTTATTTTTGGTATACCTGAGATAAAATTATGTTTATTCAAAAAATATAATATCTTGATCTCAACAATGTAATTAGTATAATTACTCTAGTTGAAAAATCACGTCTTCAACTCATCCTTTACACGCCTAAACCTAATATTTTTATCTCTAAAACACATAGTGAGGATGAAATGGAGACATTAATATTTTTAACATTTTATACTCAAAGATAGAGGGAGAGAAAACGACGTAATCTAGTTTTTCCCCTTTTTTTCCTCTAAAATGGCGCAAAATAGAAGAGAACTAGACGAGGAGAGAGTTTAATAGCGAAATTTATTGATGAAATTTATTTTAACTCAGGTACGCCAATTTTCTTCTCTTAAAGTCATTATAACAGATGAAAAATTACTCAACTTGAATTCTAATCTCTGTTACATAGTGAGATACTTATGATTGTTGCACTGTATTTTCTGGCATCGATTGGCGAGGAGAAATAAATCAAACCTTATCTCAGCTGCTAGCCGGGGAGCTGTCTATCACGCTACGTGCCCTAATTACTCAGTAATTGCAATCTACGTACGTGTTTACGACTGTGTAATCTGTAAAGTACTGTACATCAATTGCTAAACTTTATATACGTTTTTATATGCCAATAAAATTGTTTTATATTTGAGTAATAATTTGAACTTTGATTTCTGCGTAAAAAATTATTGAATAACAAATTGTTAACATTTGTTGCTTGTAAGTTTAATTGTGTTACAAAATTAGTAAATTAATTTAATTAAATATTTTTGCAAAACAAAATAGTAACAATCTATGCTTTAAAATAATTAATTATAATTAAAATCATTAAATTAGTAACATTTTTTACTATTTGATTTCAATGAAACTAATTTTAATTATTTTATAAGTTTAGATTTTGATTTACAATATTAATATAATTATTTGTGCTTGTTTTTTACAAGAGAAAAATGTTTTAAAAATTACTTTAGTATAAATATTTTATTTTGATCTTAATTAACTCTGATTCGAAGCTTTAAACATTTAAATCGTATGGACCTGTTAGTCCTGCTTTACCATGAAGAATTGAGACAAAAGGTTAAAGGAAGATGGACATATAGCAACCACAATCTATACGCTGCATAATTTAGTTTGGAAAACTTGGAAACCGCAATCGAATCAAAATGGTCGTTAAAGACAGAAATTGCACCAATTACCTTCCAATAGAACCACAAAAGACTTTCCCGAGTTGAAATAAATTTCATCTTTTCTTCACTACTAAGCTCTCCTCTCGTCTTTTGTTCTCTTATTTTGCACCATTTTAGAGGAAAAAAGAGGGGAAAAGACGAGATTATGTATTTTTCCTCTTCTTGAGCATAAAATGTTAAAATGTTGTCTTCATTTCATCCTCACTTTGAGCGAAGAGGAAATAAGATGTGCTTTAGA
This sequence comes from Siphlonurus alternatus, assembly GCA_949825025.1. NCBI lineage: Eukaryota > Metazoa > Arthropoda > Insecta > Ephemeroptera > Siphlonuridae > Siphlonurus > Siphlonurus alternatus. Next base: position 22,743,234 of record OX463783.1, on the reverse strand, counting down.
GTTAAAAATATTATATTTAAACGTGTAAAGAATGAGTTGAAGACGAAATTTTTTAACTAGGGCAAATTCTTATGACGTTTAAAATCAAAATAAATGGCTCAAATGACCGATGATAATAATAAAATTCTTGTATTTTTATATTCAAATATTCTTTCTTCTTCTAGACCTTTTCCAACTTTATTTCACTAATGCAAGTCGATGTATTGTATAATATATATACAGCTACTACTTCCAAGCTTTTGTGAAAGCGTTTTAGATAATCCCATTCCAAAAATTCAATTTAACATCTCGGCGGAGAAAATCATGAAATTGCTGCACATGCAATTTACGATATGAACGGAATGTCATCCTAATATGAGAAAATGCTGCGTTGAACGGAGGGAAAGCACTTTGAAAAATATTATGTTATATATGTAATATCAGCTTAATTGAATATGGTATGTCAGTGATGATAATCCCATCATGTTATATCGTATTTTTCATAATAATTTTATTAACATTTTTTAGTTACTGTTTTTATTATATTTGATTAAAAAATAATTAAAATCATCGTAATAAACATATTTTACTGTGCGTATATATTCAATTTATAAAGTAATTTTGTTGCTTTTAATCTTTTTAAAAAAAATAATAATAATGGGGCGGAGGGTGGTGAATAATGAAAAAGTTTTAACCTAAAAAAAAAATTGATTTGTTTACTTATTTTTTGTCCTAATTTGTTATAATTTAACAATAAGGAAACCAAATAAATATCTTAATTAAATCTTAATTAAAATTTGATCAAAACTGGACTGAAAGTTCAAAATTTAAAAAAATATTCAACAAGTCATAAATTGCGTAAATGAATGGAGCGTATATAAATTTTGGTATTTTTTAGACTTTTCAAAGACCAGAGAATATTTAAAAAAATACATATCTATACACACATGTGTGGATGACGTACGCATTTGTGGTTTTAAAAAAGATAAGATTTGAAATGCTTAAGGAAGTGCTGGATGCATGCATAAGTTTTAATTAGTTCCTGTGGATAAACCTTTATTAAAATTTTATATTACACAATTTTATAACTATACATAACGGACGCGATTCACGAAGCAGTTAGCCAGGTTTCTAACCACGTTTAGCTTAACCACGTTTAACTAGTTGGTTTAACACGTAAAACAGGTATAGTTAAGCGTGGTTAAGCTAAACGTGGTTAGAAACCTGGCTAATTTCTTCGTGAATCGCACCCAACTTTATTAACTATATAATATTTTGATCTTTATACGATTTGAACTCAAGACCTACTGATTTAAACTCCACTACGTTATCACAATACCACCAAACGATGCTACATAATGGTTATTCATACCATGGATTTTAGTATAACAATTTTTGGTATCAACAATTAGTAAAATATCATATTTTAGTACGAAAAATTTCTAGATTGAAATCTATGCACATTTTTTATGTATATCTACTTTCAATGTGTATAATAAAAAAGAAATTGCACATTAATTTAAGATGGAAAGCTATTTTCTTACGTAAAAAAAAGTATTAACAGGCCATTCACTCATCATTCCAGTGAGGTTTCACTTTGGTGACAGCTGCGGGCTAAAGATCAATGAGCCAAGGGTCGCTCCATAAGCACCGTGACTGGGGTTGGATAGCAACCACTTTTACTCATCACTCTCATGGTACGATAAAAAATAAAGGTTCTATAAAGTTGTCTTCACTTATCTTTGGTTTGACGTCACAAAATTCTAAAATTCTAATGGGAGGGTCACGTAAAAAATAAGTGGAGATGATTTTAACAGGGACGTGTTGTTGTCTTCTGCTTGCTGTTTTTGCAAATTATTGTTAAGCAATCCCCAGTTAAAAAATTACGTCTTTATCTCATCCTTTACACATCTAAACCTAATCCTTTTACATGAAAAACACATCTTATTTCCTCCTTGCTCAAAGTGAGGATGAAATGGAAACAATTTTATGCTCAATAAGAGGATAGAAGACATAGTCTCATATTTTTTCCCTCTAAAATGGTGCAAAATAGAAGGGAATTAGGGAATGGAGTATTGACCTCAATTTTTTTTATTGCAGAAATGGATAGAGGGTGCAAAGTTATGCTACCCTGATTTTTTTCAGATTTTTTAGAGCCCGGGAACTATTTTTAAAAAAATTATTGAAAGTTATTTTTGTGACGTCACGAGACGCCGCTCCTTAAGAAAAAGATAGGACTTGCCGCCGGGCTCACAAAAAGGACTTTCAATAATTTTTTAAAAATACTTCCTGGGCTCTAAAAAATCTGAAAAAAATCAGGGTAGCATAACTTTGCACGCTCTATTCATTTCTGCAATAAAAAAAATTGAGGACAATACTCCATTATTCACTTAATAGCGAATAAAAATTTATTTCAACTTGGGATATCTGATCGGAAGAGAATAATACGAGACAGTTGTTAATTTACATGCTAACGTATGGAAAATTAGCGTTAATTATGTAAGTCGAATGGGTATAACTAGCACCAACAAAGCCATTATATTCTATACTTTGGTGGACAGGTACTACACCGTGCCATGGTTAATAATAATAAAACTTCATTGGACAGATATTATATAAACTATGGTTTGTTACAAATGACCGGGCACTTGACGCAGTGGTATACGCCTCTGATTCGTAATCGGATGGTTGTGAGTTCGATCCCAGCCATGCACCGCCAAACTTTTCACAAGTGGCGGTTGCTAAAGAACACCCACTCTTGCATCCGGGAGGTGATTGATGGCATCCTCCATCAATTGCCGACCATCCTGACTGAGGTTTCCATGGTTTCCTCAGTTACAACCAGGCGAATGCTGGGATGGATTGCTTAGGTCATGGCCATCCCGGTTTGGAAGGGACCTACAAAAGTAGGGTCTACGAAGAGCCGGGAGGTTAAATTCAGTCACTTAATTGTGGCCAGTACCCTATAATAGGGTACAGTTGAGAAGTTAAAAAAAAATATGTTACAATCGTTGAGAGTAAAGACTTTGGTATAACAGAGAAGTATATTGAAATAAAATAAGAAAATTATGTTTATATTATAAAAAAAAGTATGAGTAATTTTTTATCACACAATAATTATATTTAACAAGGAACTACGTGAAGGACGTAAAAAACATTAAATATGATAAGAGGTATAGCGGATGTTGTTTTTTCCTATAAAGATTTAGAGTATTAATTTTCACATCTAGTGCAGTTTCTCATGAAGCAGTGGTTGTGTGAATAAAATGCATCATTCCGTAAAAAAATAACTGAAAATAATTCAGTTTTATACAAAATTCACTGTATACATTGACCAAGGACAATAAGAAGGTAATTAAAAATTGAATCAAGGATAATTAAATTCAATTGGCTTAATTAAATCGACTCAAGATGAACTACCGTAATAAAAATTTGGCCCTGAATTACTTCGGTTATGTAAGTGGAACCAGAATTCCGCTTAGCAAGAGGAAGAAGGCAATGAGCAAAGCACGGAGGTACAGTTTAAATTATTGACATTCATCTGTTTTTTTGTTATAATAGATAGAAATTTCACCTTTGTTAAACGTACTGCTGCTGGATAAATGCTTTTTTTTTTTAGAAAAATTTTGAGCCCAGTTTATAAAAATTTAAACAAACCAAAACTTGTATCATGCATTTCATGGTTCCCTCAGCCATATATGTGTAAGTGAAATTTATCATGATCACTTTGTATTTTACGTTTTCATAAAAAAGAAATAATTTATAAATAATATTTACAATAAAATATTTTAATATCTAAATATTAAAAAACATGCAATGTAATTTAATAATATGTACACACGCTACAAGTTATTATGCTTAGAAGAATTTAATTTAAAAATATGATTTATTGAGCTTTATATTACTGTTTTTGTACACATTTAACATATTTATAAAAACAACATATTATCAGCTAAATGAGCTTTAACGTATATAGTCTAGCATAAATTTTAAACTGTAGTAAATAAATGTTATTTATGTACTGCAGAAGTAAACAAGCTCGTACTGGTTGTAAGTACTCTACCGATTCTCTCTCTAAACCGTCGATTTTCATCGTAAAGCAAACGTTCGGCCACTAAAAAGTATATCTGGCTTAAATAAATATTCCTTTAACAATATGTTTTAAACTGTGAGTTTTCTCTATTTCTGCATATTATACATCTTACAGTCAAATTTATTTAACATTTCTGCCGGAAGTAGCCGGAAGTAAGAGGTTTCTGATCGTCTTGTTCATGTCTGAGTCTTTAAAATTTGCAAACATGTCACTACTCTTCTTACGAACTTGTAGCAAAAATTTTAAAATGAAAATACGAAAAGAAAGACCAGGGGGGTCTTCAAATAACACAAATTACAACAATCCTAAAATTAGGACAGTCTTTTAGTGTATTCTTTATTGTTGCGCTAAGACAGTTTTAAGCAAAGTTTAGGTTAAGTGGTGTTATTTGAAGACCCCCCAGAAACCTCTCACTTACGGCAGTTCCGGCGGGAATGTGAAATTAATTTGACTTTATTTGTTAGTAATGTTATAAAATATTTTTATTCATAGTTCAGGAAGACACGTTTAAATCAAATTTCAGCAATTTATTTTATAAAAATCGTCATAAAAAAAAAAAAATACTTTCACAATAAAAAATGTTAAGCAGAATTATATGGTTTAAAAGGACAAATCATGTAAGAACTAAAATATTAATGCGATATACAATACTTTTTTTTTTAATTTTTAACCTTTTTTTAATAAATTTGTAGCGAAAATCTAGTATATGTAAGTCGCTTTAAGTTGATTCAAGTAAGAGAGAATGTATTATTTTGTATATTATCTTTACAAGAGTTCGTTCTTACAATTTACGATAAGGTTTACATTTTATTTACTAGCAAGTCAACAACAAACCTTCTTGAAAATGAAAAAAAATAATTATGAAGTAGACTCATACGTGAAAAGAAACATTTGTAAGCAAGATTTTATCGTAAAAAAACTTGCTATAGGACAACCCTAGTTACTAATTGGCTTGGAAAGATTTTACCAAGGCTTACTATTTGCAAAACATTGCCATCTAGTGGTGTAAAAAGTAACTTGTGCAAGATCAATGCTCATACTTTGACCAACAATAATTAACACTGCATATATTACAAACGTAATGATATGAAGCTAGATATACCTGGACACCTATTAGCAAAAATATGAAACATCTTATACTGTGAGCATGGATTTAAATTATTTTATTTTAATGTTATATTGATTTTTTTCCTCTTTATTAAGCTGAATTGCATTTTTATAAAAAATAACAAAAGTAATCAAAATTAAGATATCGGATTAATAATATACCTAGCTTAGCTGTTGTTTTAAATAAGCATGTAACGTTTGTATGGACATCGGGAATTTCAATTAGCAAAATAATAAATTATTGAATCTTCAATACAAAAGAATCTGCTAGTTGCAAAAACAGCTATTGACCAAAATTTCAAAACTGGGTTTATTATTGATTCTTATTCGTTTTGTCACTTTTTATATAGTACTAAAAAATTGTGCTGCAAAACCCGCTTTTTCTCATGGTAATTTGGTTTTGAATCAAAAAGTGTGCAGTAAAAACTTCTTTTTCTAAAAGATCTTAAATTAAATGCAAAGAAATTTAAGAGAGAGAGAGAGAGAGAGAGAGAGAGAGAGAGAGAGAGAGAGAGAGAGAGAGAGAGAGAGAGAGAGAGAGAGAGAGAGAGAGAGAGAGAGAGAGAGAGAGAGAGAGAAAACTAGGCACTTTTCCATGTTTTTTTTTTTAAAGTATAATTATACTTTGTTTTCGTTGTAGAAATTTGTTTACATTATATAATAGTTACTAAAATACAAAATCTGGATTCGTTTATTCCATTAAAGATTATTTATAATTATATACTGTATTTGGAATCATACTTCTACTTTAATTTGACTCAGAAATCAGTATTTTAACCTTTTTTTATTTTTGTCCGTGACCCTGACCGCCTTTGTGCGAGCTTCTCTATCGGTCTTTGAGTCCCCTCAAATGCAATTCCACCGTCGGGGATGCTACAAGGAGTCATTTGGGGATCTCACGACCACGTGTTGATACTGCTCGAACGTTTTAATTTCCGTACAGAAAAACGATAAAATCTCCCTCCAACGTCGATTTCAAAGTCTTGTATAAATTTAACTCGTTCTGAACGCTTCACTGCATATTAATTGTATTTAATTATTAATTGATTTTTTATTAAAGAGATTACAAGCGTTTCTTATGTAAACTACAGTTAAATTTTTTTTTTAAGAGTACGTCCTTAAGATTTTGTGTGTATATGAATATTTATTATGGAGACTTGAATTTTGAAATGACAATTTATGTGAGAGCTTGTGTACACTCGTCGCCTTGGAAGTTTTCCTTTTGCGGCCTTGCTAATCAACATACCTTATGTTATTCTTAGAGGACATGGTGATTAACAAGGCCGCAAAGGGAAAATTTCCAAGGTGACAAGTGTACAAATCTATCCTTAAAATATAATTATATATCCCTTATCATGCAATAGTGTATAAAATTATACCAAAAACGAAATGTTATATTAAGTTAAGTTTAGCAAAATATATTTTAAATGAAGTGTCAGAAAAGTTTGTGATGAAAAAATATGAATATGTTATGTAAATAATAAGAATTAATTGTCAATAAGGACTTTATCTTTGGTGTATATTATCTCAAATGTCGGAATTCCTTTACAGAATATTATATATATAGAATCCATGGAGTTTGTAAAAATACACATTTAAAGTAAATTTTAAAATCAAAAATCAAAATTAAAATTGTTTTTCGAAGTGTGAAAATTGTCTTATGAAGCACACACGATAAAATAACATCTTAAAATAACAATAAAAAAAGGAGAAAAAAAAATAGTCTAAAATGCATGGGGTTATGAAATGGCAATCCTTTTTTTTTTTTTTTTTTTTTTTTCATTCTGCAGAATTATATATTATTTCATCATTGTTCCTTGAATTAAAGTAGCCAAAGATGATAATTAAATTAGTCTTTAATGTCACCTACACAAGATATTGTACAGAGCATTTAATGCAACCAATTAAGAGATGTAATAGTTGATTTAAATTTAAAAAAAAAAAAAATGGAAAATATTAGGAGATATAATATAAAGTTTTCCACTCTCTTATAAATATTTTAAATTTTAAATGAAAATTACGCTTAGAGCAAAATTTGTTATTTCATTTCTATAATGCAATGTAAGGCAATTCTACAGACATCAACAATTAGTCAATTACAATAAAAAATGGGTAACAGTAGTTCAATTTCCTGTAATGTAAAAATAGAAGTCTAAACAATAAATAAGTCTAGATTGGTGTATTCATCCACATTGATGCATTGATGGTGGGTAGTTTTTTTATCTACTGTTTTTCTTCCGGTTCTTATTTGAATTAGCGAATACAATTTATCTGCAGTGTTTATACATACATGTATGTAAATACGTCCATATAATGTATACATTATATATAGCTATAAAAACAATGGAGATTAATTTGTTTACCATGCAGTATTATGTTTTGTGATCTGCTTTTTAATTGGATGAAAGTTGAATTCGTATTTGTTATTATTTTTTGACGTATTATTCATAGTTAAAATTATACTAAAAACATAATAATATATAATGTTGCAAAACACAATTAAATTATTTATATACAAAAACATATAATTATATATATTATAAAACTTTAAAAACAATAAAACGTAAAAACTCAATTAAAAGGACTTTAATAAAGCGTACTTAATACAATTGAAAAGTACATAGCTCAAAGGGTAATTTTATTTTATCATTGTAATATAAAAAGAGAAAGAGAGAGGATTGTTTTATTATAACAAAAAAATATTTGAAAACAATAAGAGTGTGCTTGGTTGCCATCTAGTGAGTAAAACGTGAAACTGTTACTATGAGAACCAATGACGTCATTGGCTCACAGGAGCGCAATGCGACAGAAAGCCTGCCGCAAATATCTAATATTCGTTTTAGCCAGCAGCGAACTGGCGAGAGAGAGAGAGAGAGAGAGAGAGAGAGAGAGAGAGAGAGAGAGAGAGAGAGAGAGAGAGAGAGAGAGAGAGAGAGAAGAGAGAGAGAGAGAGAGAGAGAGAGAGAGAGAGAGAGAGAGAGAGAGAGAATTATTCTCCTTCAGGGCTATGTAATTTAGCATTGCATGCAGCATGCGCTATTACAGTTTATATTGCAAGAATTTCATACCAAATTAACACATACTAGACAGTTTAAATGATATATAATTATAAAAAAATAAAATAATTTAATAAAAAAGTTTTTATCTATATAGTAGTGAAATTGGTTGTGCGTAAAAAATAAAACGTTTTATTTAAAAGGCAGGCATTATTATATGGAAAGGGGGAATTCATATGAGTTTCCAAAAGGGGCATACACACATCAGAGGATATTAAGATGGCTCTTTTTCTTACAGATTTTAAGCTGCAGTTATGTATTTTCATATTTTTTTAAATTTATTATTATATTCAATTAAGGAATGTCAAATTTGTGTAATTTTTGTTACTTAAATTTAATGTCTTCAAAATTCCTTAAAAAGGTTGGAATTTTTTTTATTTAACATAAATGGAAATTAACTTATATACTTAATATACCTTATACTAATTGTAAGTCCAAGAAATTGCACAAATATGCTGCATGCATGGCTTGGATATTATTTATCAATGCTGCAACGAAAGCTTTATGTTTACTTGATGGGTGTACACGTATAATTTTTTTTTTAAATATTAATATAACAAGCCAGTGATAAATAAATATCTTCAAATTCAAAACATATAAATCTACTTATAATTTATAATATTATAGAAAACAAAAATAAAATTACTTAGATCGATTACATGATGAATTTAGTTATAATATTACATCACTAGATGGCGACTGCAGTAAAATTTTGCTGTGGTAAAATTTAGTGATTGTAGTGACACCAACGGAGATTTTATAAAGCTTTAGATTTTAAGGGTTGGAAAATGTGCGTGAAAGAGCGACGAGAGGGGAGTATTGCTGTTACTGTACCTCCTCCAGTGTTTGGAGGAAGACTGGGAGAGGGGTAATAGAGCAAGCTCGTCGGCTTTTCCGCATGAGGTCGATACTGTACTCTGTGCGCATGCGTATAAGCCACATGGCTATGCGCACTGCGTATGCGGTTGACTCAAGCATATACTGGGCACTGGAGACAGAGAAAAAAAAAAATCAAAACACAAAGAGTAACTTTTTATATATATGTATATCTATATACACTTTTGTGCCGTCTCTAGACACTTTAAAGGGTCAAATACTTAGAACTTTAAACACAATGTCATTAGGCAAAGATTTTGCAAAGCTGCGCGTATCATTCATTGATATGAATATTAAATTATTCCAAAGATATAATATAATTATATGGAAAAAATTAAAAATTAATTTATGAAATATGTACGTTGTTGACAATATACTTAACAATTAATTTGTACTTTCATTAAAAATAGCCCCGTCATTTTTAAATCTAAGATTACTGCTACTATAATTTATGTACTCAAAATCTGCATAATTAGTTGAACCACTAACTCTATGTAGCTCCATTGCGAGAAGGTCCACTTCACTGCAGCAAATTAAACTTGCATGCATGCCCAAAACATTTTATGGACGTAAATTTAGCACTAATTTGTTATAGCCGTTCAAATCTCTCAATATTTACTATCTTATAAATTTAATATGTAATTAATTTCATGCATTTAATTTTAATTAATAGTCACTTTTCCATTTTCATTTATCAACTTTAATATATTAAATGCTATGCTTAAAATATCTAAAGAAAATTAAAATTGACACAAAGTATATAAATAGAAGAAGCTAAAAATATAAATATCTTTCTATTCTGCAGAATATAAAAAAAATGTATACGTTATTATGCTGCGACATTTTATTTATATACAAAAGGCTGCTGCTGCAGTGTTAAATATACCCCCAGCACCCCAGAAAGGACTAAAAGGTTGCTAGCCATCAAAAGAAAGAAGGAACTTTTAAATTTATGAGGCTAAATATTTTTTTTTTTCCATTTGAATAGTTTTAATTAAAATATAGGATAGTAAATACGAAATTAATTATTTTGAAAATAATTAAAAAAATATATATTTAAGTAATCAGATGCATGAATTAATTTTTTATTTATTATGAAATAAGATATTTTCAATGTAATTTAGTTTAAAATTTTATGTCCATCCATTAAAAAGGTACTTAAATACATTTTCTAATAATGGCAGTTTGATAGAATTTTTTTAATAAGAATTTTATGATATAGACTTTTTACTTGAAAGTATAAGAAGGTCAACATATCATGAAAAGGACATAACTCCATTAAATTTAAATTAATAAAAGTCCCTCTAAATTTCATTCTTAGCAGTATTGTCAAATAAATGTACCTTGAATTCCTGTGGATATACTTTCAGAAATAATACAAAAATAAATTTGGCTGTAATATTCATTATAGAAATTATTGATTAAATTTGCAATCTTTATTTAATTAAGGACGTATTTTCATAGTTTTGGAAAACATAACAGTTTGACTGAAGATGCAAAACAAACATTTTTTATTCAAGGTTCACTCGTTTAACAAAAACCTTATTGGTGACGTTTTTTGCTGTTATTTTCCATCTTCACTGCATGCGAATGAATACTAAGTTAGTAATGCAAGGCCACAGTCAACTCAATTCTAGTGACCTCATAATCCTTACCAGGATACAAGGGGTGAACCTGGAGGTCATTGAACTTATGGGGTTATAAGTATTTTCTTCATCTTAATATAACATTGAAATTATGAGGCTAGCCTCCCCAGAATTATTATTTTAAAATCGTTATTTGAGTACGGCTTTCAGGACCCTACGTGAAAAATGGGCTAGCTCTGTCTTTTTCTGATATTTGTTCTTGTATGCCCGAGTTGAAATAAATTTCATATTTTCTTCACTATTAAACTCTCCTCTCGTCTTTTGTCCTCATATTTTAGAGAAAAAGAAGGGAAAAGGACGAGATTACGTCTTGTTTCCTCTTCTTAAGCATAAAAAGTTAGAAATATTGTCATAATTTGATCCTCACTTTGAGCGAAGAGGAATTAAGATGTATTAGAGGTAAAAAGATTAAGTTTAGACGTGGAAAGGATGCGAGTTTAAGACGAAATTTTTCAGCTGGATTAATAGGTTCTACTCTAGAGTAGGCAGGCTATACATATAAAGAAAATAAGCAAAATTGTAAGAAGAGATTTGGTATTGAAAAGTTTCGCAACGATATTGCCCCTCGTGTTCGTTCAAGTTTTCAGACCGACAGTGTCCCAGTGTGGACACCGCGTGTTTAAAATCGATACAAAAATGCCAAATTCCCTCACTAGGTGTCTCTCATGACGTCACCGCATTGCCGTCTAAAATCTTTTTAACTGCTTTGAATTCACGAAAAATTTTACTTGAAATATTTACTATATTGTTAGATTAAATACATAAAATTTAACAATAATAAGTATTTGTAATAACAACAAATTAATTTACTTAATAGAAAGAATAGGTTCTAAAAATAAACATTTTCATAGCTATTTTTTTGTCATAGTAAGTTCTTTTATATATATATATATATATATATATATATATATATATATATATTTTTTAAATTTAGTGTTAATAACTAACTACCGTGTTTTCGTCATTGTGTTTATAAGTAATAGCTATTTTGTGTTGTTATTTATGTTTAAATTTTATATAAAAATAAATGCATTAAACATATTATGTATAATTTCCGTAACTTATAACTTATAATATCCTTGCTGCAGAATTTAAGTGGTGTAACTTCAGAAAAAAAAAAGATACTACTTTTAAGTGATTTTCACCCTATTAGATGGGTTAAGAAAGATATTTGACTGTCAAAATCATACATATATAAAAACATGACTTCTTTTCTTGTAAGAATATTTTCAGCTTGCAAAGAATATAAGTTAATTTTATCAATTTTAACGTGAAAAGTATCGAATTAATTTGTCTCAGTTTACGATGATTGGACAAAGTCTTATGGTCCCTGGACTAAGTTTATGAACCTTATAACGAATGAAAATAGGGTTCAAATTCGCATACAAGTTGCAATTCTCAGATACATTGATACGTTAACCGTTGGAAACCTCATAAGCCTGTATTACAAGATACAATTTTGCATCCAATTTTAAATTATAAGAAAACTTTAAATCCATACATTTGTATGGAAATGAACTTTTCTTGTAAGGAAAAATTGTCTGCAAAATTATATTGTGTAATAGAAGCTTTGATCTGAATTTTTATATAAATACAGGCTTTTGATGTAAATTTAGCCTTTGTTATCAACACACATGCAGTAATTATATAATAAATACACTCAATTTTTGCATGCAATTTTTTATTAAGTCTTGAGGGAATTTAGGATTATAATTATTAATTAAATGCATATAATATTAAGGTGAGGACAATAACAATGATAGGGACTAAAATTGTGTCTGAGGTCAGCACGAATTTTACCCTTTCTATTTATTACATGGAGATGAACTTAATTTTTAACTGGTTGAACCAAGGATTTTCTATACTATGGATAGGTGGGGGCACTATCGTCAATGAGGCAAGGTCGTGAGGAGGAAGTGGGTGGTGGTTACAATAGAATGTCCGCCATCTTACCATGGCCTGTGAAGCCAAAACAATACAAAATATTGCGTTCGGCGGCCATGATACCATGGCCTTTTGCCTCAGTAGCTATAATGCTATTGGTATAGACGTAGCCTATCCATAGTGTAGAAAATCCTTGGGTTGAACTCTGTGTTCATCTTAAGGGTATGGTAACGCCAATCAGCTGTTTTTTTAGTACCAATTGATTAACATGTAAACCTTAGCAAATTCACAAAAATTATGAAAAAAATTGGAGAGACAGATTTTAGTACCTAAAAGCCATAGAAAAAAAATTCAAGACAATTATTTGAGTTGATTTTTTTTTTATTGTTATTATTTTTTTAATTTTCAGCATAAAGCTTTCCCATGGAGAGCCAAACAAAAAAACTTAATCATGAACAAAATTGGCTCGAATAATTGTCTTGAAATTTTTTCTATGACTTTTAGGTACTAAAACCTGTCTCTCCAATTTTTTTCAGTGTTTTTGTGAATTTGCTAAGGTTTACATGTTAATCAAATGGAACTAAAAAAAACAGCTGATTGGCGTTAATTTACCCTTAAAATTTCAAATATACAACACTTTTTTTAACTGTCTCTCACCCAAATCAGACACTAGTAACGTTCGTGATAACCCTATTAAATATCATACATAAATCAAGCCTGCTTTATATTTAATTGAGAAAAGATTTTTGAAAAAATAATGTGATTATATTGATTTATTACAATTATTTACAAATGTTAACAATTTTATAATTACAGCTAGTATTGTCATGCAACTAAAGTAACTTTGAATTTAATATTAAGCCTACTGTGGTTTAATTTTACATAGGACAAGATATAATGGTGCATTGAAATATCTGTATAGCTGAACAATTAAGTTTGGCACCATTTCAAGCCCTGAAACGGTTTTCCTACACGATATGACATAAGTACTTACAAGCTTTACATGACGTACTTTATGTTGACAAAACAAAAGAAGCTCATTCTGCATTTGAAACATACATGCTACTTGACTTACACGATAATTAAAGGTAAATTTACATGGATGATGAAACGAATTGACGCCATTTTGGTGCACATTTAATGAAATATAATTTTTACTACATATTGTGACGTCAATTGGCCTAGGATTTAACATTAAATATGCAATATTTGAACTACGTTACTCTACAAATACATCACTCATTAAATCCATCTTAATTTTTCACGCATTCTAGATGCTGTCGGCCGTAAAATATCAGCTGTGTCTGATAAGAAATAATTTTTAAGTGTAAGTGTTTGAATATTTTTAATTTTATTATTACAGGCTGGATTATGTTTCTGCCTTAATTTTTTGTATATTAATATCTTATCTAGATGTTTCTTGTTTTAGCAGGTAAATAGAATATGTATAGTGATTACTGATTAGGTTGCTTTTGCAGCCGTTTCTATTTTTCACATCTAGGTTCTCATGTTTTTTTTTTCTACTGCTTTGCATTTTCTGCCCAAAAATAAATTAAAAAAATAATAATAATCAAATATCACACTAATATATTATACGCTATAAATTGTTTACCAAATTTATCCTAAATCCTAATGCTATAGATTTGATCATACTTCTTGTTTATTAAATATTTTTTATGAGCTATAGTAGAATTTTAAAACACCTGATAAAAAAATGAGATATAATTAAAAAAAAATTATATAAATTTAATAATGTTTCTAAATACCGTTGCATTTTTCACTAAAACTAAAAATTTAGAAGCACTGATATTTTAAAAACAAACAAAATAGCAGCATGTAATATTTTTTAAACCATTAGGCAACAACAATGTTAAGCACTATAGCCAATAAAATGAATAATAAAAGTTATTTCTCTATCAAAGGAGAAGAAACTTAATTAATTGTGAGTCTCATATCCCTAGATATAAATATGAGATATCTTTAATATCGAAATCACAATAGGTTTCACATTTTACACCACGCGATGTTGCTGCTGTATATTATTTTGTGGGTCACGGACAATCAATAGAAAATAATTATTGTAACACGAGTATCCGTTTAACAAGGCTATTTTTATATACCTGCAAAATTTAAACTTTATATCGAGTTACAATCGCTGATATTAGTGATCAATACTATTTTCTTCTCATACGAAATAATAAAGGGTATACATTACCATTACAGTAAAGAAAAAATTAATTTAATAAGTTTGATGAATAACCATCAATTTTGAGTATAATGAAGCACTGGCAAATACGGTTTATATTCAGTAAAGAAATATACGAAATTAGCCTTTACTCGCAATGGACAACATACATGAAAAAATTTTATTGCAGAAATGAATAGAGGGTACCAAATTATGCTACTCTGATTTTTTTCAGATTTTTTTGAAACTTAGAACTATTTTTAAATAATTATTGAAAGTGCGGCCACGCCCCCTGGAGGCGTCAATAGGCGTCCAGTCTCTATCCTTTTTATTAAGGAGTCAGTGGTGCCAACTGAAATCACAGGACTTTCAATAATTATTTAAAAATAGTTCCGGGTCTCAAAAAAATCTGAAAAAATTCAGAGTAGCATAATTTGGTACCCTCTATTCATTTCTGCAATAAAATTTTTTCATGTATGTTGTCCATTGTCAAATTTAAATTTGTTTAATTTCTAGAGTCTCATATTACACTGTAACGAAAGTGTTAAATTTGTAACAATGCATTGAATTTTAGGAAAATATATGAGTTTGAGAATTTTAATACCGAAATATTGTTGAATAAATTACAAAAGTTATAATTTGTGAATATATAGGCATAAGATCATACGTTGATTTGCATTAAATAATTAAATCTACCATACATTGTATGTAAATTAATATGAACCCAGCACTATTATAATTTTAGTAGAAAATTTACATATTTAGTAGCATATACTAAAATCATAAATTTAACATCAAGCTGAAAAATACGAAGAAAAATATTATAGTAAGATTTTTTGGCTCGTGAAACAAATTGACACATTTCCTTAAAGATAAAGTATAATAGTAAGCTAAAATATGTGATAAAATATGTACTTTCTGTATTATATGGCCCTGTTTTAGCATATTTTTAGAACTATCAATTTGAATATTTGTTTCAAAACAGGATATTTTTTTTTTACAAAATTAAAAGGTCTATATAAAACTTACAAGCACCCTTTGAATACTTTTTGCCAATTTAAGATAGCATAAACGCCTCAAATAGACATTAATAAACAATACAGAAAAAGTTCGTATACATATTAATAAGTGCTACACGAAGGGACATGTACCCATTTTGATAATCATTAATTGTGAACCTAAGCCTTTTTCTCAAATGAGTTACATTTCATATTAATACGATAAAATAATAATAATAAATATGCAGCGAAGCGATCGTGTCTTGCGCCTGCAGCCTCTTGAGTTATGTTAATTGCTGCGCTCACATGCCCAATTGGTTGCCTACTTTACAGGAGCGATATAAATTAAAGAATAAAGATTAATTTTCACTGGCATTTTCATATCGTATTTCATTGACCTTTGTTTTAAGATAGTTTAGAGGTTTGATAAACTGCCAGAACAACTTAATTTAGCTTTTATATACACATTATTTTTTAAATTGTCGTGCATTCAAATATAATTTTCTTTTAAAATAAACAGTTTTTTTTTCTATTTATAGGCATTTGATATAACATTATTAAACTCTAAAATCCATTTGTATAATATTTTATATTATTCTTTAATTCAAGCGATGTGAGTTAGTATATTGATTGAATTTTTAGCAAGTAGTACAGTCTTATTCAATACTAGTGAGACAACATGGAATGTACTTACGGTTAGCCACTAATGGACAACTTACATGATTTTTTTTACTGAAAAAATGAATAGAAAGTACCAAATTATGCTACTCTGAATTTTTTTAGATTTTTTTTTTTAGTCCTGGAACTATTTTTTTAAAAAAATATTGAAAGTGCGGCCACGCTCCCTGGAGACGTCAATAGGCGTTTTTGCCCTATCCTTTTTATTAAGGCTCCAGAGGTGCCAACATAACTTACAAGTTAGAGAAATTCAATAATTATTTAAAAATAGTTCCAGAACTCCAGAAAATTTGAAAAATATTCAGAGTAGCATAATTTGATACCCTCTTTTTATTTTTGCAATAAAAAAAATCATGTAAGTTGTCCATTGCTCTATCCTATTATTATTTATAATTATTAACTCTGTACATCTGAGCTGGTTTTAATAAGCTAGGTCTGTGGTACAAATTTTCACTACAAATAAATCATTGTAAGGAACTAACCTTTAATAAATTAAAATAATTAAGACCATTTCTAAGCTGAAAATTTTCATCTTTAACTGATCCAACACATCTAAACCTAAATATTATGTCTTTTTACCCCCAAAATTCAACCTCGCTCAAAGTGAGGATAAATTGGAAACAATCTAACATTTTCAATATTACGCAAAGAAAACGTAATCTCGCCATTTTTTCTTCTCAGAATTGGTGCAAAATAGGACTTAAAAATACTAAGTAAGACGTTAAAAGTTAATAAAATATGAATTTTATTACAAATTTTATAGTTTCTTAAAAAGTCACAAATATAACCTTATATATTTTTAATTCTTATAACCATATCATCACTTATTTTTATTAACATAATTTAATAATTTTACGATCGTCACTGAATCATTAACATAATTACGCTGACCAACCTCCCTACCCACTCTCTCAAAAGATCCTGCAAGTCTCTGCTGTGGGTCCAGTCAGACAGTCTAGTCTGTTACTATGGTTACAAAACCTTTTTACTTGTGCCTTTCTACGTAGCAACCCATTGGGTGTTCTTTAAAAACCATGGTAGCTATATAGTGAGTACGGCACATAAGCTTTAGTGCTGCACTCTATGTTTGAAACTGTGTATCACAATTTCTACCACCGAGCCCCAATCCTTTCTCTCTCTCTCTCTTTCTCTCTCCTCTTCCCCACCCACCACCCTCCTCCCCCCCCCTGTATTCCTCCTCCCAGCTTCTCTCTCTACAACTAGCTGCTTTGCTCCATCAGAATCAGGCTGCAATGCAGCATCCAAATTCTACTGATTTATTATTGTGTGTCGTATTAGTTAAATAATTTTTTTTTATTAAGATGTAAAAAAAAATATATATAATGTATTTATATTTTATTTTTTAATATCTTAATGAAAATATTTGAAAAATAATAATAATTTTTTTTAATGTTGTCAATTAGAATTTTTTATATTTATAATATTAATAATATTGTGATTAATTTATTTTATTTTAAGTGATATATAATGACAAAAATATGTGCACATCTTACTGGAAATATAAGTAGGAGTACAAGTGCCAGCAGTAACAGGTAAATATTAATTTTTATATTAAATTAGAATTTAGTATCTTAATTGTATAGACATGTGATTTTTGTGTGATTTGTTTTTAGTGATTAAAGATTGTATATGTTATACGCTTGTGTGTATTTTAAAAAAAAAAACGTGATAAATTATTCGATAGATTAATTTATAATAAATTAATTTTATAAAAAAAAAATTAGTAGCTATACTGAATGTTTCTTTTAGAATCTATTCTTAGTAATATCTTCTTTAGTTATATTTAGATTTTAACTATTTAGAATGTAAATTTACTGTAGAATTTCAGTAAAACATTAAACCACGTGCGTTTGAAATTCCGGGTTAAAGTGGGCGCCATCATGTCACGATAATCAATATCGACCTTCTACTGTTTCTTTTTTTTTTTTCTAAAGTAGTTTTTTTTTTAAAAACTCATCTTCTCTTTCATCTTAAAGCGTTTGTGTATATATATTTTTGAAACTTCACTTGTAATGTTTGTTGTTTTATGCTTTCATACTATATATTGTTTTAACGACTACTGTGTTTGCATTGTAGCTGTCGTTTTTTTTTTTTAAATGTATGTTGGCAACCCTGCCTTACAGGCATTTTCAACATTATGACCTTACTGTGGGCTTTAGCGTTTTTCCTACCATACTGACCTGCTGTTCTTCTTCACTAGCATTTTTTGATCAATACTCTCTTAGCAGAAAAATAATCTTAGATATCTTTGATCTTTTCTAAAGTTCTTTTCTCATTTAAATTTATGACTTAACTTTTAGTCTTTTGAATTTAAATTATATGAATACCATTATCTTTGTTATTGTTATGGTGTCATATGTGGTTAACAAATTATTCCAATGAACTTTTCTTCTTATTGTTGATGATTTTTTTTTCATCATTGTTAGTTATTTTTAGATTTGTGTCTTTTAGAATTTTAGATATTGAAATAGTTTTTTACATGCATATTTGTGTGTTTTGGTGTGATTTCAAGTGTGTTGCTGAATGCTTAATATTATTAAATAATTTATTCATAAAATAGTTGTTATTTAAAAGAAAAAAATATCGAACCAAAATCTAATGTATAAATATTATGGAAAAATATTGACACCCTAGAAAACATATTTTAATACTTGGTTTTGGTACGATATTTTTGTTTTGTAGCATCAATAAAATGCCATTAATTTTTTAACAAAAATATAACTTATTTAAATATTTATTGCCTATTTATAATTAGGTATTTAATAATTATTAATTTTTTCAATTGCATTATTAAGTAATGATTTGTCAAAAATTAAAAACAATAAATTATAACAAATTTTCTAACATTAAGATAATATTATGATAATAAAACTACAAAAGAAATTTTAAATTGCATTAATATTGAAATAAACAAATAATATAAATAAATTCAACTATATATAATTACGTTTATTATTGTTTATTAAAGTAGATAAGTATCTCCATTATAAATTTGATTATTTATTTTATAATTATTTGCGTTTACAAATAATGATAAATTACTTTTCCTTTTGTACATTTATTTATTTTCTGATTGTAGTAATTAAAGTGGAGACTTAATTAACCCTGCGTATTAGTTTTACTACATTATATAGTCCAGTAGTTAAATTCCCGCGCGTTAATGCGTCAAATTCGTAGCCTCTGCACCAAACTAAACTGCGTCAAAATATTGTCATCATGAGGGTGACAAAATTTTACAGATAAAATTAATTACTCGTTTTTTTTTTTGTTATCTACGTTATAATAACTTTTATCATTTTATTTTATATATAGTTTAATTTTAGGATGATATGAATTATTGTAGATAAAAATAGATATAGAACTAACAGATGTAAAACATGACAATTTTCAATAAGAACTATTTTCCTGGTGTCAAAAGTTAAAACTGACCTTTATTGTAAATTTTATTTGTTTTGTTTTACATTCCGTATAGTCTCGTATATTTTTGCGGCACATTAAAAAATTCTCTCGTCGCACAGACGGGGGATTTTTTTTACCGGAAGTAGCCGGAAGTTTGAGTGTCTGTCTGTTTTGTTTCACTTCCGAGTCTTTACACGTATTTTTTTTTTCATTTAACTCCCTCTCTTCCTCCTTTTCTCTCTCTCTCTCTCTCTCTCTCTCTCTCTCTCTCTCTCTCTCTCTCTCTCTCTCTCTCTCTCTCTCTCTCTCTCTATAAAAAAATGTCAGGGGTTGCTACTGAAATGTCTAACTTGCACTTCCGGCTACTTCCGGTTCTCGTTGACTTAATAGCGTTAAATTCATTTTGCATGCAGTCATTGGGGTGTAGTGTACATTCTGCACCCTACATAGGCTTCAAGTGTTCCGGGAAATTTTTTGTCATAAGTCATCATGTTAAAAAATTTGAATTTGTTCTCTGTAACTATTAAAGCTATTAATTTGAAATCATCTCCTAACCCACCATTTAGGGATCTTATGAAAATGAATCAATAACTAATTTTCATCTAAAAAATTTCTTTAATACCAAAAAAGCAATTTCGAGTTTTTTTTTACAAATGTTTGGGTTTGGATAGGATCACAAAATCAGCTGACTTGAAGCCTCTAATATGTTCCATGTATAGAGTCATTGTAGAAGGTTTATCAGCAGTTTAACTAACTCCTTATGACGAGATGGTTTCATTTGATTGGCTATGAAAACTTCTATGACATAATATGGGAACATTTCGGGGTCACTAGATCACTATACTAAACATCACTGATTGAATTGATTTTTTTGTTGACGTACACTCGTCACCTTGGAATATTTTCCACTTGCCACCTTGTTAATCAACATGGCCTGTGCCTGTGTTATTCTTACGGGACATGGTAATTAACAAGACCGCAAAGGGAAATTTTCCAAGGCGACGACTGTCGCCTTGTTAGAATGAATTTTACTAAGAAATATTAAAATTAAAAAACCTTTACTTGAAAAATTGTATTAATTTTTAGGCCATTACATATTTTATGATATTTTCCATTATTCTACTTCATTTTCCTAAGATTCTTTTAAAAACATAAACTGCCTTCCCCCATTTTTTCTTCCAATAAATTATAAATATTCTGAATATTTACAAAATAAATTAAAATAATATAATAACCACCTACTTTCCTATTTTTTTATTCCTGTTTCCTTAATCATTTCATCCTAAGGGTTGTCGGGTACACTAGGGGTGTAGGGTCTCCAACCTTTCCTGACCTCCCTTTTTCGTCCCTGTCTATAACTTCTAATCCTGAGTAGACAGGTTAATAGACATAAGGAAAATTCAATAAAAAAATACATAAAAACTTAGATGAAATAATAGAATTGATGACAATAAAAAAAATGAAAGTGATTACTTTTTATTGCATTTCTTCATTTTTTTATTTATACACTAAAACAAACAAAAATAATAGTTCTCAACATATTAATGAAGATTTCTCCTTGTTTATTAAATTTGAAGCATACTGTTCTGTGGTACTAGATGTAATTTTAATAATATTTGAAAAATGTAAAAAATAATTGCTTTTACCAATAAATGAATATTTATAATTATTTGGGAGGACAGTTTAAATCACCCCAGTCAATATATAGTTTGAGTTGATTAGATTAGTGATTTTGTCAAAGTAATTAATAATAATAATCATGCTAATGATCTCGGTGACTTGTTAAAACCCCTATTATAGATCCAATAAATAAAATTAAAAGCGGACTTATTTGGTATATATTAAAAATATTATTTTTTTAATAAGCTTCATTATATATTATTAATAAACTAAATAATCAATACTAAAGCCAGTACTATATACCAGTATATTATCGGAAAATTTTGAAGTATTTAAATTTAATGATGAGTTTATTTAACATTATATAATATATTCATATTATATTTATTAATTTAATTTCTCAATTAATCAGATACAACGTTAGTCATAAAAATGGTACTGAGTGATTGATGCAGTACATTTTTTTCATATATTTATGACTATAATATACAGAATATTCAAAACATTCTAATATGAATCTATAACAAATGGAGATAATAAAAGTAAAAAAAGAAAGGGGAAATGTTTAATTGCAAAATAAAATATAAAAAATACATAATCATATCTCAGAATTACATAATTACATACTTCATAATAATATTATTTAATTACTGATAAATAAAAAATAACATTGTAGTATTGCGCTTTTCCTTTGAGTGTCTATATTCGAAGTTTGGAATTGTTTTTGTTTATTAGATTAAATATAAACAATTACAGTTTTTTGATAAATATATAGTTACATCACTTACATCATAAATATATAAATAAAATAGGCATATTAAAAAAAATTATTTGACATTTTATATTACATACGGTACAAAAATAAATATGAACTAATACATACAATTATATTATGAATTATAATCATAATAATCATAATAATAGCTTCTGATTAATTTTTTAATCCATTGTTAGTCATATTGATTGATTCCATTGTTAATAATTTTTTATTTAACATTTTTTCATTACCAATGCAATTTTATTTTATTTAATCAAGTTTTTTACATGTAATTTAAAATCAATACTTCTATCAAATCTGTTGGTTAATTTTAAACTTCTCGTGGAGTAAAAGATATTAATAATAATTAACACAATCATTAGTCGCTTGTCAACATAAGTTACAAAAATAAATTCATTACAGCAGGATTGGGTGCTAAAAATATGCAGACATCATCACACGTCAGCTCAGGTTTCTATCGGTTGATTTATTTCGGTCTAAATCTGCACGATTGAATTTAATGCTGGACTCAACTAAAATGAAATTAGCTTATTTCATTCCAATTGCTGATCAAATTATCAATTTAATTATAAAAAATTACACTATTATTCATAATAATTATATGTACACAATATGTTGATTGATAGATTGGTTTGTATTTTGAGGCAATTGACACATTTTGGTCATATATGCCCCCGTGCACAATATGTATATTATATTTACTAAAATATGCATATTATATAATAATATTAAGATTGTTTATATTGGGGAATACCTAAAATGTAGGGGAAATATACATTTTTGGAATTTGGTATTGATAAAATTTTATGACTTAAGGTTCACTTTGTCTTTATATTACATATATAGTAATTTTGACCTTATGAAAATTTATTGCTTCTAATTTCATTTTTACGAGGAAAAAAGCATTAGACTTTGGCATAATAGATGAAAAAATCAGTGAAAAATTGGAAAATATCAGTGGCAAAAGGATACATTTTCTAATAGCTGGAAAATTTGTTATACATGCAAGGCACTATTGTGCTATAGTATTGTTGATAAGGTAAAAAAAAATATATGCCAGGTGATTTAATGTATACTTTTTCCAGGTGACTACTGATATATATTAATAAAAATATGAAATGCAGGTGTCATTAATATTTTAACACCAATGTTTATTTTTTTTATAATATTATTAAAATTCGTGGACCTATTTTAATAAAATAGCAGGAAGTTTATTATAATATTGTTTATAATTTTAGTCAACATTTAAAAGACACGTTTGCAATCTCAAATAACGATGGTGCTTTTAAATCCTTGACTGACGAGATATATAAAGACCACAAAAAAAAAGGGAGTGTATAGTCAAATTTTGATTGTATTCGGAGCCGGAAGTGTAGGATTTAGTTTGTATTTTAGCATTGAAATTCCAGTACTTTTATTAAAAATCCCTTTACAAAGTTTCAAGACTGAGTTACAAACAGAATATCTACAAACTTTAAACTTCCAGAGGGGTAAATTAAATTAATTAAACTGTATAATTAACACAGCTCTTTTTGTTAATGTCTAAAGAAAATCTTTCTTTCCTCACTTTAGAGTATAATCTTATAAGTTAGCACTTGAGTGCGTAGCTTTGTTACTATTATATTAATGATGATATTCATGCGAATAAACAAGTGAATTACCTTTGTATTCAAGGAATAATTTACCTAACAATATAAAATATCTTGGCAAGAAACTTAAAAACACACCCTTCAACTTCACACTTGTCTGAATCCTAATTACACTTGTAAAAACATCAAACCTGTCACATTATTAATGTTATTATTTGTCTCTTTTAAAACAAAAAACACATTTATCTTATTTGTGTAACGTAAGAATAAAAACATTTTACTTCATCCTTTTTTATTTTAAATTAAAAAACAAAACTAACATTAGAAAATATAAAACGTTCTTTCCAAAAGGAGAAAAAACAGTGTAAAAAAAGACTAAAGACGACGAAGAGAAGACGCTTAGGTTTGTTAATGTAGGAGAGTGTTGGATGCTAAATTTACTCTTGTGATGTGTGTGAAGAGAGAGAGAGAGAGAGAGAGAGAGAGAGAGAGAGAGAGAGAGAGAGAGAGAGAGAGAGAGAGAGAGAGAGAGAGAGAGAGAGAGAGAGAGAGAGAGAGAGAGAGAGAGAGAGAGAGAGAGAGAGAGAGAGAAAGAGAGAGAGAGAGGAGGTACGGAGGGGGTCCTATAGTTGCAGACCTAAGTAGGGGGGGTTTCACACCCCTCTTCTCTCTCTCTCGGTCCCTGTAAACTCTCAGCATATACCTGTTGTTGGCTTGAGTAGCCACGCAACACGCGTGCATAATAAGTAGTGTGTCGTCGAACACTTATTAATTAAGTGTTAAAAAAAGTGATGATTATTATTAGTGTGTGTGTGGATGTGTTTATCATTGTGTTTTTTTAATTAGTGATATATTTTAGTGTTAATTTTAATTAATTATTATTTTAATATTAAAAAAATATGATTTTATAATTAATATGAAGAAATTTAAAACATTTTTAATATTATGTCATTTTTATCATCGTCACAAGGGACTTGCTTAAGGTAATTGTATTGTTTTCATATTTTAATTATTTTAGTTTGTTATAGGAGTTTATAGACATTATTTTGTCCATCTAAAGCTTATATTACACGATACAATTTTGCATACAAATTTCTCCTTACAAAAAAAATTTCCACTTCCAGTTCTCTTGGAAGGAAAAATTGTATCGTGAAATAGCAAGAGCTACAAAAGGTGTAATATTTACATAGAATTTTACATTTTCATGGCTTTATTATAGTGTCAAAAAATTATAAATAATTATGTTGTGTTTTAGTTTCTAATTAAAATCTATAATTTCATGTTAATTAATATAGGCAAAGTGATCAAAAGCTATTAATTAGTAATAACGTTGATAAAATACGGAGCTGCAATTTGATATCATCTGTTATAAATTTATAATTTACCATACAAATTTCTTAATAGTAAAAATAAGTCTCAAATTATTTGTATAATCATGATTTGAAATTCCTAAAATCAAATAATTTAAAATGAAACTTAATTAATTAGAAAGTCCCTCAATAAAAACAATCAAATTAAACATTTTAATTAGCAACTAGTTTACATAATATCGCATTCTCATGGTAATAAATTTAATTGGAATTTGATTTCGAGTGACAACAATGGCAAGCCGAAGAATGTTACAAACGAATTTATTTTCAACGCTTTGTTGTGAGAGCCGTCTGACCCAGTCCACGAGCTTAGCAAGGATTACACGAGACGTAAATTTCAATCTGAGCCGATACAAAAATTCTAATTTATTCTTAATTTAAGTAAAAAAATACTTTGAGTTAGTAAAATTTTTTCTATAAGGTAGTAAATATTGTTACCAACCTTATAATAATTGTAACATATCTCTTTTTTTATGGTATACCCCTATTATTGATTACAATAGGATTAGAATTTGAGTCGAATTTTTATTTCAGAGAAAAGGGTATGAAAATTGGTATAATTTGGTATAAATTTAAAATATTAATTTATTAATATGTGTTTGTCACAATTAAGGTTAATTTTTTTTCAAAAAATATTATAATATAAAAAATAAACGATTAAAAATAAGTATGAACAGTAACAATGATGGAAAACTTTTTAATTGTGCAAAAAAAATTCTATAAGAATCAATTAACAGAATGAATATTTCATATTTTTTAATGAAATAATATATATAATATAATAAAAGGCCAAAAATTGGTTTTAAAAAATTCAGTAACATATACTATCATTGAGTATAAATATCATTAAGTGACTATATGAAAATAATAATAACCCTTTTGCTATACTATTTCTTAAAATAAACCACAACATGTAAACGCTTTGTCACATGCGAATTTATCACTTGCTTTTTTTTTTTTAAATATATAAATATATATTTATTTTTTTGGCTTCACGTGAAACAAGCTAGCCTAAAAGATTGAGTGTTAGCCAAGCCAAAGGCCTATATGCCCTTGTTATCCTTAGTGAAAAGTGTTCCGCCAGTGACCCAAAATAAAATTAGACGCCACTAGGTAATACAGTAAGTAAAGGGAGCACAGCCAAATATTTCATGTCATACATCTAAACGTGGACAATAACATGTTTCAAATACAATATTCACTTAACAATATACTAAAGAGAGAAGTAACCTATATTATATATACCTTTATTTTATAATATCTTGGTGTGGGGTTAAAATATATTAACTTGGTCATTAGCAAAAAAAAAAAAAAAAAAATTTGGCTCACATTCTAATGTTTTAAAAAACTAATAATAAACTTTAAAATGTATATAAATAATAATTTATTTACTATACAGCATATTATATTTGACAATTGTTTATAATTTTTTATCTGTATATGAATTACATTGATTATATAATGTTTTGAACATGATTCATATAATGTGAGTATCATGTTTAAATTACTAGCTAATTAGTGTCATGAATGATTTAATTATATATACACTATGAATGATTTATACATACCTGCTGGTACCATTACACTGTTAGACATACTGTAGAATAGCCTTTGTAGGAAAGGAGGGGGGGGGCAATAATTATCCCCCGTAAATGCCTAAAAATTTTAATTTTGAATTTTTTACCTTTTTTTTCTTGAACACAAAAACTTAGGGTTAATTAATTTCAAATTGACATATAATTTATGAATATAAAATAACTACTTTTGTTTTATTTTACTAACAATAAGTAGAGAGCTTCAGAAGACAAGTGTACCTTTAAAAAAAAGTGAGTTCACTTTCATTGACAGTGTGACTTGGCACATAAACAAAGCAGATAGCACTGTCAAGAGATGCAACACAGAAATGTGTTATAAAAAGAATGGATATATTTTTATATTAGGGAGTTTTAATGCTTTGCAGTGTTCATTTAACTATATCATAACAATTTGGATAACAAAAATTATAATAATTTCTTACCTAAACACATGGAGAAAATGTCTATAACAAGACACAATGGAAAAAAATACATGTTAGATACATTTTGCCTTACTTGGAAAGAAAGTTAATGAAATGAATATTAACTTTGCTAGCTCCTATGGAAATAATGACATTTTCTCGTTATAATATCCCTGTACTGTACACACCTCTGGAGAGCATGAACTTTACTCCTGCCTCACTTGCTAGAGCTGCAGCTCCAATAAACAGAGAGATGGAGATTTGCAATTTTGCGTGAGGTAAGAAGAGCACCCAGTTTACCATACCTCCATAGATTGCGTGGTAATGCCCAAAAACATTCATGGTGTCCAAAGAGGTAGTTGTCTTTTTTAAAAAGTGTTTTGTTATTTACTTCGTATTGTCAACGATTTGTTTTGTATTTGTGAATTGAAGGTTAGTTGATATGCTTCTCTTATCATTCATACCTTGATGCCAAACGTCTTTTATGACATCACCCATAAGTTCTGTGTCTAGACACTTGTAAAAACCCCTTTGGTACACCCACAGTACTATCATGTTCCAGTTGTGAAATTGTTGTACATGTTTTAAAGACAGGAAACGTCAGTCCTCTGATTTTAACACGTGAGTGAAGTGCAAGACTGCACGCGGCGTGCAAGTAAAATAGCAAAGCTGTGTGTCACACTGCTTACTATAACTACCACCAGTATCGTCGTCTAATTCTACACAATTTTAGTTTTGTGCGTATTTCTGGGTATATAAACAGTTTTAAGTAATTTATTTATAACCTTGTTTATTTGTAGGAGTTTTCTATAAAATAATTAAATTAGAATCAAAATTTTAGTTTAATTATGAAATTATTATATTATTTAAACTTAAAATATATAAATATAACCAATTTAATGGTATATATAATTATTATAAATAATCTGAATTGCAATTTTAAAACAATATTTTGAATTTTAGTGTTGTTGTATTTAAGTATCATGGATTAGTACAGAGTGATATTGAATTATCTTGAATATTAGAGAAAAAAATGCACCATTTGAACTAGGTTTCCACTTTTTTTTTTTTTTTTTTTTTTTTTTTTTTTTTTTTAGCAAATAATATCGTTTTGTTGTTGTTATGCACAGCATCTGTCGATAAGAATTTATTTTGGCTGGATGAGGTAGCGCAACAAGAAATTTCTGAACGTCTTAAGGGTAAGATAACACGGATCAGCTGATCGATGTAGTCTCATTTGATTAACATGTGAACCTTAGTAACTTAATAAAAATTTTGATTTTTTTTAGAGAGCACCAAAAGAAGTTGCAGAAAAAATTTACAACCAATTGGATGAGCTGATTTTTTTAAATTAATTTTTTAGTTTTTTCTTTTTATAGTTTGAAATTTTTTCTGCAATTTCTTGTTGATGATTAAGGACTGTCTCTAAAAAAAAAATCATAATTGTTATGAGGTTGCTAAGGTTTACATGTTAATCAAATGGGACTACGTTGATCAGCTGATCCGTGTTACCTTCATCTCAAGTTAGCTCTGTGTTTCGATAAGAATATATCACAAAAAAGTATTGACATGATAAAATAATCAAAGTACTTGGTTCTATAAAAAGAACAATCTACTGGTGTTTAGAAAAACAAACGTTTTTCTCTGATTTTATCGCTTTGAAGTTGATTGGAAGCTCTCTTTGACAATCAAGTGCATAATCTTTATGTCATTATGTTAATTATAATCTTATACTTTGAGTATGGTCTCATTATCGAATATCTTTTTTATAAATTATGCATGACAATGTTCTAGTATAGAGTATGAACTACATCATTATTTTTATTAATTTGAAAATTATTTAACTTATAATAAATTATAGAATTTAAATTTTCATCAAAATTATGTAAATTTTTATATTATTATGTTATATATTAGGTTTAATATTTTAAATTGCTGAAAATAAGCGAAAAATAAACTTGTCAGGAACTGAAATGAATCAAATTTAGAAAATTGTTACAACTAATTGATACAAAAAAAAAATAACACCACATAAAGTCTGTATTACACGATATTTTTTTTTTCTTACAAGAAAATTTTATCTCCATATAAACAAATAGAGTTAAATATTTCTTGTAAGGAAAGATTGTATCACGTAATACCGGCTTTATTCAGCTGAAAATTATTCAGCTTTTCTTATTTTTTTTTTTTTTTTGTGTGACTAACTACAAATATCACATCCTAAAATTATGGTCATTTATAAAAATAAAATAATATAGTTTATATAAAAGGGCATTCACAAAGCCTTAAGGCCACATTTAAGGCTCAATAATTTAAGACCAGAAATTTTGGGTCTAAAAAACATGTCTAAAATCAAGCTTTAAATTATCGAGCCTTAAATGTGGCCTTAAGACTTTGTGAATGCCCCTTATAAAAAACTAAAAAACATTGACTGAAGGTGTTAACATTAAATCCTACGCAAATGCATAAATTTTGTTAAAATCATTTTACAACAACCTAAAAAGGGTACGAATCTTGTATATAAAAAAATACAACACAGCAGTTGTTGATGAGGTTAAGTTTTGTAGGCTGCACTATAAAATGCCACCATCATGTTTTGTTTCTATAACGCCTTCTGGCCTTTAATAATAATCGCTTCCGTTCCGGCACTTGGCCAGCCGGGGATATGTCAGCCCCGTGAAAGTTCAGTAGTTTGACAATGAATGGATGTTCTCCATATAGAACGTAACATTTGTATGACCTCTGTGTTTACATGGTGAACGGCTATTGATTAACATTGTCCATAAATATAACCTGTCATATCTATAAATATAATATTTTAATACCAATCAATGAATACTTTTTATTGTTTCATTTATGTGAATGTATTTAGAATTATTAATAAAATATGATGGGAAGATTAATATTAATTTTAATGAATAATTTAAGTGATTAATCATTTAGCTTAATTTTAAGTAAAGGTGATTAAATAATTATAGTAAATGTAACACTAGATGAAACAAAAAATCAAGATAATATAAATATATGTTTCGATTTTATTTTATGGACAATTTACTATGGATCTTCATTTCTAAGACTTGAAATTTTATGAAATCTCTATACACAACGATACAGCTATTACTTAATATTTGAACATCTATATACCTAAAATGTGTGACAAAAAATACATACGTGTACAGTCGCACAGTTAAATAAAAAAAAATAAAAAAATGAGCTTTAAAATTGAAGCAATGTAGAACCACAAAAAAAGTATTTAATAACAATTTTTTGAGTGCCGTTCAATATTCTTGAATGTTCTGGGAATTATGTAAATAAGCAAGACTTGAAAAAAAATCTTGCGAAACATAAAAATGTTTCCAATAGTATTACAAATGATGTTCTGTAGTTATTATTTTATGACCCGTGCTGGAAGTGTTTTTCAGAAAAAATCTTAGAAAATATTAAATAAAACACTCCAGTAAATACTTTTTCATGTTTTCATGCTTTCATATGAAATAAAAACCACAGTAAGAAAATAAAATGCAAATTTGTATCTAATGAAAATATCAACATTTTTGTTATTTACTGTATATTAGCACGCCATATGGTTTGCTCGATTATTATTACTCTCTGATTAGATGATTATATACTATTAACAATATAAAATACCCACCTTTTATAGTTTATAATCTTAGCTATTTTATATTAATTTCAACCTTATTACATTTAAATTCTCCAAATTTCAATAACCTACTCAAAAAGTTCTGATACTCGTGTGAAAATCCAAGAAATAGTTTACAACCGGATTGATTGTTATGTTAATATAACTGTATTGTGTAAACCTGTGGCCAGGCAGCGTTATCAGGCGTCGGTTCGTTGCACATACAAGACTTTGCCCCTCTGATCATGGTTGCTTGCGTGTCAGCTAGCCATATCCTGGCTTCGAACCTCGGTCAATGTGTTATTGCCCAATCACATGAACAATGTTTTTTTAGTATAAATATATACTTTTATCTTTTATTAAACCATAATTGGGTACATCTACTTATATTATTACTCACCAAGTTTGAAACTCCGAACCTTCAGACTTGAGCGTTTCACAGACTCTTCCGGAACGGGGGCAGCCACGGCATTGTAATCCATCCTGGCATTTGTCTGCGACTGAGAGAAACGTGAAAACCTCAGCCAGGATGGACGCAACAGTTTTTGTCAATGGACTGGAAGTGTAATGGTCTAAACCAGGGAAACCATTTGGTGTAAAAACACAATGATTTACCTGGGTGGAAAACGTGAATTTTATTGAAAATGGTCACCCATCCAACTACTAAATACGCTCATTTTTGCTTGACTTCGGTGATTTATATTAATATTATTTAACTGAAGCTATTTTACTCTTATTTCAATTAAAGCAGTTTAAGAAGAAAGCTAGATAATTATACTAATTATAAAAACTAAATAAATCAAGTCCGGCAAATATATTATTATAAAACCATAATGGCCCTAATAGCCCAGGTATATAAAATATAATTTATTTTAATTTTTGTGCTCTCTATTAATGCGAGATTTTTTTTATTATAATGGCCCTGGCTAAGAATATCCCCGCACTAATAATACCAATGAAGAGACGCGATCAACAAAGGTCCCCCTGGCACCAGGCATCATTCAGACGCTATGTTTATGACAATTTTACACCTGGCAACCAGCCGCCTGCTCCGTCCATTGAGCACAGAGAGGCGCCACCATTTCTGGACCGAGGTATCAAATTTAAGGTGTGCACATTTTTCTATAAAATATACAATTTTTGGTTGATATTATAGGTAAAAACTTGCAGTTTCCTTTTTTTATTTAAAAATTAAGAACAAAGTAAAATTTTTTGTGCTTTAAGTAAATTAAAAAAATATATGACATTTTAAATTATTAGAATGAGAATTAATAAATATTTGCTGATTTGACTCGTGTCAAATCACGAGTCAAATTATATTTGACTCGTGAAAAACACGTTTTCAAAGTCATTTGAAAACAATTATATTCAATATCCAAAACAACAAAATAATGATGTGAATATTTTTCTTTCAAAATTAATATTTTGATGTTAGAAATTGAGAATGTTTCCGTTTCTACTATATATTGCAACCAAAATATTATTCCTTAAACAAATGTTAAATTTTAGATTGTATTTGTTAAAAATTATGTAAGAAAAATTAAAAAGAGATCGCAAATGTGATTACGCTTTATAATAGTGTAAAAAATAGTACTAGTAAAAAATAAACGAAGAAGTGGGTTGGTAAGACTGACTCATTAGTCACGGCTGGAGATAGGAAGTCAACCGTTCACCCTCATGCCAACTATAGTCAGTCCTAGTTGAATAATTGTGTCTTCAACTCATCCTTTATACGTCTAAACCTAATCTTATAACGAATTTTTACATAAAAAACATGTCTTATTTCTTCCTCGCTCAAAGTGAGGATGAAATGAATACTATATTTCTATTTTTTTTATGCTCAATAGGAGAGGGGAGAAAAGAAGACGTAATCTTGACTTTTTTCCTCTAAAATGGTGCAAAATAGGTGAGAATTAGACAAAGAGAAAGCTTAATAGAGAATAAAAGATGAAAATTTAATTTAGTAAAATTTAATTTCAATTTTAGATAATTGATGATTTTTAGTTTTTTACTACCCCTAAAATATTATTATTTAGAATTGCATGCTATTTTATAGCTACATATAATTCTAATTTCGTAGAATTGATGCATTCCATAGATTATTATATGATGCCCAGTTGCAGTTAATTATTTAATTAGAACAATTGAATTGTTAAAGAGGTCAGCTCATGTATAGATTAGATCCACATATTTTTCTGACCTCACGTACGGTTGTCTTAATCTGTACGTGATTCCTGCATAGAGTTTTGCACGCCATAGTGAGATTTTTTCTAAATTGAAAGTTGTTTCTAAGGAGGTCAATTGTTTGACCTTGAAAGTGACCTCTAGAGGACACAATTGCCAACTTGACAATCATGACAGCAGGCAGAAATTGTTTAAAAAAGGTTTCTTCAATAATGTGGTTTGAAATGTTTTTTGTTTTTTTGCAATCAAATTTGCATTTTATTTTTATTGTTGAATTATGTATATTTTACTAGTAAAAATAATCAATAAATTAATTTACATGTGAAGGAATATTTATTTATAAATTGCTTTACTCTTTAATTTGATCAAAAAATGGATAAAAATCCATGATATATCTTCTTTAAATCATTCACAACCCATACTGATTGCACAAAAGAAAATTAATATTATAAAAAAATAGGTAGTGATATGTCAATATTAATGTTATAACTTTATTGCAATTATAAAACTGTTTCACTAAAATTCCCAACAATATTGCCACAGACAAACTGTTTCAGTAAAACCCGGAAAACCCCAACAATATTGATATAAATCCATTGTAAAGTTCCTCACATATAAACGTCTTGGGAAAGGGTGAACGACCGACGATAAAATCTGAGACATGCAGTTTACTTCCATCCCCCCCCCCCCCTTCTAATAGCAAAGTACATCCCAGCACAAAAGATATTTCACCCTTTTTACGACGACGTTAATATCGAAGGAAATTTTACATAAAATAAATTATTATTGTGTTGTAACAATAACTGAGATCAAATTTAAATTGGATTATTTTTCATTCCCCGTAATACATACATATTATAATCTCGGTCAACAATTAAGGTCAATTTCTCATCCTTATAACATTGAATGCAACCTTTGATGGACATTTGCTTTGTATATTAACTTTAAGCAGCATCTATGCAATCGTCTATTTTATTTTTATAAACCACAAACATATGTTTTAGATGAACAATAAAATGTAGGAATTAGATAGAAACATAGACACAGGATCCTCACAACTCTGTGACAGATAAAAATATCATAATAATCCCGACCTGTTTTGAGTTTCTGGCTGACCTATTTTTAGTAATTCTGGCAAATTGTCCCGAGTTTCACTTTCATTTTCCTGGCATGATAAATATAAATAAGAAGGTTTAATTTAATCTTCATTGTCTTTTTAAATGGATCAATGTTAACATAAAAATTATTTTCATGCAATTGTCCTTCATTACTTAAAATGTAAATTTTTACAGCTTAAGGTACTAATTTTCATTTGAATTAAATATTAATTCATTTTGTCCTCCAATGAATTATAATATCATTTAATTTTGTTAACTCTCTCTCTCTCTCTCTCTCTCTCTCTCTCTCTCTCTCTCTCTCTCTCTCTCTCTCTCTCTCTCTCTCTCTCTCTCTCTCTCTCTCTTATATTCTAGTTCTATTGAGGAATCAAATTTCTCAGGGCCTTTTCTCAAGGTAACACAGATCAGCTGATCAACGTAGTCTCATTTGATTAACAGTTAAACCTTAACAGACATATTATACAAAAATTCTGCAAATATTTTAAATATACCTTTTAGTACCTAAAAGCCACAACAAAATTTCAAAACAATTATTCGAGACGATTTTTTTAAATTAATTTTTTACGTAGTTTGGCTCTCCATGGGAAAAGCCTGACGCTAAAAATTGAAATTAATTTAAAAAAATCGGCTAGAAAAATTGTTTTCAATTTTTTCCTGTCGCTTTTAGGTACAAAAATCCATCTGTCAAAAAAAAAAAAAAAAAAATTAACAAATAAAAAATAAATTTTAGAAAAATCAGAATTATTGTGTCTGCTGTCTGCTAAGGTTTACATGTCAATCAAATGGGACTACATCGATCAGCTGATCCGTGTTACCCTCCCCTTAAGTAAAACAATTGAGAAGGCTCTGATTTTTTGCTGCCCATGCTTGTACAACCCAACTGCCCCCGCCGTGTGAGCATACAAACGAAATGCATGCGCTCTCTTCGCATGTCGCCTGGTCACGTGACCCAGTGGCGCCACTCCCCTCCCCCCCCTCCCCACTCTATTATCACATAGTAACATCTGAGACATGCATTATTTAGTAACTCTATGTAATAATTCTAGCCGCCTTTATTTAATTTAAAAAAAAATCATTACTGCGTTATTTTGTTGTTAATTCATTGCAAAATAAATCAATGTCATACCTAGAAAGATTAAACGTTTTTTTTTTTTTAGTTTTTTTTTTTTAATTTACAACCTCTCTTTTTGATGTGATTTAATGTTGTTATGCTATACTATATGTAGCAATGTGTATATGACATAATTCATATTAATGACAACTTATCTTTTTATATATTTGTATCGGACTGCAAATAAAGAAGCCTTCTATTAAACTTAAGCCATTTTTTCAATATTATTAAATTATTCTTAATTATGGATAAATAAACAACAAGAATACAATATGCTTGACAATTTTTAAATTTAAACTATATACTTAATTATTAGTTTTTTCTATAAAATTTTCCACATAATATATCCTTGGAAGATTATAACCGCTGTGCATAATATATATTATAATTTGTTTATTTTAAGCTCATCAGATATTTAATTTTTATGCTTCATTTTATGCTCAAAATTTCAACAAATTATTTATTTCATTAATTTATTTAGAAAACTGATGAGACACATTTAAAATGTTGTATGCCACATATTGATGAATTCTTGTAAATCTTATCAAGGAGGCTGTGGGGGACATTCACGAAGCACTTTAACCCCCCACTTTAGCCTCAATTTTTATCCCTGGTGCTAAACCTTGTTTAGCCCATGGATTAACACCATGTTTAGTGCCAGGGATAAAAATCAAGGCTAAATTGTGGGTTAAAGTGCTTTGTGAATGTCCCCCTATATTTCCAAAATCTCATAGAAAAAAATGTCAGAATTCAATAGCAAAATTGTTACACGTGTTAGTTTTTACTCTTATACTGCATTATGTGACTATTATATTATTAAATAATAAAAAAAACTGTTCAGTTCAGCAAAGAAACTGGAATATTTGGTCTAATGAGATTTCGTAAGCACAAGCAGTATGCCACAGTATAACCAGCCTATTGGTTATGCAGTGAAGTCCTACATATTGATATAATGTAGTAGTGAAACAGTGAACAGGTATATTGTGTATAGAGTTGTCGGTATGGCAGTTTGAAAACAAAAATTGTGTTGTGATAAAAAAACAAAAACAATTTAGTGTTGTCAAAATGTATACAATGACAGGGGGGAACATAAGGAGGGGAGGGGGAAGAAAATCGGGTGGAATTGGAAGTCACCCTTATATGTGTATGCCATCTTCTTTATCTAAATCTACAAGTTCTCTGAAGGAGTCTAAAGAAGATATCAAAAGGTAAACAAATCATTCTTTTATCTACCATCTTCATTTTAATTTTAAAATTAATTTTTAAAATTTAAATATTTTTATATGATTGAAGAAAAATTGAAATAATAATCTCAAATGAGATATTAGAATGTGAAAATTTTAGTAGCTGAATCGGAAGAAGAGGTAAAAATATGGTACTGTGATTTTTTTTATATTTTTCTGAGACCGGGAACTATTTTTAAAAAATTATTGAAAGTCTATTTTATGACGTCACGGGCGGCACTGTCCTATCCTTTTTCTTAAGGAGTGCCATCCGTGACGTCCTCAAAATAGACTTTCAATAATTTTTTAAAAATAGTTCCCGGTCTCAGAAAAATCTGAAAAAATTCACAGTACCATATTTTTATCCCTTCTTTTGATTAGGCTACTAAAATTTTCATATTCTAATATCTCATTTATGTTTTATGGACTAAAAAAATATTTAAAAAAATTTGTATTTACCTTTTTTTTTCCTTATAGTTTTGATTATTTCTTATATTGGATCAGCTGTTTTTGGTATTGCGTTTGTATGGTAAGAGGGCGTAACATTATATACTGTGCCACATAGGAAAATGTATGTGAAGAGAAATGTTTACAAAAGTTCCCCCATTCTTTTATTAAATTAAATAGGAAAGACGCAATAATGATGATGATGGGTCATTTAATATCTGTATATTATTAAGTACTATATTGTTTTGTATTCCAATAAAAGTGATAATTGACGTTAAATTGAAAATATTGAATATTACAATAAAATAAATATCATAAATCAGTACTGTATATTTCGAAAATCAACATAATTTATATTTTAATCAGTCAATTATATTATATATTTTTTTTTAAAGAAAAATTGTGTAAAATCATAATAGCTACACAAATCACGCCATTAAACTTACTTTGCATTTTACATATTTTAACGATAACAAAATAGTGAAATACTAATTTTGGTAAAACAAAATATTTAAAAAATTCTAGTATGCATTTTTAAGACATGTATACTAAGAGGTAT
Organism: Siphlonurus alternatus; assembly: GCA_949825025.1. NCBI lineage: Eukaryota > Metazoa > Arthropoda > Insecta > Ephemeroptera > Siphlonuridae > Siphlonurus > Siphlonurus alternatus. The sequence goes on along the minus strand of OX463783.1, from coordinate 22,705,677 downwards.
TTACAAAGCCTTAAGGCCACAATTAAGGCTCAATAATTTAAGACCAGAAATTTTGGGTCTAAAAAACACGTCTAAAATCAAGCTTTAAATTATCGAGCCTTAAATGTGGCCTTAAGACTTTGTGAATGTCCCTTACTTAAATTTTAAATTACCAATACAATATAATATATTGTATTGGTAATTTAAAATGCCTCAGAATGCAAATCACGTAACTACAAAAAAAATTGATGGAACTTTAACCCTTATGTTCTAGTGAGATAAGGTTTAAAGTTGCATCAATTTTTTTTGTAGTTACGTGATTTGCATTCTGAGGCGACGAATATGAGCTTAAACATTAGATAATTTTATTGCACCTGATAAAACAAAATCTACGCATGCTTATCGTAACACGTGTCTTGTATATAAAAAAAAATGTGTTCTTGAGAGCTGCTAATTTTATTTAAGTTGAGAATAAAATAGACGAATGCAGTTTATTGTTATTTTTATGAGTGGCCATGACTATTTCTAGAATACAACTCCCCACTTTTTTTTTACGTAGTTAAAAGAATAAATGTATTTTTAAATTCAAGTACATCACATATATATAACTTGTCATTCTAATTTTAACATGCAATGAAATTTTTATTTTCAAACAAAATTATTTCTGTCATTCTGAGCAATATTTAAAAAAAAAATGTTGAACAGAAACTTAGAAGAAAATAATAAATACAATTAACAGCACTTTGAATATAGGTCATTAGCTTGGTATTATTTTTAGAAAAATGGCTCGTCCTACCTAATTTTCTAAGGTTTCGAATGAGGTAATCAATATCAGCTGATATTTTATGCATTTTTTTTTATTTGATTTGTAGTAGTATTTGACTGCAGGATTTCGTATTTCTTGTAAATATTATAACATTTTGCTGTTAGTACTTGATTATATAACAAATAAATCTTAGTATTTTTTAATTAACAACCATTTTGTGAATAAATTCAATAAATTATATTAAATTTTATTTATATGAATGTACATTATACGCATTTAATATTAATTCTATTATACAGAGAAAAAAATTATACGACTGTCTGCACATGTATTTTATTGCAAGTACTTTAAATCTTGCAATTTACATATTATATTATTATGTGATTTATTTGTTTATGGGATCCAATACAGACTATATTATTATATAGTCCAGTTTTTTATACATCTGTTACATCCTAAAACACACATTAAACGTACATGATGGTATTATATACATTTTTTAAATTTAGATATATAATTTTAATTATCTTAGAGATTATTTGTTCTATAATTCTAATCACATACTAACAGGGTCTCTTCCTTTAAAATTACGCAATCTTGGGAAAATCAAGAACAAAAAGTAGATTCATGAATCGTTTGCGTATTTACTAAAAAATCTAATTAATGATTGAAAGAAAAATAAATTCATAAAACTTGAAAATTTCAAAATAACAAAAAGTCTATTAACAAAATCAGTGTACCTTTCTGAACTCAATATCATTACCTACCTGAACGTAATTAAGGTTAATCGAGTGTACACGGTTCATCAACACCTTATATATTGTGATAAAATATTGATAAACAGACAACCAGTGAATTATTAAGGAGACTAAACTTGTAAATGTTTAATCAGCAATATCAAATTTCAAGATTGAAAATGACATGGTCAAATTGAATGCATGAATGCATACTGATACTCTGAATAATAACATTTTTTTCAGTGTAATATTTGAAAACCATACAAACTGCACAATATATCATAAAATGTATACACATCCTTTAAACTATAAACACTGTGCTAAAAAAAAAATAAAATTTAAACAATAATTATTTTAAACTTTTAAAAAATAATATATATAATAAATTAAAGTATACCCTCTATTATGTAACTACATTTATATAATATAATAAATTTATTTAAACATAATGAGGGCTATATTATAACCAACAGGCGAACAAGGGGGGCATATGGCATGTTTACTCCCATCCTCCTATACCCCTCCATTTTATATACCGTAGTGTACCCCACCCTATGTTAGTGGTGGCTGGCGACGTCGTATCGACCATAACCGAGCAAACGCCGCCCACAAGAGTACTCGCAGCTCTACGTACATCATACTGGGGCTGTCGTCATTGTACAGGTTGTTTCGAACAATCGACGCTCTGCAGTTTTCATCACCACGTGTATGTGTCAGCTGATTTATTTTAAAAATCGATGTGTGATTTGTGGGTGTTTTAAATAACCTAATTTGTGTTTTAAATTAAATTTATTATGATAAATGAAAATTTTAAGTAAAATATTTGTTTTTATATATATTTTAAATTAATTTAAATGTTTTTATTAAATATTTTTTGTTAATATTTTTAATATTGAATGGGAGGGTCAGGAAAATTAGACACTCCACCTCGTAATTCGAAATGTTTTGACGAGTTAGAGGAGATAATAGTGATAAGTGATAGTCCGGCTGTATTAGAGATGCCCAAGAGAAGGGTTGTTGACCCTAAGGACCCCGGGCAAGCTAATGGTGAAGTGAGACGACCCGTCAGAAAAAATAAAAGGTTGGAAAATTAAAAAAAAAAAAAAAGTGATAATACTTTTGTTCTTCAAATGCTTCGATGCTTATTCACAAAAAAAAATAGGACACTTGCTGCATTTTTTTTTTTACTGTCACTTTTATTTCATAATGTGGTCACAGATTGATTAAAAATACAGTTCTTTTGGTAATTTTCTTATGTTTGGTGGTGCTTAAGATTCTTCTGTATCATATTATGGTTTTGGTGTGATTTGTTTTTATTATTTAAAAATATATATAAAATAAATATTCATGTTCTACTTATGATAGCTTTTATTTAACGATCTGTTTCTGTAATTAATAATATAAATGTATTATATTTTAAATGGAACTCTGACCTTCACTTATATTTGAAATAAGGTCGAAATTATTATAGCAACTGATTGGTAAAACTGATTTGAATATCTAGTGACCACATAATTATAAATTCAAGCATAATTTGCACAACATGCTTTTATTGCTTTTACTTTTGCTTAAAAGTGAAAAGGTGTTTTTGTGTGTATTATTTTTTTATATGTGAAATTTTAATGTTTATATTTTTTGTAAATATGTTAATAAAATATACTTATTACATTATTTGTGTGGCTTTTGTGTATTTATTTCTATGCTTTCAATGTTATTAGCAATATTTAGAATAACAAAGGAAATATTTTAAGCAAGATGGAATTGATATAAAAAAAATTTTAAGCAACGAATGAAGAATATCTTATTCAATAATTTTCTCTTATATTTTTAATTATGAGCAGTGGTTTTTGTTCTTGTGATATTTACCTGGTTTTTATAACATTTTTCATTCAAATTTCTATACTATTCTCAATTTGACTTAATATAGCATCGTATATTGTTAATAACAGAACTAGAAATTCAATTAAAATGTACATATTTAATATATTTTTATTGAAATCTATTGTAAAAATATACCATCTTGGATAATTTCAATTTTAATTACGAATAGTTTAAATAAAATTCATTTAAATAAAAAAAGTTACAAATGAGTTATATCACAAATTCTTTCTGATTACAATTGGGAACCAATTATAATATTATAATTATTTCTTATCATTAATCGAATTTTATTCTTAATGTGAATTGTCGAATGAAAACTGAAAGAATAATAAAAGTGTCCATTTTCCTCTTAATTATTGTCTTCACCTAGATCAGAGCGTACTTGAGTTCAAGTTCGCTCTGCCTAGATCTACAGCTTGAGCATACAAATTTTGAATTTGAATGAGTGAATGTGTAGAATTGGTTGCATATATTCAGGAGGTGATTAATAAATTGAAATTACGTTTTAATTGAATGTACAGTATATTAGAGCATTTATATTCATCAAATGAATTTCAATAAATTTAAAAATATTAACAAAAATACTTTAATAATATTTAAATATTGATTATATTTTTTATAGTACAGTACAATAGTTATATAAAATATAATAGCATGGAAAATATTGACATACATTTATCGTTTCACCATGTTCACTACATTTTAACAACGTGACACTATCGTAAATCTGACAAAGTTATTATTGATTTTTATAAATTCATTCATTTTAATATAATATAGAACTAACATGCATGAAACTTGTATTAATCCATAGCCGCAGCAGCCTTCAAATGTACCTTTTTAATGAACTTATAATGTTTTTTAATGACGTAATGACGTCAACAGAAGAGTCAAATGTAGCTATCCTAGCAGGAGTGTTATGAATTTTGTATTTACATATAACCCTAATTAACAGTATTCATTATTATATACGTGTTTATTTATTGAAGATAGTATTTCAATTCAAATTTTTCATTATTATTTACATTTGTTTATTAAAAAGATTGCAAAATTGCATACGATTGTGATAAAATCTGGAAAATATATTGAACTATTATAGTTAAAATTTACTAAACAAGTTGTAAATTTTCTGACTATGAAATTTGGTAAACAAAAATTAACCAAAGCATTAAAAAGTAATATAATCCAAATCTGTATTTCTTCTAAATTTTGTTTAACTTTAAGTTCTAATTAAATTAGAATTCATGTTATATTATATAGTAATAGGAACACCATCAAACTTATAAATATTACAAAATTTATTTAAATCATACTATTACTCATATAATTTATCAGTTTCATTAAATCATATTTTGTCAAAAGCACTATACATTTTTTTTTTTACTTGCGCATTGCTGTAATTACAAAATAATTATAATAAAACACTGTCGCATGTGCAATTGTTTTCTTGCGAGCACGCCATTTTCATACACAACATCACGAATGGCATTTACGTAGCCATGTAATTACTTAACAACTTCTCTTTCGTGAGGTCGCAGCCCTGGCCTTGATGACAATTGACAATTTTTACAATACAACTCTTTCTGCATAAATTACGCAAATAGAGTATTTAAATTTACCTAAGCGGAAAAATTTTCTCCATAAGCTATACCATGTTAGAAAATGTGAATTTTTTCTCAGTAATTTTTAAAAGTCTATTACAGTCAAATTTACATTATATTCTTTCCGGAAGTAGCTGGAAGTGTAAGGTTGCTCTTTATATTTCAGCGTTACAATTTCATACATTTTAAAGTCAGTACTTCTAATACAGAACCCCCTGCAAAATTTCAAATTTGAAATATTATTATGAAAGACATAAACCTCTCACATCCGGCTACTTCCGGTAGGAATATCAAATTAATTTGAATGTAATTTGAAACCATCATCTACCCTCCCCCACCTCCATTTAGGGTTCTTCTGATAATGAATCAAAAACTTATTTTTCAAAAAAAAAAAAAAAAAAAAAAAAACTTTACTAACAAAAAAGCAATTCCGAGTTTTTTTTACATAGTTTTGAATTAGACGGTGGGGACACAGCAAAATCAGCTCACTTGAAACTTCTATTATTCCAGCTTCAAGCTGATGCAATGGGCAATATTTTTTATTAAATATTTGAATATATAATATCGAGTTTATTTATTTCACTGTAAATTTTTATTATATCAATATTATAATACCCTTAAAATTGTGCTGACATCATATTCATGATGTAAAATGCATTTCCATATGCTTGCGTATTAAATATTTGCATGCCTATGACGTCACAGCGGCAGCACTAGGCTTGTTAGAAGTTTAAAACAAATCTGAAAAAATTTGACTTGAGGTCCAAAAATAGGAAAAAATGCATGCAGAGGGCTCATTACAAATTATATGATACCATTCTTGGATTGTCAATATGCAATTTTATATTACTGCAACTCGAAGCCTGTTAATATTTATCCTTGATTGTAATTATTGTGATGAAATCATAACATGATGATTATTTTAAATGAGTTTTTATTAAACAAAGGCCTTGAAATGTTTCAACATGCAAGAGACAAATAAAGTGTCTATGTTGAAATTGTTTCGCAGTAAATGTGGAGTAGGGCAAAGTTACAGTGATATTACTTTCATGTGAAGTTGACGTTGAAACAAATGAAAAGAGCTTGAAATAGAAAATTGCATTCTTAAATGTTTGTTATCAACAACAAATGAATATATTTTTTGTTTATTTTATTTTATATGTTGTAAAAGTAGTTCAAATTCTAGAACAAAAAATACAATATTTGCAGTTACTATGGAAACTTGTGATTGTGTAATTGTAAGAAATATATACAAGGATATTGTACCAATGATAAATACTATTTTATCTCTCAATATAAAATTACGAAGGATTTGTTGTCTCTGTGACCGTATAGCATAAAATTTCTATTCGAACACATTGTTTTATATATAAAGTAATTTAATTAATTAATAATAATTTTAGTATTTATAAATTTCTGCAATAATTGTTTTTTATGTAATATTTACAGCAAAACTTTCATCATAGAAATAATTTTTACTAAGTACAAAATATTGTAGTTCCTAGATATCTCCACAAGTGGCGCTGTCGTCATCGCATACAAAAAAAGGCTGGTTACAAATAGCAAACAACGATGGATCTTTATTAGCTTACACAAATATTTCAAACTTTATGAGATAATTACCAACACTATTACTTGTGTAAATTTTACCATTAAATTTTTCTTCTTTAATTTAAGAGTTATTTTTGTCCAGATGTTTATTTATCAAAACTCATTTAGCATTTACATCTTTCATCGTATTACGTGATTGTATTACATCAGGCAGTTGAAAATTTTAGGTGATATAATTTTCAAAGGTCAAGAAAAAAGAAAGAAAAAAAAAGGCGCTTACTCGTTTTGCAAATATAATTCATTGTATTATATACAGACTATGGGGGCGTGGTAAATCAATTTTTGAGGAATACATGTCAGAATAATCCATTTAATTAATAGAGACTTCAAGTCAGCTGATTTTTCGGTGTTCCCACCCGCTATACCAAACCTATGTAAAAAAAAAAAACGTGAATTCGTTTTTTCACTAAGAATAAGATTTTTCAGGGAAAATTCCTTTACGGAACTTTGGTCCAAACAGAAAAATAAAGTAGATAATTCAAGATTTAGATTTTTTACTTGATTTGTAACCGAGAAAAGTTAAAAAAACACTTTACTTCATTTTCAAGTGCAAGATGGACCTTAGCGACAAACAGTTGCGCAGCGAGAGCGCATCACTTGAAGCCTCTATTGTTTGACTTAATATCTCAAAATTTCTAACTTCATCTTCGTTGCAAGTATAAATTTATTGATAAGAGATATCGAATGATACATACTTTCTGAATAGATAAGCTTGATATGAATGAAAATTAAAAACAAAAGCAATTATATGAATTTCATATAATTGCTTTTGAATTATTGAATTTTAAATATTGAAGAGTAAAAGTAAGCCTGCATGTCAATGCAGTGAACTTATTATCTTACAAATTTTATGAAATTTATCCAACTCTCATGGGATATAGTGTTTACTTTCTAATTCAAGTTAATATTATATATATTAATGTTCTATGTTAATCTATAATCTATAATTTCATATTAGGTAATAAAAAGGATGAAATCATAAACAAAAATCAATGTAATGATATTAACTTATCTTATTTACATAACAATCAATTTAACAAATAAATAAAAAATCTTAATCAAAATTAAATTTGCTAACTTTTATATACTATTTTATCCTGATCGTATAAATAATATATTAGGCAATAACAAGTATGTAATGCATCAGTTAAAGTGAATAAATGGAGTATCGTATGTCACAAATAGGTGACGGTAGGTGATCTTGTTGACAAATGGTTCATCAAAGAAAGCACTCGACCTTCTCTACTGGCTAATCTTGTGACATTTGACCCGAGACAAATTGACGCCCGCCGGTTACAAAATAAAACTACTTTTTTTTTATTTTCATTCTAGCTTCTTGTAGTTCCAACTTTTACATATAGATGGCAGAGTAAATGTTTTGCAAAGAAATCGTTTAAATTGCAAATATTAATTCAATATTCTGTTATAGAATATTATATCAATATTATAAAATATACATATACTTGATTTTTTATTGAAGTCAATAAATTCATATATAAAAGTAATATAAAAACATTTCTTCAGAAAAAAATAATAATAAAATATTGCTACTAGTGCAAAACTCGAGTATATTTCTGATAAAAATGCAAACTTGTAATTATTTTTGTATAAAATAAAATTCTTAAGTTTCTTAGCTCAAGGGAAAATGTAGCAACGCAAATTGCATTGTACTGTATAGTACTGAATAATTGTACGATTGTTTGTATGTAAAAAGAACATAAGAAATATACCATCATAAATATTAGTGAATTTACTTGTTGAAACTTCCAGTTCTAAATAATTTCAGATTGCAGTAGTTGCTGTATTTAAAATAATAAATTATTACAAAGAATATTTTGAATTAATAATATAAATTTATTTGTTTTAAAATATTAAAAATCATACTGCGGTGCATTAAATTCTTTACAAAACATTTAAATAAATTTTTACTAATAATGTCACAGTTTTATTAGCTTTCAAAATTGTTTGCAACTATTAAAAAAAATCAGAATAATGTAATATGATGCACATATGTTGATTCAGTATAACAATATAGACTTATAACGGATGGGATTCACGAAACAATTAGCCAGGTTTCTCTAACCATGTTTAGCTTAACCACTTTTAACTATACCTGTTTGGCTAACTTCTTCATGAATCGCGCCCGGTAGGAAAATAATTTATTCCCATAAACTACCATATCATATCGTTTTTCGTCAGGAATAACGAGCTATCTACCTGCCACGATTTCATTGCGATAATGGGCTGTCTATTATTTCAGGTGAGCGTAAAAATAAACTTTATGTTATATTACCTATTTACAGTTTATAATTGCGCTCACCTGAAATAGCAGATAGTTCATTATTTTAACGAAATCGTGGCAGGCAGATATAGCTCATTATTGCGGACGAGGGACTATTTCGTCGTAGCTGATTAAAGCTTTATTTTGTTTAAAGCCTACACATCAACATCTAGAATAAGACATTACTATTGAATTGAATTGAATTGAACTACTTTGATCCACTTTTACAAAGATAAAATGCAATTTACAATTACTTAAATATTTCTCCAAATAATTATTAAAACTATTAATTTGAAAATATATTTAATCCCTCCCCTCTCTTTATTTAGAGGTATTCTGATTCTATATCAAGTAAATTTTTTCCTCTGAAATATTAAACATTCTTTTCATGTTTTGTATGTAAATATAATAGTACAAAAACACTAAAATAGACAATATTGCTTGCATTTTTTATTTTATAATTAGAAAATATACACAAAAATATATTTTTCTGATTTTTTTTTTTTTTTTTTTTTTTTTTTTAGATTTTTTTGGAGTGCAGGAACTAATTTTAAAAAAAATATTTAAAATATCTGAATTAGGGTGGTACAACCTGATGGGACAACTGTGACGTTATGAACAGCCAATCAAAGCAGCTGTGACGTCATCAATAGCCAATCGCAGCACGAGAAAATGACGTCACGGGTGTCCCATCAGGTGTGCCACCCTAATTCAAATATTTTAAATATATATTTTTTTAATTAGTTCCCGCCCTCCAAAAAATCTGAAAAAATTCAGAAAAGCATAATTTTATGTGTATTTTCTAATTATGAAATAAAAAAATGCAACCATTATTGTCTATTGCATCTAATTTTAATATAACTGTAAGCAAAATTTCTCTAAAGTTAATTTGTTTAAAGTCTCGTCACCTGTAGTAATTACCAGAATGACGTCGAAACATATATGCTCTAATTCTGCCATCTCTCCTCTCGTGCGCTTGTTGGTGAAGTCTCATAAGTGCATTCATTTCGCAGGCCTCTCTTTTTCAGTTACATGTTTAGACGTGATGTGAGAATGGCGAAGGTCGAGTCGTGAAAATTATAGTGAGGGGGCAGCGAGTCTGCAGAGCAATCATGTTCGCAATGACGGATTATTTTGGTGAGAACATCAGAAGGTGAGATTATCCCTTTAAATAGTGTTTGTAAAGGCAGGAAAATTTTGAAAAAAAAAAGTTTACTTGTTGATTTTATTGATATTTGCTAATGCCAAGTTAAATTATATCACTTTGATATTAAGTAACTTTATATACAGTACCAAAATTAAGTTGTTAATTAATATTATGTTAGTCATTTCTCCTACTGCATAATTGTGTAAATTTATTTATTTATGATGCTGAACAAGCTACTTAACCTCAAGACGAGTTGACATCTTCAATATACAGTTCGACAAATGAAAGATTACCACCGGAAGTGGAAGGTTTTTGGCCGAACTTTGAACATGAAAACTCTAAAACTTTGCAGATAGGTTAAATCTTTATAACATAAATCTCTCTGAAAAGTTTCAGCTTCAAAAAAAGTAAGTCCAGAAACCTCGGACTTCCGGTTCCGGTGGTAAAACTGCTCGTATTCCATTTTGAGAAGGTTTATGTGTTAAATAATTTCCTTATATTTTGAAAAAGGGGTTTTTTAACTAGCACCTGTGAGAAATTAAAGGCTAGAGAGCAATAGGATGTATTGACGATTGAGTTTCGACCTCTTAACATCTCAGTATTAATGTATCTGTGACTAAAGAAACTGTAGGAAACCTAAATCAGGACGGAAACTCAACTTCGTATTATCTGAATTAATTATCAATGGAAAAAAGTGATATCTAACTACGCACAAAATCGAAATTCTATATTTTTTTAAAGAAATTTAGATATTAATATCAGATTTTGGTCCGCAATGTTGTAATTAATATAAATATATTTTTTTTATTAAACTATATTTATAAGCTATCGCAGAAAAATATACATTGTTAAACACATTTATCCTGTAAAAATAGTATTTTATCCGAGAATTTCCTATTAAATATAAAATATTTTTATTCTACCTCGTAAATGAAAGAGATGACGCAAGAATTACATTTATTTACCCTTCAGAAAAGCTGGAATGTCACTTTTGCCTGATTTAAATTTTCATTTTCTGCAAGATTCAAAGATATGCAGATTTTGGGAGCCATCACCCTTGTCAAGTCATGACCCATATCTGTTCTGGTTCACCAACAAGTTAGAACAGGTTATAAACAGAGCAGGGATATATAACGTTCGTACTGTCTTGATGTGTAAATTGGTGTTGAGAGTGCAATTTCATTGTTTTTATTGTACAATATTACCATCCCCCAGAAGAAAAGGATCAACGTCTTATATCTTATGTGAATTACGTTGCTACACTTTTATGGTATCCGTTAGAAAACTGATGTGGCTTATATTTACTAAACATATGACAGTATTTTCATTAAAATACTACTATATTACTATTTCTCTGTGTTATTACCTCCCCCTCCCTCCCCCTCCCCAAAAAAAAAGGAGAGAGGTGTTTTTAAAACAACCCACTTGTTAAATTATACTTGGCTGAAATATATTAGCCAATTTCTTCATTATTTTTCTCACAAAAAATTATTTGCTTTGTGACTAAGACTACTATATATTAATTCGTCCAGATTTTTTTTACAGCATTTTTTACACTTCAAAAAGTTTGTGTGTTATTTACATTCCCTCCTCCCCCCTCTCCGTTGTTCTTGGCAATGGCAATGCTAGGGTTAAGTGAGGTGTAAGTAGCAAAAGTTAAATTTACAATAAATAGCCAAGTTAAATAAAGAATTTAATTATAGATTTCCCTCGAAATTTTTTTAGTCAAGAAAGGGGAGGTGGCTGAACCAAAAAATTGACAGAAACTCAAAAAGACATAAATGCATATTTAAAATGATATAATCTAAAATATCCCTAACTCAAAATATATTTTCTATACTTAAACAAAAATTGAAAAAAGTTAAAATGTACAAAAGTAAAAATTCACTTAACTCAAAATTCTCCTATCCTCAAATGCCAGGTATAAATTGTCCAACTGCGATATATCGCCAATATTGATATCGATAGTGGGACTTTCATTATATTGGTAATCCATCTCCTGGAAAAGAGAATTACTTTGAAACGTTCAACATAGGTGGATGTACTTGTATTTTTACAAATTACAGCTTCAGAAGTAATTTGAAGAGGGCGTTGAGTGCACAATCCAGGATATTTTGCCAAGTATTTGCGACTTATTTAAAAGTCGAATTAATTGAAATTTGTTAATATTTGATCATAATTATTTTTGTGGCATTAACAACTATATTATAATTATGTACATGAAACTAGAAAAGTTTCTTTGCATTTTGTTAGCATTTTTACTCCACTTCCACAGATTTTCGTGAGGTAATTTACAGAAGAAATATTCTTGCTTCTCTTGAATGGTATCTTCAATAGAATTTATACGTATAATGTCATGGAGTGAGAGTTGCTTTAACATGGTAAGTCCATGAGTATTTGTTCATAAGTATTGAAGAAACAAAGCCTATATTATATAGGCTTTAATTGTCAAGAGTGTAAAATTGAGAATATAACATATTATATTAAAAATAGTTACCATGGCAATATAACCAATTATTAGTTCACATAGAATATAATTATATATAACATTAAAAATAAATATTATATTATATAAAAGTATTAATTTTGTTAAATAATATACTGTTAATATTTTGTACAATCAAGAAAAAAATAAAAATATTGTTATGCATGGCAAAATTATATTAACAACAAAATAAATAATTAAGCCTAAAATAATAGGCAAAAATATTTGTTATGCCATTATAATTAATAATATACCACATGCATGTTTTTTTTTTTGTTATTGCACTAAAATTAATTTTCAACAAAAACCACGTTTCCCACCCAGGGGTAAAACATTGCGCTTTTCCACCATGTGGTTCCCCTGGCTTTGGACCATTGCACTTCCGGTTCATTGACAAAAGCTGTAGCGTCCATCCTGGCTGAGGTTTCCACGTTTCCCTCAGCTGCAGGCAAATGCCGGGATGGATTTGCAAGGCCGTGGCCACCCCCGTTCCAGAAGAGCCCGCGAAACGCTCAAGTTTGGGTTTCGGAAGGTTCGGGGTTTCAAAGTAGTATGTAATTAGTAAATAAAAGTACCCAATAGGGTTTGATTAAAAAAAAAAAAAAATTAATTTTCTTCGATATGTATATTATTTTATAAGCTTTAATGAATAAATAATGTTAAACATTAATTTCAATTACAATATATATTCACATTCGGAAAAATAATTTGTTTCATCATTTTTAATTAATTTTTTGTGTGCATATTCAAATACTTGAACATGTATAGTCACGTACCTCTCAGAACTTAGGATGTAAAGATCTCTCGGGTGTGTTATTTCAATATATATATATATATATATAAATATATATATATATATATATATATATATATATATATATATATATATATATATATATATATATATATATATGTTTATCCACAGCTAGATACGTATATACACATACACTACACGCAAATATTATTAATAGATCAATTTTTTTTGTAATTCTACTTCTGACTGGATAGCGTGTGATACTAACTTATAAGGAGTTTGTTTATACGTAAGACAGCAAAATCTGATAAATACTATTATTTCAGCTTTGGCTCATTTCGCAGATTTTTGTTTTCATAAAATTTTGAGAGAAATCTAAATAATTACCCTTTTTACCAAAATTATATTCACTCAAATATCATAGCTAAAATTTGAAACACTTTACTTGCACTACTCCGCACTTGTATAATTTTTTTAGCTATATATATATACAATTAATAATATTTAATATACTAACACTTAATATGGTGAGGAATACAAAAGGTATAATTGGTAATTACTATAATATATACGTTGAATTTGTGCGTGCAATTTAGGCGTGGACTAGAATCATGCAAATTTCAGGGGCGGGGGGGGGGGGGGGGGGAGGAAGAATGGTAAGGCTGACTTTATGTAAGCAAAATATTTCAAGAAAAACTTTGCGTTGGGGAAATGCTTTAACCGGACCCATGATGCAGACCTGAGCCTGAGATACATCATTACATGCAAGAACAATAAATTATACCAAATTAGCATCAATATTATTTTTATAAATAATAAATTACAGAAACGAATTAAAAACAATAAATATTGGGAGGGGGGAGGGGCATTCACAAAGCACTTTGGAATTGGTTTTTATCCTGGGTAAAAAATTGAGTGCTATATATACATATATATATATATATATATATATATATATATACATATATATATATATATATATATATATATATATATATATATATATATATATATATATATATATATATATATATATATATATATATATATATATATATATATATATATATATATAAGACGAGTGGCTATATAAATATATATATGGTACTAAACAAAGTGGCCTATATATGCTTAATATAATATGCGTTTGCACTGCTTCACCGCCCACACTTTTTGGTAACATGCAATGTTTACAGCCGCTGGTTTAGCACAATGTTTAATTCCTGATTTAGCCCGGGATAAGAATTCAGGCTAGATGAGTAGTATTAAATAAGTCCTATGAATGTCCACTATTTTATTTTTATCGTTTACGTGATAATCATGGATTCTATGTACGCATATATACCATAAAACATGTAACAATTAAAAAAAAAATATTACATACATGTCACATGAGCTACACTAATTAAATTGCTATTGTTATACACTCGTAATGTTAAAAAAACTCCCACAAATGAAAACTACGAAACATAATATAAAATGGTCTCCTCTACTAGTTTTGCAGTTATGATTTTTCATAATTTGAATAATTCAACATGGAGAAATGGATCTTCCGTGTTAAATTAGTCAAAAATGAAAAATATTAAAAAAAAATAAAAAGAATTTGTATACCTGAAATTTTAGCTACTGATAGGGTAAGTAGAGGAGAACTTTTATATGTAATGTTTCATAATGTGTGAAATATTTTTAATATTGGGCGTGTTATCTCAGATCACCTTACTTAACATCACCCTCTTGATAGCAACGGGTCGTTTGACACTTTAACCTGCTTTTTTATCGTTCATTATACATATGCGCTGCTGCGCAAGGAGGAAATATATTTACATAAGACAGGACGGAATAAAGCATATATTGCCACTAGAACTGTAAATAAATATTTTATTTTGCATCCAAACTCTAGTGGCAATGAAAAACTAATAACATATATAATATTAATATATATATTAATATAATAATATTTAAAATTTATGTAAAATTTAAATGTGATTGGAAAATATATAAGAAAAATTACATATTACGCATTATATAATATATGAGTACCTATTTTATATTCATGTATTTCTTTTTAATTAATTATATTATACTTCTAAAAAAGTCGTACTATGCTGATGAGGTAACAAAGCTAAGCTAAGAAAAATATGATGTAAATGATTATGCATATACACAAAAAATATTTTTTATTTCTTAAAAAAGAAAAAAAAAGGAAGAAATAATGAAGAAACAAACACATATTGCAATAAAAAAAGCATGACATAAAATACATACAATCTTTTATTTAAATTACAAAATGCATTAATTATGTAAGTTAAGCATTTTAACATACGATGAATGAAAATAAAGTGCGCTTAACAAAAAAAAAAAAAAAAAACAAATATTTGAGTTTTGGCATTCAAAAAAGTCAGAGTGATTTAATACGAAGTTTAACATTGGGGCCGTAACTGACAAAGGCTTTCAAATATATATTATACCGAAAAAATACTGCGATTAGTATGAAAAATAAAATATATATAGCAAATTTCTATGTCCCCAGTTTAGGATGCACGGGAGGGGGGAGGGAGTTGTGTGCACGATCACCTCCTTCCTCCCCCTCCACAGATAATATGTTAAAGTTATTACCACTACCCACACCCGTCGCTCCACCCCCTGCTCCCACTCAAAATTTTAATATTACGGAACAGGACACCCCCCTTTCCCCAGCACCAGGGCTGTGCCGCGAGCTGGATCCGCCGATCCTCCCCTTTATGTCTCGAACATAAAGACAAAAAATGCATAAGAGTAAAAGGTATATATGCCGTATATGCTAAAAAAATTCCCACATATAAAAATTATGAAACATATCCATATATATATTATGATCTCTTCTGCATCCTCTATCAGTATACTGATAGATACTGAAATAGCTAAATTATAATAACTCAAAAACTACCTCGTTTTTGTATACTTGATATTTTAGCTACTGATTGGGGATGTAGAGGAGAACATTTTAAAATTTTGTCATAATTTTCATGAATGTGATTTTTTTAGCATTGGGTTAGCTGATCCGTATTATCACTACCTTAACTAACCCTTAACATAATTTTGTGTTTAAAAAATTAAGATAATCTCCTTTGAGTTATCAAAATTGGCATTGCAGATTTTCCAGATTTTTTAATGGAGCCAAGAATTCAAATATTTTTTCTTTAATTTTTAATTTTCAGTATTTTTATTATTATAATTTTTTTTAGATATATTCGAAGGTCTTATCAGGTGTTATATAAATATAAAAATATTCGACACGCAAATTCTGAATTTGGAATTTTTCTCCTGGAAAACCTATGTGAAGAAGTTTTATTTTATATTTGGTTCCACGTTGAAAATTTTTCACACTATTTTTAAAAATGCAAACTCAAGAAATTTGACTCATTTTTTTTTTAGTACACTACACTTAAAACTGTTGTTCAGCTGCTTGTCCACGACGACGTATAAGCGATGTAGACTTCCGTGGGCCTCCATTAAATTTTTGCATTTGTCTTTTCAGGCTGCTTATTTATACTCTTTTCTCTTTGTGATGTTATAATTATATGAAAATATAATTATAATATAATACATATAAAAATAATAATATAAAATATAAAACAATTGTATAAAAATATGTATTATATTAAAATGAAATATAATTAATATATTTATAAATATTGAATGCATTTAATTATAAAATGCATCATATTTCTATAATTATTTGCTTTCTCTCTCCTCTACACCTGCTGCTGACTGCAATCGCAGTGAGCGGCCAGCTAGAATGCGAGTGAATAGTGTAACGGGAATTCATGTTTCCCCCTTTCATCCCCTCAGCTAGCACTCACCGCACCTTTTTTCAGCGAAAAATTTTGTACAGTCGACAGCAAGCAAATAACCATGAAATACGGGCTCCATGTGTTTCAATAATAATAAGTTTTTACTTGAATTTTTGTGACATTCCCGGACATGCAATAAAACACAAAAAGTTATAAATTAATTTGAATTATTATGTTGTTCTAATAAGTGCGTACGTATTTGTTTTATATAATTTAATATTTACTATGTATAGCTGCACATTATTAATTTTTGCAATATCTTCATTTCTATACAAAGAATTGGTTATTTATTTCCTCTAAATTCTGTTATTTATATGTAATTATAATTATAAATTTCTTGCCCTATTTTCTTAAAAAGTAAAAATTAAGAAAACACATTTTATTTAACCATAAAATACTATAGCAAGTAATAATAATATGGTTTGTAAAATGAATGAATAAGTCAATCAATCAATCAATCAATCAATCAATCAATCAATCAATCAATCAATCAATCAATCAATCAATCAATCAATCAATCAATCAATAATGTAAGCATAATATATATAATATATAATCATTAAGATCGACTGACATGAGAAATTTTGAAATATAGACTGAGACGTAGGTTACAAGATTTTTATGTGTTTACCCTAGTACCTAAATTACTGATACAATTATTTTATAACGGACAACCTACATGAATTTTTTTATTGCAGAAATGAATAGAGGGTACCAAATTATACTACTCTGATTTTTTCAGATTTTTTTGAAACCCAGAACTATTTTGTAAATAATTATTTAAAGTGTGGCCACGCCCCCTGGAGGCGTCAATAGGCGTCTGAGTCCTATATTTTTTATTATGGATTCAGGGGTGCCAACTTAACTTACAGAACTTTCAAATATTATTTAAAAACAGTTCCGGGCCTAAAAAAAAATCCGAAAAAATTCAGAGTAGCATAATTTGGTGCTTGCTCTATTCATTGCTGCAGTAATAAAATTTCATGCAAGTTATCCATTACAGAATTTTTATAATTTTTTGTTGTTAGTGCAATTGAAATAAATAATAAATAATGCATGTAAATTTTACTATGATTATTTGATTCATATAGTTTTGATTTACACCTCAGGACACTCCGAACGTTATTCCTTCAGCTACAAGTTTTGCTCGGGAGTTGCAAATCCAAGTGGCAAAGCGAGGCCGATTTGAAATTTTGTGAGGTTTTCATTTAAATATATCATTCCCAAGATAAAAAATATTCATACACTCTTTTTCCGTCTATATAGTCTAGATTTGCTGCATGCTCAAAACCATGTGTGCAGCTAAAATTTTATTAACCTTAGCGAGTATAAATACTATGAATAAAACAAAATTTTAAGAAATAAAACTATAATATGCTTAAGAGTGTTGTGGTTGTCAGAAAGAATCGACAAATATGTTTTTGCCACTTTTATAGAATATATAATAGAATCGTATGTATTTCAATTTAAGGGAGTTTTGACGATTTTATAATTAAAATAAATAATAATTCAGCTTAAGGTAGAGATAACGCCGATCAGCTGTTCAACTTAGTCCCCTTTGATTAACAAGTATACCTTAGCAAATTCCCAACATTTCTGAAATTTTTTTTGAGAGGCAGATATTAGTGCCTAATGCCTAAAAAGCAAAGAAAAAGTTTTAAAACAATTTAGAAAGACACGTTTTTTTTTTCATTTTTTTTTCTTTTTATTATTATTTATTTAGATCTATTTTTATTAATTTTCAGCATAGATCCTTATTCCCATCCGGAGAGACAAACTGTAAACGCATTTAAAAAAAAAAAAAAAAAAAAACGGCTCGTTAAATTATTTTGAAACTTTTTCTATATGGCTTTTAAACAATAAAATCTACCTCTTAAAAAAAATCAGAATTTTTGTGAATTTGCTAAGGTGTATACATTTTGTCACGTTGTCACGTTAGTTAAAAAGAATTTCGTCGAACACCTGATCGACATTATCTCTACCTTAATTAAGGTCTGTCGCTATGAAAAAATGCAACTGAAATTAAATGAGATGTCGCTACCTGCCTATAGTAAAAAAGATACGGGATTCGGTGATTTTTATTCGGCATTAGCAATGAAAATAAAGAAAATTAAGCGTTTTTGTTGAACTTAGGGCTTAAACGTGTTGTTTGCCTATGCCTTCTACCGATTCATTATTTAAAATATTCATTATATATGGAGTTATAGCAATTAAAAGTATGCAACATTTTACTGGAGAGCAAAAGCTAAAGGCAAGGAAAGAAACAAGGAGGGCAGGCGTGCCGTTGCGAGTGCGTCCTTTACGTGCCATGCGTGCCGTGACGAGTGCATTGTGAGGTCGACTCCAAAGTATTGTACTGTAAATTGAATAGAAAATAGAAATATGGTAACAGAGTGTTTTGTATACAGCATTCTCTGTTATTATTATGAATTATTTTTTTTAAATAAATTTAATTTTTGTAGTAATTAATAGGTATCAAAAAATGTTTTGTTGCTTTTTTGTATAATATATGGATAAAGAAACTAACCTAATTAATTTAAAAAAAAATACATTATCGGCTTTATATAGGATAAATCTGAATACTATAATCACCAATCGGACATATAAAATCATATATTTTTTATATCCTTTCAAGCTATACTTTTTCAGTTTTATCATGTCAATTATCTACTGGAAGGAGTAAAAAAATTAAATTTATGGAATATGAATAAAATGCTAGTGTATGCTCAAACTAATAAAGAACTGTGGATTAATTTTTTAGATGTATTTTTAATTATGTCAAATTATAAATTAAATTAAAAATGTGACGTTTAGAAAAAAGAAACTATTTTTTATTGTTATAGTAACTTTTTCACATTGAAATTCAATGTATTTTGCTCCTGTCCGTGGACCACATCATGAGTGAGAATGCTGCTATCATGAGGTAGAATATGCAATTGCCCCGCGCTGCTACTGCTTGCATTCGCGAGCTGCAGTTTTTTTTTTCTTCACTTCCTTCCTGGGTCCGGAGAGGACGGGGGAGGATGGGGAGAAGAGAAAAAAAGAGCAGGCGTTACGTGCTGAATGCGTTGCTGTACGCGTAAAATGATCAAATTTTTTTTTAATAAAAGTTAATTTTCAAGGCACATTTTTTTTTATCAAAATTATTATGATATATATTTTTCAAATATTTATATATTATATATACAATTTTTTTGTGTGGTTTTAATGATAAAACTCCCTCCAAACTTAATATTTTAAAAAATAATTAAAATATTCTCGACCTGTATTATATAACGATGAATTTGAAATCTGAATCTGTTTATTATAATAATCCTTCCTTTTTTTTTTTGTATCCTCTCAAGCAATACTTTTCAAGTGTTTCATGACGATCATCTATACTTGGAGAGACTGAAATTAAATTTATTGAATAATAATGAAAAAGTGAAATCAATATACTTTATTATGATTCATAATTTTCCTAATAAAATATAGATTAATTTTTTATAAGTTTTCATTGTTATATAAATACAACAATTTTCACTGTCGCGCGCAGGTCAGAAGGGTAAACGAACTCAAGAAAATAACTTGTATTTTGGTAAGCGGACCAAATACCCCCGGACGAAATACCCCCGGACCAAATATCCCCGCCCGGACCGGACAAAATACCCCCGGACGAAATACTCCCGGACGAAATATCCCCGGACGAAATACTCCCGGACGAAATACCCCCGGACGAAATACCCCCTTGTTAAGTGGAGAGGGGTGGGTGACCAACACGGGAGGGGAAGTTGACTTTATTTATAAAGTCTGTTTTTCTGTCGTTTGTCTGACGTCACACGCGTCGTATTAAAGAAGGAAGTTAGTAACGTTAGGCCAATACATTTTGCATTAATTTATCATATATCATTCATATCAAATTAAAATTAATGTGTAATATATTTTGATACGATACATTTTATGCATGTTAATTATAAGTGTTTATTGCATTTTTTTTAGATTTTTTTTAACCAAAAATTTTCAAAATCGTCGCTATATAATTTTTTACTTTAAAAAAAAAATTTAAGTAAGTTTTTTTAGTGTAATTTTTTAATTTTGATTCGATTGGTATATAGGTCTAAAAATTAAAACTGCAATATTTTTTATTGTTTTTGGTCCCCTGGTGCTATAGGTGCCGTGAACACTTAACGTAGCATGTGTACCCCTCCTGAAGAAACTTAATTTACTTTTTGTTCTATTTATTTTCTTATTTATTCCTTCCTTTTCTATTTATATGTGTTGGCACCAAAGCCCGAATTCAATGCGCACATCTAGGTGTGCCCCTAGCGACTTGAGCAAAGCCCGAAATTAACAAATATTTTGGGCTTTGCTCATATAAATTTGAACATTTCTAGAAGTGCTCAAATCGAAAAAAAGAAACCCCGACGAGAAGTTTTATTTCGGGCTTAAATTTACTCATTTAAATTTGACCATTTCTAGAAGTGCTCAAATCGGAAAAAGCAAACCCCGACGAGAAGTTTTATTTCGGGCTTAAATTTACTCATTTAAATTTGATCATTTCTAGAAGTGCTCAACTCAAAAAATACAAACCCTGACGAGAAGTTTTATTTCGGGCTTTTTGCTCACTGTTTTGATCATTTCTAGAAGTGCTCAAAGCAAAGTGAAAAATAATAATTGGAAATTGTGCCGTATTATAGTAATAATTTGTAATAAATAATTAAAATAATAAAATATTGTGAATTTAATAATATTTTAATTACATACATCGCTTTTTTAATTAAGTAACAAAAATACAAATTTAGCACTAGCGTGTAGATTATTTTTTTATTAAAATATTTCTTTCTGTTTTATTCAAGTCATACTGAAAAATACGATTTTGTCACACTTTTTATATTAATATTTTATGTTAGTTAATTTAATTTTTTTTTTTTTTTTACAGCTGATATATTATAAAATCTTTTTAACTTAATTTACAGAACTTGCTAAGAAGCACAGAGCTCCTCAAGATAGTACCAAACCTATTAATTTAAAATAAATAAATATTATACCTGATTATTACCTGATCTTATTATTACCTGAACTTGACTTATTTTTGCAGGGATTACTATCATGGCATTATAAATTTCATCTAAACTTTTTCTTTGCACAACATGTTTTAGATTGACAACCTTTCTTATAGTTGCGTTGCAAAACACAAAACCTTGCTTTGAATTTGCTAATGCTGCTGCTGATCTGAGACACTCTTTTCTTTGTCATGTGTGGTACGTCATCTGAACTTAGAAATTGTTCATCTGCTACCTGGAATTCATTGCTAGAGTATATAAATTGTAATCATACCTTTAATTATAAAAAATGATAATAATAAAAAAATTGAAAGTGTCTCTCAGTGTGAAAAAATCGTATTTTTTCAATATGACTTGAATAATACAGAAAGAAATGTTTTAATAAAAAAAAATACTATACACGCTATTAATGTTAAATTTGTATGTTTATCAATAAATTAAAAAAGTGATATAATTAAAATATTATTAAATTTACATTATTTTATTATTTATTGCTATAATACGGCGCAATTTCTAGCTATTATTTTTCATTTGCACTTCTAGAAATGATCAAAACAGTGAGCAAAGCCCGAAATAAAAATTCTCGTCGGGGTGGCTTTTTTCGAGTTGGGCATTTTTAGAAATGAGCAAATTTAAAGGAGCAAACCCCGAAATAAAACTTCTCGTCGGGGATTGCTTTTTTCGATTTGAGCACTTCTAGAAATGTTCAAATTTAAATGAGCAAAGCCCGAAATATTTGTTAATTTCGGGCTTTGCTCAAATCGGTAGGGGCACATACCTAGGTTTAAAAACCTAAAATCGTTTAAAAACCTTCAAAATCTTGCTGCAAAACGCTGAGACAATTTATAATATAATTGCCGCACAATGAATATTATATATGATATATATTTGTTGTGAAAATTTTATAAATAAAGTCAACTTCCCCTCCCGTGTTGGTCGCCCGCCCCTCTCCACTTACAAGGGGGTATTTCGTCCGGGGGTATTTCGTCCGGAAGTATTTCGTCCGGGGATATTTCGTCCGGGAGTATTTCGTCCGGGGGTATTTCGTCCGGTCCGGGCGGGGATATTTGGTCCGGGGGTATTTCGTCCGGGGGTATTTGGTCCGTGATTCTGTATTTTACTCCCCCAACCCTTGCTATCCTCATTCATAAACCTTTCTTTTCTTTGAGAAAGGTGAAGAAAAGAATGTAGTATATGTTTTAGACAGAAACCTAGTTACAAACAGACTTCAATGCAATGTATAAATATTTTTGGGAACACCACTTTATATTTCATAGGAGAAAATGAAAAAATTGCACCAATCAAAATGCAGTAAATTATGCATAATAAATGCATAAATATTGCAACATCATATATACATTTTAAATATATATATATATATATATATATATATATATATATATATATATATATATAATATGTATATATAATGTTGTAGTAATATGTTTCAATTTTTATAAAAAAAATTTAATATTATATTAAATATTATATTATATTAATATTTTAATATTATTTTATATTTTGTATAATTTATATTTATATTTTTATATACTTTTTTATAAATTTATATTAAATGTATGTTATATTTATAATATTTATATATCACATTAATAAATGCTGCATTCATTGCATTTTGATTGATGGTGCAATATTTTTATGTATTCATTTTTCCTGGCCATAGATAAGGTAAAAGCACGACCCGCGATTATATTATATCTGCGTCGCGCGAGCCGCAAGGCGCCAACCCTTGTGAAAGTCTGCAGGCCAAGTGGCCCGCCTCGCCTGCCTGACCGCTAGCGAGCAAGGTGCAGGCCGGCCGCTCGTCCCCAACAATGGAACAATGTACAGTACAGTACGGTACATCTGCGGCGAAAATAAATCAGCAAAATGGCTTGTGAGGAAGTAGGGAAATATTATATGTATTTTTTCGTACTAATAAAGTCATCAAAATCTTACCGATACGAATTTATATTAACAGGTTTCCTAAAGATTATATGTATGAATAACATTATATCATCAAAAATGGAATATAATTTATCGTTCTGCAGAAGAAGCCGAACAAAATTCATCCAATAATTATTTTTTAAAAGGCATACGTCGCGCCTCTGGTGGCCGGCTGCATAGCGACAGACCTTAACCATTACATGAGCGTAAACTTCTTGGAGGTGGTCAAACGACACACTGTAGCTAAATCCTCCACACTTAAGGATGTCTTTTAGACATGTCTTTTAGAAGATGAATAAATTTTTGAATTTGAATTTTGAATTTGAATTTTTTTTTGAATTTTTTTTTGAATTTTGAATTTGATATTTTTATATAGTAAAAAAATTTTTCATCGGCAATAATTTGAATGAATGGAGTATTGTCCTCAATTTTTTTTATTGCAGAAATGGATAGAGGGTGCAAAGTTATGCTACCCTGATATTTTTCAGATTTTTTTGAGACCTAGAACTATTTTTAAAAAAATATTGAAAGTGCTTTTTGTGACGTCACGCGGCGGCAAGTCCTATCTTTTTCTTAAGGAGCGGCGTCTCGTGACGTCACGAAAAAGACTTTCAATATTTTTTTAAAAATAGTTCCCGGGCTCTAAAAAATCAGGGTAGCATAACTCTGCACCCTCTATCCATTTCTGCAATAAAAAAAATTGAGGACAATACTCTATTGAAAAGTAAAAAAACAACAGATATTACATACTAGAGTCTGTTACACTTTTTTCCCCATTAAAATTATTTGTAAATCTTTTCGAAA
Organism: Siphlonurus alternatus; assembly: GCA_949825025.1. NCBI lineage: Eukaryota > Metazoa > Arthropoda > Insecta > Ephemeroptera > Siphlonuridae > Siphlonurus > Siphlonurus alternatus. The sequence continues at coordinate 22,680,812 of OX463783.1, read as the reverse complement.
ACCCTGTTTTTAATATATTATACACAATGCAAACAGGTACCAAGGGCGAATTATAGGGTTGCCGGGTTGCGCAGCCAGCGAAAGCAGAGGGGGAGGGTCACTATCCCTAACAAATGGCTATTTTAGGGTGGGAGTTGAGGGGGAGATTTCGGAGGTGTTACGACATCAAGTACTATTAACTTTTGGAATCTTTTAGATGGAACAATCGCCGTCTCTTCCCCCCCCCCCATCTTTGTCTGAGTGGATCCACCGAGTGCAGCCTGAAAATTTATGTATTAATGAGTTTCTATGAATTGTTATGATGAAAATTTGATTATTATTCTAATTGATTCATTTAAAAAATATTAACTATAAAACTTACATTTAAGTTATTGTTGAATTGTAGAATTTTAATTAATATGTTCCAAGTTAATTAATTAATAATGAAAATAATATGGATTACAATACATATTATAGTTTAATTATTGCTGTATTAGATACAATATAATGATATATATTAGTACACTCAATATGCTGCGTAAAATCATTAGCTAAATATAACAGATTATATCTCAATGCAGTAAAATTTATTAATTGCACTTTGCATTGTTCAGGAAGCCACTTTCGCCGCAGCGTACTGTACATTCACAAGTATATGTATTTCAACGAAGTCAAAAATTAGCCTGGACTTCATTATATGGGGAACGGAAAAAAGATCAAATATATTGCTTTCATAGGAGCAGTCTTAATAGCATTCACGTATTCAATCAGCTTGTGTTTATCACACCACCGTAATCAGTAAAATAGATTTTAACTTTTTGATAAAAAAAATATAAACATAACAATTTTTGGTATAATATTATATTTTTTTATACATTACACTAAACTTACTTTATAATATGAAATTGACTACTAATTAATGTAACTATATATATATATATATATATATGATTTGCTATTTTATATAATATATCAGTTCATCTTATTATTGTATTATATTGTATAACATTTTATTTGTCATAATAAATTTTATAATTATATTATTTTTTATAATAATGATTTTTTGCCCGCAATAATATAATATTTCAATTTTATTATTATATATATGTAAGTCACTAACAGGTTAATTTTTATAATTGATTACCACACGTCATGATGTATAATAAAAATAAAAAGTATCACACGGTCCTTTGTTCTCAGAATATAAATATTATTATTATACTAATTTAACAAAATCGAGAAATTTATGCATGCACTAAAAATGAAAATTTATACCACGACACAAATAAAGCAGAGCATCACTCGGCTATCGAACCTTCCTGTCGGGGAGTTCTCATCACACTAATCGCTCAATGACAAAAAAAGGACACTAAAAATAATTTAAAGAAATAGAAAAAAATTCAAGCAGCGAACGCAATTGTCATCTAGTGTTAAAGACTGCAACTACGTCTATTAGAATTTTTAGAAGTGGAAACATCCCGATTCTAGCAGCAATCGTTCCTTTTCGGGCGATATGATTGTAGTTATTGAATGTCGGTAGCTATGATGTCCGCTAGGTGGCATGCCTTCCACTACCTGTTTGTTTTGTTTGAATTTTGATTTAAGTGAATTTTGAGATAGTAGAATATTGATTTGTGCAATTGCTATTATATTGCTTTGCTTACATTTTGAGTTATGGTGGTTCACTTTTTTAGTTACGACACTTTTAATTTGTACTTTTAGTAATTTTACATTTGTCAATTTTTACTTAGAGCATCGTCCCCAAGAAAGGCATTTCATTCATTTTTAAATATTATCAATGAACAGAAAAAACTTCCTAATATATTTGTAAAGTTTCAGCTAAACAATATTTACTGTTGATTCTTAGCTATTTGTGACGACTTTATTGAAGTGACTACGTTTAATTTAATTATAATTAAATAAATTTTAATTAATTAAAATTTACGATGAAATTAAAAAAAAATTATAACGGACAACATACAAGAAAAAAATTTATTGCAGAAATGAAAAGAGGGTACCAAATTATGCTACTCTGAATTTTTTCAGATTTTTTTGAGACCCTGAACTATTTTTAAATAATTATTGAAAGTCCTGTGATTTCAGTTGGCACCCCTGAATTCTTAATAAAAAGGATAGAGACTGGACGCCTATTGACGCCTCCAGGGGGCGTGGCCGCACTTTCAATAATTATTTAAAATTAGTTCCGTGTCTCAAAAAAATCTGAAAAATTCAGAGTAGCATAATTTGGTACCCTCAATTCATTTCTGCAATAAATTTTTTTCATGTATGTTGTCCATTTGTTTTTATAATTTAGAATATCTATTAATAAATATAATTTAAATATACTTTATCTTGGCACTACTTGATAATAAATTTTAGTCTGAATACAATTATGTAAACTAGATACGATACGAGACTTGTTATATGCGACTTACTGTCATTACAGTATCACCATCCTATCATCCTGTCTTATAGGATTTTACTGTCACCATGTACGGTTACTACAGCCCATAATAATGCATATTATGAAGTGAATTCCTTCTTCAGCATTCAGTATAATTGGCTTTGTTTGTTAAAAGAATACGTTTGCAATAATGCTAATCAGTACTACACTAGCAGTCACATTCAGCTAGGTTTTCATCGTGTTTGTAATACTCACAGTCATTGGTAGCCAGTTTGTAACGAAGAATATAATTGGCCGACATGAGTAATAACGAGCAGTTCCGACGAAAGCCAAATTATTATTATCATTTTCTCATGGAGAGGTTTGAGTCAAGAAATTGAAGTTTGGCATAATATTTATTTATGCACATAATCATTTTTCACATTTTTTTTTATAAATAATCATTATTAGATATGAACAAGCGGTTTGTACATGTGTATATGATCCATCTCTGACGTATAATAAGCAGAACCCTCATAGGCAATTTTTACAATATATGTTTTCTATAAGAAATTAACTTTATGCGTCAGTAAAAGATTAGGCTGTTGTATTTTATTTTATATATGAACACATACATATACTTATGTTGAGCAGTTAGTGATACGTCATTTACCAATAACTTTTTATTATCATTCATTTTATAAATTTTCTTATGATGCACTATAATCACGGCTAGTGAGAAACCTGGAGTATATCTTACTCGACACCTCTTTCGTGAATTCCAGTTATGTATTATAGGAATGTCCTGGAATGCACTGTTCTATAAGATTAATGAACAACTTAAGGATTGATCTCAGTTGGTTGAGATTTCGGAATCAGCCACCTTGAATTGAAAAAGATTTGCAGAGAACTTAGAACTCGCCATCAATAGGTGGCAAACAAATTTTGAAGCGAATCTGTCTTATCAATTTTGTGAAAACTGAGGTAGAAGTTTAACATTGGCCTTATGGACGAAAACCGGAAATGGAGCTGTTGTAAGAAAACTGTAAGACTCAAATGTACTCAAACCATAAGTAATTAAGTTTTAGAGCGTTTTCAAAATGTTTAAAATTTATTCTGACAGAAATTTCCTTTGCGTTAGTAACTGAGGTTAATTGTTAAACTCCATAACTGTTAAATTTGTGAAATTAATAGAAATTTAAATTTCAAAGCATATTTGGTGTATTTATATTTATATATATAGAAGATACACTTCAAGAAGAGACAATTTGATTACTTTAATGAACATTATCACCATACGATATAATTAAGTTAATGCACTTACCTCAAACGATACAAACATTAACTTTGATGATCAAGTATGTATATATAGATACCAATGACCTACCTAATATTATTACCCTTGAGTATTTCAGACAAAAGACTCATTTACTAAAGTGATGCAGACATAAAATATAACAACCTAACCTTATGATAACTCATAAAGTAAATTTTTTTAAATTAAAAATATATTATTAAAGTAGCCCTTGGGAGTTCTTCTGAATTTAGGTTGTTGTTTAGCAGTAAATGTTTGCTCCACTTCACTGCAATAATTCTCCAAGATCCGACGCGTCTTTCTGGCTCTTTTCTGCAGTATTTGCTGGAAACCTTACAAACATAACTTTGTAATGAAATATGTTAATTATCAACATTAATTACTTTTAATGTCTTATTTTGAAAGTCTGGGTATTTAAATATTTAAAATTATAATATTGTCTTGTTAGAGGATTGTGTTTTGTGTTAATCTATATAGATTTTTATTTAATTACTGTGAGAAATAAAGGACTAAATTTGCATATAAATGTGAATAATTAAATTGTTGCCATGCGTTAATAATAATGATAATACAGACAAATACTATTGGCTAAATTGTGTAGTATAATATAATTTATATATATATATATATATATATATATATATATATATATATATATATATATATATATATATATATATATATATATATATATATATATATATATATATATATAGTGGATTATAACTATGAAAGGACGGACACAGTTAATAGACAAAACTACAAAGTTCGATCTTAAGGTAGAGATAACGCCGGTCAGCTGTTCGACGTAGTCCCCTTTGATTAACATAATGTAAACCTTAGCAAATTAACAAAAAATCTGAAAATTTTTATTGAGAGGCAGATATTAGTGCCTAAAAGCCACAAAAAAAAAAAAATCAAAACAATTTAACGAGACGATTTTTTTTTTAATTATTATTTTCTTTAATTTTCAGCATAGGGCTTTCTCACGGGGAGACAAACTAAAAACTTAATAATAGAAAAAAATCAGCTCGTTAAATTGTTTTTAAAAATTTTCTATGACTTTTAGGCATAAATATCTGCCTCTCTAAAAAATTTCAGAATTTTTTTGAATTTGCTGAGGTTTACATGTTAATCAAAGGAGACTACGTCGAACAGCTGATCGGCGTTATCTCTACCTTAAGAAAGGAGAGCTTATAAATACTTTCTGTTCGTCATATATTATTATGAACTTAAGTCTGCAGTGCCTTGCGCCTGCAGCTTCTTGATTTAGGTTAATTGCTGAGCTTACTTGCTTGATGGGTTGCCTACTTTACAGGCAAAAAAAAATCTCTGTCTGAGACGGGGACAGAAGTATTAATAAAACTCTACAAAATAATTTTCAGGTCAACCGTAGTAACAATCTTTTGATCAAGGTATACTGCGAGTCATATTTAATTAGGTTTGTAATGTCTTTGGTCATTGGTTGATAGTTTGTAACGAAAGATCTAACTGGCCCAACAAGAGCCGAATACTTGCGAGCATTTCCGAATACAACCTAAATTAATATGAGGCCAGTATAGGTAAATAAGCAAATTGAACCTACCTGCTATTTATAATCTTACGGTAAGAGCTTTTATCTTAAATGAATAATTTTATTATATTAATATGTAATTCACTGCAGGTACACTCGTTGCCTTGAAAAATTTACCACTTGCAGCTTTGTTAATCACCAAACACTGTGTTATTTTTCATGGACAAAGTCGCAAAGGGAAATTTTTCAAGGTTACGAGTGTACATTTATTGAACCAATTAAATTGCCAAATTTTACTAAGCCAAGTTCTTATTGGACTATAAAAAGTATTGGTACAAAATACGATTTTCTTTTCTCTGTAGCTGTTTGAATGAAGCCTAATCAAATTCAAATCAATCAAACACTATTTTTACATTTAATCATAAAATTCAAATAGCAAAAAATTCTAATTTTCATAATAATATAATAAAACCATACTATTATAACTTAATTTTCTTTCATTACAACTATAAATACAGCTTTTTTAAAACCTTTAATGATACAATTTATAATTATAAAATTTTTATATATATTATAAATAAAGATAAAAATCAAATTGAACTTACATATCCCAGCACCCACATATTGATTTGTAATAAAGAGAGTATGTACCATAGGGGATATAGATAATAAAGTGTCATACATGAGAAAGATACTGGGCGATGTGCCCAGAAATATATAGCTCTATCGTCTAGACCACACTTATATTAAAATTCAGTAAAAAAAACTATGACATGAACATATAAAAAATCAATTATCAAAACCATTTTTATAATATTTATAATAAAATATGATAGATATTTATTTGAATTTATCTATATTTTTAATTTATATATATATCACATTTTTTTATCAATATAATTGTATCTATGATATCATAGATTTAATGATGACTTTGACTATATATGTGCAACGTGCATGGGACATTAAACACACTTGCAGGCTAGGTTGCATGCAGTTGCCAGTGTACTAGTGGACCTCAAACAGTATTAACCTCTCTGCTATTTAGACTGAATAATTATTTTTATTACCACATTTTTTTTTTTATTATATATATGTGTGAGTGAATATTGCAATAAAATGGTGTGATTTAATTAAATTTATGTGTGATCATGCAGATGATATTAGTCGCCGGAGGGTATGTATATTTGTATTCTTTATCATTATAGGAAATTAGGATATAATTGTGTTAACTTGATATAATATGGAAATAATAGTGGTTATAAGTTTGTATATTTAATATAAATAATCAGAATATTGTGTATTTCTTGTAGATTTTAACTGAGAAATCAAAGTTTCAAACTAGGTTTATTACTTTTTCATCCTAATAAAACTAAGATCTTTGAATTATTTCAACAAATATTTGTCCTTATTATAATTATTATTATTATTATTTTTAAAGCTACTAAAAAGACTTACTAGGTAGAAGTTGTTATTGTTTATGTGCATGTCAACAAAAAATATATAAGTCATGAGTATTATGACATTATGAATGTTCTCTCACTTGTGATTTTGATTGAAATACGCTCTCTTTCAAATTCATTAACAATTTCTTCATATTTCCTCATACGAAAGTAAGATATTAACATATGTGTCAAATTTTTACCTGAAATTTATCAATTTTTGTGGTAGAAATTTTGTATTATTACACTGGAGTAGCAATAGGATGGATATGGTGCTCAAATTTGGATATTTTTAACCAAATGATAAGACTGAGGATGCCAAATACGCAGCTAAATTTACATTAATAGTGATTATTACATTATTCTTGTAGCTATTATACATAGGTAAGTAATATTGATTTCAATCAGAAATTACAATTTCATGTTTTGAATGGAGTATTGACCTCAGTTTTTTTTATTGCAGAAATGGATAGAGGGTGCAAAGTTATGCTACCCTGATTTTTTTCAGATTTTTTAGAGCCCAGGAAGTATTTTTAAAAAATTATTGAAAGTCCTTTTTGTGACGTCACGCGGCGTTAAGTCCTATCTTTTTCTGAAGGAGCGGCGTCTCGTAACGTCACAAAAAGAACTTTCAATAATTTTTTAAAAATACTTCCCGGGCTCTAAAAAATCTGAAAAAAATCAGGGTAGCATAACTTTGCACCCTCTATCTATTTCTGCAATAAAAAAAATTAAAGTCAATACTCCATTGTATAGTCTCATGAAACAAATAATTAATTAAATAATGTCTTATTAAATTTGGTAGCCATGACAGCTGTTTTTTTCTATCACAATGCAATGTTAATTCAATTAATAAAGTCAGTAATTCAATATTTGGCACCAGTGCAGGTTGCATGATAAAAATAATTGCTGCCTGTAGTCTAATAAACATACATAACATCACATAATAACTGTATGAATTTAATTAACGAATTATTTTTTATTTTAATTTATAATAGTAATTATGACAAATTAATTAACTCTGGAATCTAAAAAAACAGAATTATATAGAATGGCGGTTTTGCATGGTAAGCAATATTTGATAACAAATATTTTTTATTTTCATTAATCTTTATGAACAGATCATCATAGTTGCAGTTGAATGCTTCAATATCCGTTAAGCTGAAGCAGTATGGGTTATTATTTTTAATGTATAGCATAACTAAAAAATAATACAATTTATATGTACTTGAATTACTATTAATGAATATATGTTGCATTTTTTTGTTGCTGATGACATTTAATATTATGTTATACTTCTGTAAGCTCATGCAAATATTGACTCAAAATTCAGTTTACAAAAAACATCATCCACTGAAAATTAATTTAATTTTACATATAAAACTTTTTTTTTTATAAATTTAAAACACAAATACAATTTTAATTTTTTAAGTATGCATATATCTTTTTTATAACTATATGAATACAATTTTACTATCAATTGCTGCAAATTATAACTATATATTAATAATTACTGTTTCTATAGAGTCTGATAAATTTTAAAATTCACGCTAGTAAATTTACTGTGAAAATTTATAAAATTATACGCATGATGCAAAGATGTACTATATAACAAATAATACATTATAATTAAATCATTTGAATAGAGGTAATAGAGTGTACAGGTTTTTGTACTAGTTCAGTGAGAATACTACTGTTCTATCTAAATCTACCACGTTATATACAATATAGTGGAATTGTTGGCTCCGTTCTATTCATTTCTATACTATTACATGAGCTGTTCATATCTCTCTCTCTCTCTCTCTCTCTCTCTCTCTCTCTCTCTCTCTCTCTCTCTCTCTCTCTCTCTCTCTCTCTCTCTCTCTCTCTCTCTCTCTCTCTCTCTCTTTCTCTGCCTACTTTTAGCTGTGTCAGAGTCATTAGCCTAGAATATTATACTATATATGGTATATACAGTAGGATGCCTTGTTTAATTCTAATTGCTATAAGTCTATGTTAATGACGTGTAATGAATCACATGCCCGTGTGTAATCCGACATTATCTTAATTAAACAATTTTTTTTAAAGAATAATTAAAATAAATCTTTATTGAGAGAAATATTTTATAGGTCAATTAAAAAGTATTAAATACTTTTTTTTTAAAAAAAAAATTAAAGTGCACATTACAAAACTTTATCAATATAAATGGTAATTGTTTTTAAGTTATTATTTACAATCAATATATCGTTTTATAAAACAAATTAAATGTAATGCATAGAATTTCATTTAATCATCATTGTAAAAAAAGAGGAAAAGTCAATAGATTGTGGTTTAATTTTGATATACCTATAAAAAATGCTCACAGTATTTTTTGAGTTGATTGAATAATTATTTTCATGGTTCATAATAACTTTAAAAAATATTATGTTATAAAAAAATCAACGATTTTAAATACAAGCAGTCAAATTATTTGGTGGCATGGTACGAAATATTTTTATTTTTTTTTTTAAATGAGGCAGAGCTTTAAATTGGTCTGAAATTGGATAATGAAATGTTATTTTTGTTTATTTTTAATCAAACCATAATTGGGTACTTCCTACTTACTAATTAACTCGGTTAATTTTTCAATCTTTCGAAACTAACTTGAGCGTTTCGTGGGCTCATAAAATATTATGAAACCCTCTTAATAAAATAATGATTAACAATAAAGAAATTGGATTGCTCTCAAAGCATTACATTTTTTAGTAAGAGGTGTTAAATTACACACAAAGCCTGTTTGGAGCAGGCGACTTGAGTCAAGTGTTACAATATTGTTGAAGGGCGAGCTCAAACAACTTGAACAAAGGACCAATAATCGGCCGTTCCAAGCGCCTGAAAGTTACTGAATACTGCACCGCATTACACAAGTACACGACAAGTTGCAGCAATTTCATTTCTGCAGGCGCACACCGAATTGTATTTCTGAATAAAAGCCTTTTGAATCTAAATCTACATATAGACTGAGCACCATATAATTAATTATGCTGTAAATATTTTATTAATAATTTTAATTATAAAATTAAATATAATTTTGAGTATATTTAAAAATTTCTAAATATAAATTTTAATTGAAAAATTAACAACTCAAAAAGCCATTTTAAATACGTACCACAATCATAATAACTGAAAACGTGATTGAATTTAATTGTTTTTAAACTCTAACACTATTAAAGAAACAAATTTAATTAAATTTAAAATATCAAAACTTTTTAGATTCTACAGCTAAAAAAGCGCATTTAATTTACTTATAAAAAACATTAATCTCTGTATTATATTGATTTCTCTTTATTCCTGTTGCATATTTATAGAAAATATTCTACTTATCCATTCATAAAAATAAATAAAATTGAAAATCTTGTACATACAATAATTTAATGATTAAACGATATTTCACTACATTTTGTTTATAGTGCTGCAGACATATAATCTATGTTAGGTAATTAAGGTAACATATGCACTACTAGGAAGCAGCTGTTCTATAGTGACGTCATTGAGCGAACACGTGGTCTTGACATCTCAAAGCATGACTGCAGTGCGGTAACAAAAGAGACAGAAAATTCTCTCTTCTTTTTTTATTTTTTAAATACAAATCGATTAGAGTAACTTTCGCGCTTTTAATACTTACAAACGTAAGAAAAATAAAAATAATTTTTTTTTTTTTAATAGATAAATCCTCCTTGACAATTTTACAGTACAATTTGTGACAAAATATATAATATATTTTTTTTCTTTTTTTTTTTTTAAATCCTTCTTGATGTGTTTCAAGTTTTCCTCACTAGAGTGTGCTGCTATTTTATATATTTCTCTCTCTGTACACGCTATCCCTTCTACTACATATTTCCCCTCTCTATGTGAACGTTTTATATCTTTCTACCCTCCCCTACACTCAAAAACCTTGGCGGGGAAATTTCTCTCTTGCCTTGTTCCGCACAAGCACAACGTGCGTTTTAACATTAAGAACTAAATATTTTAACTGTGTTAGTGATACAATAAAAATATAATCAAATTTTTATTTTAAAAAAATATATAATATATAATAATTTAATTTTTTAATAAATTAATAATTTTTTTATAAAAATTTTATAATTAAAATAAAAATATTTTATAAATGGCATCAATTCATAAACAAAATAAATCATTACAGTTAAATGGTGGATAAGTGTTTTTTTATATATATATGTAATAAAAAAAAAGGTGTTAAAGTTTTTATACTGAATTTTTTAATAAATTAAATGTTGGTGTTACGAAGTGGTGTGAATAAATAATAATGTTAATTAAATTGATCAACAATGGCAGCTGTTCTATATGGATTCAGTGAAGATAGCAGTAACCGCTACTCCAGGTAAAGTTATAATTATCTTTATATATATTTAGTAAATGCTGCAAGAGTTTTAATTACCCTTATAAATGTCAATTTGTATTTGAAAAACTTAACGAGGAAAAAAAAAATCATTTTTAAAGAAATTTTCGTTAGTAATTTTATAATATTTATAGTTATTGAAATATCAAGTAATTGATTTAAAATTGAAGAAATATTAAATGTCATTCAGTTGGAACTTAATGTCGGTACTTTAAGTGAATTAAATGGAAAGCAATAACGAAAGATTTTTATTTCAATCTAACTAAATTTCGTGCTATCTTTTTATATTATTCAACGCATAGAAAAATAAAAAAATTAGGAATTGAATCAATAATATTCAATAAAATTTTTAAATATTAGAATAATTAAGTCTCATGATAATCAATTAATAATTTATGAATAAAAGAATTAAATATTAAAATAAAAAATTGTCTCGTAGATATAATAATATGAATAAAGTTTCTTTTTTTATTTCTATAAATATATTTTATTTAATAAAGAAGATTTTCTTTCTTAAAAAAAATGTACTTTATTTTTTTTGCGTTTTTCGCATTGCAGATACTCTCATTTTTTTCTAAGATCTTACGCATTACTTAAATAAAATTAATCTATAATAATCCTGAACTTTATTTAGTAATATATTTAACTTCATCTTAAAATATAGACTAAAAAAAAAATATGTGATTAAAATCAATTTGTTAAAATCATATTTTTTTATAGTATTACATAATAAAAACAATAGTAGAATGTATTTATAGTTAATCAATTTTAAAACATCAATTGTTTATTTTTATTTTTTAAATGAATGTAATGTGACGTCATAATATTCGATAACTCTAAAATATCTTCTTTATATAAAAGAAGGTAGGAATATTCCAACTCGCTCAACTGCTATAATATTATATAGCCTCAACTTAGCGTCCTTTTACTGTTGCTATGACAACGACTACTCACGTGTGTGTACAGGTAGAATAATGCAAGTACCACCATGACTATATATATATAAAAAAAACATATAATATGATAAAAAAAATACATGCAGTATATATAAATAATTAAATAGAATTACAAACATATACGAGGAAATCTACGCCTGCATTTTTAAAAAGTTATGCAATACTTCGAGCATGTTTGTAATGCGGTGCAGTATTAAATTAAAATCAGGCGTTTTATTATTTCACTTTACGTAATGAAATAAAAAAAAATATATATACTAGCGTACATTTTTTGTATACTTTCTTTTTGAATTAATAATATTTTTATACTGAATTTTTTAAAGTATTTTTTCTCTATTTGAATATAATAAATATATAATGCTATCAAATTTAAAAAGTAAAATAATTTTGTGTGTAAATAGAATCAATGCTTAATTAAATATATCATTATTTATAACATTTAGCAAAACTATTTGAGAAAATATGAAATATGAACAATTATGCATGTACATAATAAATAATTGTATCTCTAAAACATAAAAAATTACCTGGTTTTTAAAGGCAAAATAAAATTTAAATCATCTTTTTTCAATCCCAAGATGTAATATATAAAATAGAATATTATTTTATAACACTTTGTTACAATATTTCGATGCAAATAATTTTTTTAATAATTTCAATACCTGCCTTAAAATTAATATCAAACTCAGATTTCATTAACTATTATTAAAAAAGAACGACTAATGATAATTCATGTAAATTTTATGTGAATTGTATTAAATATGATTACTATCTTTTTTAAAGAGGTATTAATTAAAAATATACTGCAACATTGCAAGAAGTTTCTTTAAAAAATCTTTAATTAAAAACGTATTTTTCATGGCGATAAGATGAAGTTAGCACATTTTTATCTTTCACATATTTTGTAATGAGTATGACCTAATTTAAAAAAAGTTAGAAACATTAATAAGATTAAATTAAAATATTTTGATTTTAGCTGCAAATTAATTAAAGGAAAGTAGTAATTTATTTAATTTTATAGCATTTTTTTATTTCTTTGTCTATATTATATAGAGCGATACATAAAAACTTATCTACTATCAAAAGTAATTATTATTTTACGATCATCATAAGGTTTATTCCATTAATTGCATTGTGTATTTTATATATATATATACTTTATATAGAAACGAATTGAAACGAAGACCAGAATTGGTTGACTAAGAATGCATTTTATTTAACTACAAAGCAAATTTATGTGAATATGACCGTTAAGTACCATGCATGGACATAAGAGTAAAATTATGCTATATTTTGTATATATTGTAAATAAATATTTAAACAATTAATAATTATTGCAAACAAAGAAAAACCAAACACTAAGATTTTAAAATACACTAATGAATAAAAATTCAATTTAAAGCTAAAGCCCGTATAATTACACGTTACAATTTTGAATACAATTTTTCCTTACAAGAAAATTTAATTTCCATATAAATAAATGGAGATTGTGTTTTCTTGTAAGTAAAAATTGTATGCAATAATTAGAAAAATTGTATCATGTAATACCGGCTTAACTAATTATTAACATTAAAATATTAAAGGTTTATTTATATTATATAACAAAGTTGACTTCAAACTTATGTAATAATAGTTTGTGTTTATAAGTCATATAAAATATTACACAAGATGAGATAATTTTCATATTGTTATAAACTTAATTAACCGACTGTTGTAATAATAATATTGTTACCAAGAATATAACAATGCAGTAGTCTTGATTGTTACTGTTTCTCAGTTTAGATTAAAGATGTAAAGGCAAATTATTGCTACAAGTTTTGAATACGAATTAAAATATATTACAATATATTATTATTCAAAACCAAAGTTGAAATTGAATTATCGAAATTAAAAATGTCATTGTTGCAGTAAAAAGACCATGTATTTAATACTAATGTTAGTAAAATGATTATATGATTCTAGCAAAAAAAAAAAAAAAAAAAAAGGTAAAATCTAAAAATAAAGCACAATATTTACATTGCTTTGTCATCCAATATCCATTCCTAAAATAAATATCACCCGATGGAGTCTAAGTTTAAGCCCAGGCTTAAATTTGTTTACTTTGATAGTTGAAATTATTAAAATAAACAAACTTAAGCCTGGATTAATTTAAACTTTATATATGCAGATAGCCATATATAATTTTTCAACTGATTGGAAATAACTTTAAATGCATAATGTAAGTTGTTATATTTTAATCTATAAACATAATTATCACCAAATTTCATACTAATTCTTATTAAAATCAACTGTGGGTTACGCCTGTGATGCAAGAAATAAGTTAAAGGGCTTGGATTTATTTTTTGAACATGCAATAAAATTTTTAATAAAAACCTACTATGCCAATTACAATTCAGTTTAATTATTATTATTTTAAACTGCATAATTATGGCATTAAGATAAAGTACAGTTACTTTTTACATAAATGTTATGAGTACTTATCAATTGCATATTGAACCGTTGATACATAATTTATTTACTTTATTTAATGGATAAGAAAAATATCACAAATAAGGTACACTCAAACAATTAATAAATATCAATTTCTCTTTGAATTTAGGCAACATGTTGCAGTGGATTGCAGCAGGGGTCAGGTGACGTCATAAACCTTGAAGACTATTTTTTATGTTTGATAATTTGCCTAACCTTACGGCGAGATGGCCAGGATAGGTGTCCATTTATTGTATGAGTGTACTTTAAAAAACGTATGCAAATTGCAAATTCCACACAAAATTTAAAGGGAATTGTTATTCACAAGATTAGGTAACCAAATTTCACTTACCACTTATATTTTCTGAAAAAGATGGTAAATTGCTGAAATTACTACTCAATTTATAAATTATTTCACAGACATGATATTTTTATCATTTATTTGTAAAGCACAATATGTACATTTGAAACATTATTTATCATAATTATATTGACAGTATGAAGCTCCAAACAGTACTGTTTGTTTGCAATGCATGCAAAGGTACTGCAATATAAGCAGAATTGGATCAACATGTTGTTCTATATCACTACATCTCATCTTCATTTATATTATTTTATGCATGCAATGTACGTCATTTAAAATAATTGTGACAGTGTATACGCACTGCAGGCTATGTCGAATCTTTATTAATGACTAAAGCTGTATTATGAGTACAAAGTTATCAGAAATCAATAATTTAGAACAAATAATATTCATCTTAAAAAGTTGCCACGGTAAATAACTTTATTATTTTATTGTATTTAGTGCCTTGGTTATGTAACTGTTGCTAAATAAATAACAATTTGAATTTTATAATATTATTATTAACAATTATTATTTACAGAAGAATTAATTTGTTTTTTAAACGCGTTGTCAACTTATATAAGTAGAAAATTTGTAAATTTGTATCGAAATAATGATTCTGTTGAATTTAAAATATGATTGTTTCATATCTTACATTAATCATTTATCGTCATACTAGATAAATCAATATGAAAATGAATATTACACAACAATTTCATAGCAGTAAGAACATGCAGTATAGTAGTAAAATATGGTAAACATTAAATCCTGTTATACATGGTTTAAGTAACAAAATACAGACACATTTTTTTTAATAAAAAAAAAAAAAAATACATGAAAATTTATTCGATAAAATAAAGATTTCATGTTAATTTATGTATCTGCATCACGCCAACTTTTCTCAGTAGTTTTTATATTTTTTGGAGTGTGCTCTACTTTTTAAATAAAAAGAAAAAAATAATAATAACTGGGGAGTATAAAATTTAATATTATGCTTACAACATTGAGTTAAAAAAAATGTATGGTAATTCATAGTGCAGTATAGTACTTAAAAACATAATTTACTGTTAGTAAAATGAGGCATTTTATTAATTCAATAAAAGAAATTGTGCTTTAAATTTCTTTTTAATGTTTCTTTAATATTAGTTTTTGGTAAACGTTCAAGAAAGCATTGAATTAAATTAAACATATTTCACTTTTAGGAATCTAAGACGACTGCTGCCATTCATTGATTTTTTTTTTAAAATTAGTGTTTTTTTAAATCTTATTTATAATGTTTACAACATTACGTATAGGGGCCAGGGTTATACCAATTAACTTATCAGCAGCTACATAATGCACAATATTCTTTAAGATATTACTAAATTAACATGTTTATTAAAAATATTGAATAAAATAAATAAATTTAAAATAATATTATAGTTAATACCAATGTTATTCATTACGTATAGTGACTGAATAGCGTAATTCTGCTCAAAGCCAAGTGCAAAATTTTAAATGAACTTTGTAAACACATTGACAAAAAAATTAGATGCGAATTGGACTCGTAATTAATTTTAGAGTTTTTTTGTATGTATATTGTGCCTTTAATAAAATTAAGCAAAATTAATGTGACGTCATAATTATGTAATCATGCCTTTAAAAAAATGACAATGACATCATGTACAGTCGTTGCCTCGGAAAATTTCCCTTTGCGGCCTTGTTAATCACCATACACCGTAAGAGTAACACAGGGCTTGGCGATAAACAAGGCTGCAAGTGGGAGATTTTCCAAGGCGACGAGTGTACAACGTGCATTGATTTTCAGGTGATTATTTACTACGAAATCTGAACAAAATTGAGTACGTAAAACACGATATTCTCTATTGATGTCTGCAATAAAACTCTGTCATCATTCAAGTCCATTAAAAACCAACGTTCCTTTATACAGGTTAAGACACGCACGCATTTCGTACGTCAATTTCAGTAAATTTTCAGGACCCACTGCACCGC
Organism: Siphlonurus alternatus; assembly: GCA_949825025.1. Lineage (NCBI taxonomy): Eukaryota > Metazoa > Arthropoda > Insecta > Ephemeroptera > Siphlonuridae > Siphlonurus > Siphlonurus alternatus. The sequence continues at coordinate 22,664,042 of OX463783.1, read as the reverse complement.
GAAATTTCAAAAATAGCATTGCATGATGGGCGCATTCAAAATTTCGCGGCACGATGTGGCCAAAAATACTTGAACGTGATTGGCTAAGCCCTTTAACATTGGTCCAATCGGTGACTTAACCTGTATAAAGCCAACCTTGTTAAAAACATAAAAAATATTACATTAAAGGAGTTTGAAATTTGAAAATAAAATTGTTCAGATATATACAAGTACTCGGTTCTACAAAATATAGAATCCAAAATTAGGTTAAATTCTAGTTCTGTCATTTATATAATTTTAATTATTTCAATAATTTAAATAAGTGATAAGAAAATGGAATATAAGAATTCTTACCGTAAAGCTGTAAAGTGAAGTTCAATATTTATTTTATATAAAATCCTCTTCATCAATTAATATTTATTTAATCACAAAGTCTTAAGGCCACATTTAGGGCTCGATAATTTAAGACCAGAAATTTTGAGTCTAAAAAGCATGCCTAAAATCGGGCTTTAAATTATCGAGCCCTAAATGTTGCCTTAAGGCTTTGTGAATGCTCCTTTGTAAGTGTCCTTACTCTTTACTCTCCATTTCATTATAAGATAAACTTAATTAGTAATAAATTTAATTAATAATTTTAGTTTAACAAAAAATACTGAGATTTTGAATTATAATAAAAATCAATGTTTGGGTGTGGACGATATAATAATGTTAAGAAAGGATATCGGAAGCAAACGATTAGTTGATGACATTCACACACACACACAGTGGGGGGTGTAAGAAGTAAGGAGTATAGTAGGGTACTCCCCCTGATATTGATTCTCTGACCCAGTTGCCGGCATGCATGTCTTCTCTTGTGCAGACTTGGGCTTCTTAGAAGAAGAGAGAGAGAGAGGCAAGAGAAAGAAGACAGAGGGATAGAAGTCTGTGAAGGAAAAGATGGAAGCAAGCAACGGTGATAAAAGAGTAAAGAGAAGTGACAGTGAAAAAGTACAGAGAAAAATAAAAGTAATCGAGTATACGTAGTTTGGACAGAGAGACCAACTGGTCATACTGAGAAAATCCTCTGCTGCTTGAGTAGCTTCTGTACTGTCTGAAACAATTTGGAGTCGAGCCAACTTTTGCTCTCTCTGTCGTCTCCCATTGCTATTATGACCCCCGCAGAGTCTATCTCTGCTATGACTGCTGCAGGCTATGGCACAATAGTAAGGGAGGAGACTTTTCTGACCTATCTTCCATTTCCCTTAAGTTTTAACACTTAACATTTTCAAAAATTAAATTACCCTATAAAAAAAATATATATCTATTAATTTTGAAAAAAAAAAATCTTGTATAATAATAATTTATTGAATGTATTTTTTACTTTTATGATGTAGAACTAATTCTATTTTCTTACTGTTGATATAATTTACTTTATAATCTGTTTTGAATGTAATAAGAATTTAATCATGTTTTATTAAATACCTTTATTGTAGCTTTATTAAATTGTTATTATAAAACAACTATATAGTTTTATGAATTTTATGATCACTATGTACAGATATGATAGTTGTTATCAAAATTAAATAGATACACTTCAAGATTACTTATTATTATTCTCATTAAGTAAAGATATATACAAAACACTATATTCATTAGGTTTTAAAAGAAAATTATTTCCTTCGTTTTTATAGCCACTTACGTATTTTTGTATACAGTTTACTATATTGACCATTTCAATAATATCAGTAAAATTAGGATATTGTAATCATTACTAGAAGTGGAGAAAGAGGATTTTGAAATTAGTAGACACATTTTATATTATGTGATAATTCAAATTCAAACATTTAATCGTCCAATTCCAAAATACATTTATGCATATTATATAAATAACAATTATAAATAAAGCATTATGAATGGGTAGGATACGTCCAAGTACAAGATATGAAGATATACATCAAAGCACAAACTATTTATCACTGCAAAAAGACTTTAAAATAGTAATAGCAATAATTATTAATGGGAAACTTTGTATCCAATTTTCTGGAATCTTTATATTTTTGAATATTTTTTAATGAATTTCGTAATTTATTACATATTTATTCATGGGACCATTGTCACTATTGCATTTAATGTGAATGAAATTCCTTTGGTAATATTCATCGTTTAGTTAATAATTTACTCTTAACGTACAGGTTACCAGGATGTTGATGTTCACACGTTATTGTTGTGGTTCACCTACCAATCATTGGTGTTGGGGGAGTTTTTAAAGGTTACAATAGTTGACACAGTCCCCCCTTTGAGGCCATAAGGATCACAGAACACGTTGCTGGTGTGTTCCTAACATTAATCAATGAATACTCAGGTGTCTTTTTGAGTTGCTACTAGACTTTGTGGATGTCAGAGGTTGGTTTTTACGTTGTTTCAAAATATTTATTTTCTCAATGAATGTAAACAAAAAACAACAATATAAAAAATCCATTAATTTGTTTTAGTGTAAAAAAAAAATGAAAACCAAATAAATTTTATTAATCTGTGTCTTATTTTCAAAATTTGAATATTTTGTTTTTAATAATATACATATAAAAAATATCTTAAAATTTTTATGATTAAGCTAGTCTATAAATAAATGGATAAAATATTAAAAGTTAATTATAAAAAACAATTTTTAAGCATCATATCTAATACAAATAGTGCTGCATTTATTGAAATTTCTGAAAGCGTTAAGGTGGATTTTCATGGGCGGCAACGGCGACGCGGCGCGATTTTAACTTAAAAGCTGTGAAATCCTATGCGGCGGCGAATTCGCAGGTAATCGCGTTAATTACGATGCTCTTTTTCTTTTAATCGCCCAATATGGCCGCCAATGGATGTTACAGCAAATGCGCATTAATTCGCGTCGCGCCGCGTGATAAAAATCGCCATCTGAATGCACCTTTAATTAGGATTAAATACAAAATTTTACCTTTAATATTTTAATTTAAAAAAAATCAATATTTTTCTTAATTTATTTGTATAAATTCATCAAGATAATATTAAATTCTGTATGCATTTTCTAGAGAATATTATTAAAAATAAAACTAATATTTGTTTATTTTTATTTTCATCAATATTTACACAAAAACACACACATAAATTAAATGTAGATGACCGTCCCATGATAAAACTAAACTCTTACGTAAAGTGGAACATTGATTTTTCGCCGTGGCGCGCTACAGTAACAACAAACCCATTTGGGTCCAAATGAAAAATCTATAGAACGCATAGTATTATTTATAAACTTATGTTGTTGGGTTTTTTTTACTGCAGCATAGCTTTTATTTTAAGTTACGCTAGTAAAGGAATTTAAGCGAAGGGTGAAATATTTATGGAAGCTTTTAAGAAACAGTCAATATTCTTATAAAACAAAATATGTTACAAAATAGTCAATAACTAATAAGAAATATAAGATTTTTGTATTGATTTAAAAGAATTTGATGAGCACTACTTAGAATTTTACACACATACAAAATTAGTTTTAAATGAAGCTCCCAAATACAAAACTAAAGTTTTTTTTTTATAAAAGTGTAAGCCTGTTTTTATATTAACTCAATTTGTGTTATAATAAAATTACGGTTGGTTGAAAACGAGAGCGAAATTTTTAGAATTAAGATCCTAAATTTTAACTTTATCTTATTTTCACAAATTATACATTTTGTATTATATTTTTAATCATAAGATAGCTAGATCAGAAGCTTCTAATATATATTTCAAATCAAAGGTTTAAATAGTTTTGAATAAATTTTGAAATGATTTGATAAAATAATCAACATTTAGAGCTAGCAATATTATTTTATTATGCATACTGTCCACTTTGTAATATAGTACAATAATTGTACAATGTTATTGAGTGCACATCATTCAGTATACGAGTAATGTAATTCCGGTTTTCCCAAAGTGGGGACGACATACAAAGATGTATGAATTATTATTGGTCGATCGAGTTGATGTTATCAATTCAATATTTTTTCATACTCGATAAATTGTTGTCAATATTTGATATATAGTTTATGAATATCCAATTTCAATAATGGGTATACTAAAATTGAATAGTTCTCTAAAGAATAGTCAAATAATTTCTTTCCTACTTTTTTTTTATTGACGCTAGAATTTTTGTTCAATTTAATTATTTGAGAAATGTCATTTGAATATCATTTTGACAGTCATTCTATAAAAAAATTCAATTAAAGTTCAGATTTATATAATACACTATTTAGTATTAGTTTTGTGATTTTTTTTTTAAACAAATTTATATTATTTTATAAAAATATATAGCGCCCTGTAAGGACTTGAATAAAAGAAATTTGCTGACAGCATAATTTAAATTATTTTGTTAATGAATTGTAAGTAAAAAAATATATATTTGTCTTGTGCGTCTTCAAGTCACTTGCGTACAAGGAAAGAGAATTTTATAAGATTTTTTTTTAGGTAAAATTTTATAATATAAAACCAGCTTTTACAAAATGTAATACTAGAAACTAGAAACAGACATTTGAAGTAGTGGTATGAGCATCCGAGTATAACCAGAAAGTCGTGAGTTCGATCCCAGACAACACCGGACTTTTTCAAATGGCTGTTACTTTATTGAAGGGGAAGGCCCAATGGTAAAAATAATCTCAGACATGAAAACTATGAAAAAATAAATAAATGTTCTCCTCTACATCCCCACGTAGCTAAAATATCAGGTATACAAATTCGATCTATATAGTTTTTCAGTAATGAATTTTTAAAATTGACCACTTTAACATGGAAAAAATCAAACTTCTATATGTTAAATTAGTCAACTTTAAAATTCATAACTCAAAAATTAACTCAAATTTGTGTAGCTAATATTTTAGCTACTGATAGGAGATGTAGAGGATAATTTTTAAAAAAATTCAGAATTTTTATACATATGTAGGATTTTTTTTAACATTGGGCGTGTTACCTTATCCTTAAAGAGAACTCGTGCATCCGGATAATGATTTGATAGCATCAATTACCGACCATCCTGAGTGAGGTTTCCATGGTTCCCTCAGTTTCCCCAGGTGAATGCTGGGATTGATTACTAGGCTTTGGTTGACCTACACAGCAAATCCTAAGCAATGCTAGGTATCATGGTCCATGTAGAACTGGGAAAAGTTTAAGTATAAATTCACTTTTGACCCAATACCCTACAATACGGTTCAGTTTAAAAAAAATACTAGTAATTAAACATGTCTTTCATTCCAAGTCTTTCAGATAATTTAGCTGCAAGATCATAATAAAATAATTTAAAAAAATGAAAGGGTTCATTTATATTTTAAAGTTATGAATTGAATTTTAGTCTTGGATAATTGAAAGCTAATTATTTAAAATGAAATATTAGACAAATAACTAATGAATAACATTAAAGTATTTAAACACATGTACTATAAATAAAATAAAACAGAGTTGTCATATATATAAAAATATAATTATTTATTTTTTATAAATTTATATTTTTTTATAAAAAATATGCATTATGATGAATTGTGCTTCACAAAATAGAAATGGTTTGTTGAACTCAATTGACATTATTTTTCTGTTTAGAAACTGAAGATGATATTATTTAGAATACATTTTTTTATAAATTTGAATTTCATAAGGAACCCTAACATGCTTTTTCCATCCTATGGTAATCACGGTAGTCTCATCCCCTATTAAGATGCAGTAGCAATGATTTCACTTTTACTTAGTAACAGTTATTACTGAAATAAAGTTAACTAAGAATTTTATTCGTACATTTTTATGGTACTACATTTTTTTTTATTCATGTTAAATATTCTTTGATAATTCTAAGCATAAAAAACCTCTACCATTAATTCTTAAGTACTTTGATACATAAATATTTATTTAAGCTTTAACTGCCTTTTCAAATAATCTTGTATTTTACGATGGAAAAAAAAAAAACTTTTACAGTAGTTAATATTATTCTGTTAAAAAAGTAATATTTAAAAAAAGACATGAACTTGAAAACATAATAGAGGAGTAATTGGTGTTTATTTTAGGAGCAAATAAGATGGTAAGGGCAGTCTATTGACGTCGGTTTTCAAACTGAATGATGCTAAATTTAGAACAAGCAATTTAGTGGAGAATTTGAGAGTACTGCACGAGGCTTGCTGTATTTATGAAGGAGAATATACTGCAGTTTACTAGAGAAATTGTGACGTCACTTATGACATCATCAATATATCTTCTTCTTTTCTTATGCTTACGTTTTGGCGTTTAAGCCATTTTGCTTCTAGTTAGCCAATAGAGATAGGATTCCTTCTCTTTTCTCTTCATGTTGCCAGGCAACGAGTCAAGTTCTGTTAATATTGCGGAGCACCTGAACAGATGTCCTCTGTCTTGAGGTTCATTTTTATTTTTACAAATATCACTATCTTGGATTTTAAATTTCATCTGATAGCATCCAAGATAATCGTGGCCTGTATCTAGTCTAAATTGAGCAGTGACAGTGAGTCTATTACAAATATGATTTTTAGCTGATTTAAATATTTTGTCTCCCCATCAATATATTATAATTTTTACAAGATAGTAGGTTTGAAATTTTTGTATAGGTACACCTTGGCACATCATAAACTTTCTCTCTGCTCTGTTTAGGGGCGTTGACCCGCAATCTATGTGGTTAATTAGAACGAGTTTGGAATGGTTAGATTGTGAGTGCCATTCTTATTTTCCCCATATACTAGAATTGTCAATTTTATTTTTTAATTATTGCTCCTTTTTTTATGTCTGTATACTTAGTCAAATTATTTATCTCATTCCAAATACAAGGTACACATTATAAAGGTTAAATAGTTAAAAACCGTTTTTCAAAAGTTAGTGTAGTAGTTTTTGCATCTCATATTTATATATTATTTCATATTTTTGTACTTGTACAACTTTGAAAGTGAAGATGTACAAATTGTATATTATTAAAACTTAAATTTATTTGAACTCTGCGAATAAAGACAATGTTGTTAAATTGAGAGATAGGTAGAGACACCAAAAGAAGCCAAGTAAAGAGAAAATATCCTTATCACCTGAAGACTTATGATACAGTAAAATTTATACAATATTCCCTCCGGAAATAGCCGGAAGTGTAGAGTTTCTGATCTTCCTAATCGTATTTTAACATTGCAATTTCACACGTAGGTCAGTATAATTATCATTGCAAATCCTTCTGAAAAGTTCAATGCTTTCACCAAACAAAATTACCACAAATGTCACACTTCCGGCTACTTCCGGAGGGAATATAAAATAAATTTGACTATATCAAATTACTTTTCATTCATCTGCAAGTTGTTTTTTATCATTATTATCAACTTCCCAATATATATTGTCAACTTCAAAATATTAGGTATTTTCCTATAGACGGTTTCTTATTTTGTTTCCAATTCGTACGTGTGAAATTATACTCCATGTACCAAAATCTCTCTCATATCAATATATAACGTTCCAATTTTATATTTATCTTGTATAAGATTTCTCCACGCTAAATCAACATCTCTTTCAATAGAAGAATCGTGACAAAGTTGGCAAAAAGAAGCCTATAGGTTATCTTGTCTGTTGATCTTAGCTGTAAATTTTGTTCTGCTACCAATGATCGAGATTATAAACAAATTTCCTTGCTTTTCAATTTATTCTTTACCATCAAACGAAACTTACTTTTCATTTTTTGATGACACGATATTTTTTACTACCGAAACAGTAAAAAAAAAAAAAAAAGTTACAATACTTTTTTTCTTCCATACTGTCCGAGACTTGACCATACATGCAAAGGTTGGTTCAAAATTATATACTTCTTTGTTACTTGCAGAATGAAAAATGACCTTGAGATTTATATCTAAATTATATTCATAAAATATTGATAACATCCAACCACCCCCTTTTATTACAAGTCTAAAAATAATAACAGTCATCGTTATTATTTTGATCATCATCGTATTTTGATTTTCTTTTCTGCGAAACAAGTATGAAATTATTTTTGTTTTAACATTAAAGTATGTTTAATTGAAAAATGTCCATTTTTTTATATATTGTAGTCAACAGTTCAAAAGTTAAGTAATCTGTTCTTGTATCGTTTGATCGTTTGATGTGAAATTCTTAAATAAACAAACAGTACATACTTTATTTTATGATCTGTGTATAAGTTTAAATAGAGATGAATTCATTTTAAAAAAATTATTATTTTTTCTTTTACAAGTGAAAAATTACAGGTGTATAAGTAGTTTTTTTGTAAATACGTATATTTTTAAATAATATTTACTGATAATTTAAAATTTATAAATGAGAAAATTGTAATTGCGAAACAAAAGTTCTATATTCCAGAAGTATAATAATATAGTTCATCAAAATGAAAATGTTAATGTAATAGTCTGATTTTAATATGATTTTAATTGTTAGAAATTGAAACGCAAATTATAATTCCAACAATGATATAAAGACCTTCAAATTCATGCAATCTATTTCAAAATAGACTCTACTCTAAAATCGACCATTTTAACCAATATTTCCACAGTTTCCTTAGTTACATAATGCCAAGATGGCTTACAAACAACAGCGCACATTATATATTTTTTCTGACATAAAACAGCAAAATAAATTTCATGTCTACCACATAATATTAAATAATAAAAACATTTACTTTATCATTTTTTGTTGTGAAAGATATAAAGTGAATCATATTTTTACTAGTTGTAAGTAAGATAGTGACTTTTTAAAACTAAAAGATGATAAATTTATATTGTAAACCATTTTTATATAAAGCTTTAAAAGATTTGTAGAAATAAACTTCGTAGACTTATATTCACTTCAGAGTGAGGACACACATACATACAAAAAAAAACGTGTTGTTTGGACTTAAAGTAAAAACGGAGCTCATAACGTTGTCACAGGATATTGTTTTTTCTTAACTTTACTTTTTTTCTAGCTTTTACAGAACAAAAAAAAATCTCACCACTCTAGACAAACTTTTTTTATATTCTGAAAATAAATTTTGCGACAAAACTTTAGAACACATTTTGTTCTCTTTTGTAATAACATTTTAAATGTATTGTAGAACATAAATACTAGTTAAATTATATTTTATAGTTATACATAACAATAAAAATAAAGGTCACAATATTATTATTATCTTTGTGGCATTTAAAAAAAAGTAAGATTTATAACTTTTACACATTGTTATTACATACAAAAATTTTAAAATATAATTATTTGATTAATGGACAACTTTTATGATTTTATTTTTATTGCATATTTAAATAAAAGACCTCGATAATTTTTCAAACCTTTAAAATCATGCTGTAAAACGTTGTGACGTCATAGTCATGTAAATATTTAACAAACAAGCATATAGAAAGACGTTCTATGACTATGATGTCACAGCGTCTTTCTCATAGATTTTAAACTTGTCAAAGGGTTAAAAAATCTAAAAAATTTGACTATACATTTCGAGGTCCTCCATTCAAATTTTTAATAAAAAATCCTTCAAATTGTCTATTATTTATTAATATTAACTGAGAGTTTGGCAGCAAAAATATAGAGCATAACCCATTTTTTTACTAAAGGTCAATTTCTTATTTTATTCTAACAGAAAAGGATTTTATGTACCTAATTCTCTTTTCATTATCGTAATATTCTAATTGACATGTTATACATAAACATGTTCTTGCAAAATCATCACATCATTTTAAGTACTAAATAACTTGTACTTATTACAACAACATTATTACTACTTCATATTTGTGTCACGTTCACGTTTATTATATATAGGTTGTTTAATAATGATACCATAAAACCTTTGATATTTTTTTATTAGAAATAAGCTCGTTTTAAATGCATTAACTTTTATATTGATTAATAACACGTGCAAAATCACGTGACTGCAGCTCGTGACGTCACATCATGTAATATCATTGCACAACTTATAAAGTGGAAATTGTGTTATAAAAACATTGCAGTTTTAATTTATAGAAATTGTTTATAACATGCTTGTGGGAACTTGACAATCTGCATGATTTTTTTGCTGTCACATATTCAATTCAATTTTTTTTTTAATTCAATCGTTATACAATCGTTATAGTTGTACGTATCCGTACACTTCTGGTCAGCATGAATTTTACTTCTGCCTCATTTGCTAAAGCTGTAGGTCCAATAGAAAGACAGATATGATGATTTTTAATTTTGGGAGATGGGAAAAGAGCACAAGTAACAAAATAGTTTTGGTTCACCACGCCTCCATAGACTGCGTGGTAACGTCTACAAACAAAGCAGGAGTAAAGTTCGTGGTGTCCAGTGGTGTATATTTATATAGATAATCTTGGATAATTTCAATAACAATAAAAATTCCTCAGTAAACAAAACAACACATACATTAAACATGCTATTTACAATATCACATTACTTGTTAATAAAAAGGAACAAGTTAAAAGCCTTATTTTTGCTTCTATTTTGTCTTAATTAAATTAAATTTGAAGGTTATTCTCCAGTAAAGTGTCTGAGTTAAAAAAAGAAATTCATATATTTTTCTACGTCTCTTTGAGTATCATTTTCGATTTCACCATTTTGGATTACAATGCAGTACATAACTTAAGCAGTTTTCATTATTTTCACAATCTTTGTATGTATCCTATGACAGGAATAATAATAATATTAATAATAGAGCAGATTGATTAATATTTGTTTACAGTAATTAGAAACTCTTCACCCCGCTTACCTAAAAATGTAACGTCAATGCATCTATTGACTTCTGCATAAGGCGTATGTAGGGCAGTTGTCGCAGCTCGAGGAAATGGCGAAAGCAGATTCGAAACGAAGAGAGGAAATCGAACTGTTGAATGAAACAGGAAGATTTTGATGATATTTTGATAAAACTGGAGTAAACGGCGGATGTCCTTTTCATGAATATAAAAAAAGATTAGACTCTAAATTACAAATTAGGCTCACCAAGATTTGTTAGACTTGATAATCAGTATTCTAATTGAGTACTTAAAACATTTTTTGTAATTTAGGCTTGATATCCCTTAAAAATTATATATTCTTAAATCTGCCATTGACATAGAATGGGGATTGAGACTTGAATTAGGATTATTTTATCGAATTATAAAGGTCCTTTCACATAGTCCAATTTTTTTGCAAAAACATGCCGCAACAAATGTACCGCCGTAAGAAAATCAAGTGAAGCTTGTTAATTTTTTTGCAAAAATGTTGCGGCGTGATTGTGAAAGAAGCCTAATATGTTAATTGATAATTTCTTAGAAATAATGTGCACCAATTGCAATAATTATCAACAATGCTAAAAAAACAGTATTATTTAATTCAACAAACACAACAACAAAATAAGTTGTGCAACAAAATAACACCATAACTTGAATTTTATTAAATAATTATTCAGATATACTCAAGTAGGGTCAGAAAAAAAATCTAAAACTTTTTAATGTTAAGATTTTTTTTAGCTCATTAAAAAACTTTTCAGTGTGCTGAAACTTTCTTCTTTTTTTCTTTAAAGAAAACTTTTAAAATAAATAAATTTTAGCCATAAAATCTTAGTAATAAAATTTCACTATATTTATTTCTATAACGAAATTAATAAAAAAAAATCTTTTGGATATTAGCATTTTATATGAACGGTTATTGATATTAAATAAAAGTTTGTATGCTGATATTTTCAAATTTTATTTCATTGTATTTTAAATGTAAAAATAAAATTTTCAAATAAAATAAATTCTTTTTGTCATGTTGTAGAAATTTCAATTAAAAGTAATAGAATTTTCAATTAAGTCTTCAATTACAGTAAAATGAAACCTTGTAGAGTATCTTACTCTCTCTCTCTCTCTCTCTCTCTCTCTCTCTCTCTCTCTCTCTCTCTCTCTCTCTCTCTCTCTCTCTCTCTCTCTCTCTCTCTCTGTATCTCTCTCGTACAGCTATAATAGAAAGCAGCGCAATGTGTTGCGCAACATGAAAAGTCTTTTGTTTGTCACGATGAATTTAAACCAAGAAAGTGCAAATTGTAAAGTAACTCATCCAGACATGTTAGAGAATTAAAGTAACTGTTATTTTATAAAAATAGCATGGTAAGCAAATTGTAATCTTTAAGGTTTATTGTCACTAGCGTAATTATATTTTGATGGTAAAAAAAATATAAAATTTAGATCAGAACATAGAGAACAAAATAACTGTTCACTTTCTGAAGTAAAAAAAGTAATTATTCAGTCCAGTTTTTTAGATACTAATTTTTTAGTTGAGACATAAACTGATTTGACTTGATTTGACTAATGGTTGCCAGATTTTTAATGATATTCTCACTATTTGTGTCCTGTATATTATCTCAAAAATAAGACAGACTTTTGCTTCATTTTTTGCTGAATATTTATGTTATAATGGAAGGAAAGTTTATTACAATTTTCAGAGTGATTTACCATCTCTTAAGACTAGTGACAATAATCCTTAAAAAAATAATTTAATTTTAATTAAGAGAGCTCTAAGTTAGAAAATAGTGTAAAGAAGATTAAAATGAAAATAAATAAAGATAAAAATTAGGTGTTGTTTTCAAGAATTATCATAAATATCCCTTTTAAATGCAATTACAGGATTAAAATTAGTGCAGAGTAGTTTAGATAACATGCGATGATTTTATAAATCCTGCCCTCCCCTATAATATTAGAGATTAAGTCAGTGCGTTATATTTAATTATTATAATTATTTAAATATATTATATTTGTTTAAAAAAAGGCAAAAAAAATCATTAAAATTGTCTAATTTATGCAATATCACGTTTTTATTCAGTAACGGTCGTAATTTTTAACCTGTGTTTAATTACAAGCGTGTAATTTAGTATTCTCGTCACTATCCAGCAAATAATCTCACCCTCTCTTCTCCTTTCCTCCCCTCTTTATATTATAAGTGCTTCCAAATATATAAGAAGAAGAATACAGTATGTTTGTTTTTTTTTTCAAAATTTGATCACATCCCAAGTATCTACTATCTATATTATTATTATTTGAGGATAAGATAACACGGAACAGCTGAGACAACTCATAAAAATCCTGATTTTTTTTAGAGACAGTTCTTAGCACCAAGAAGTTTTAGACAAAATTTTAAAACAATTGGATTAGCCGATTTTTTTTTAAATTAATTGGTGCTAAGGACTGTCTCTAAAATTAAATTAGAATTTTTATGAGATTGCTAAGGTTTACATGTTAATCAAATGAAACTATGTCGATCAGCTGTTCTGTGTTATCTTACCCTTAACATAATTTTACAAATATAAATTGAATTTTATAGTTACATATTATAATTAAATGAAATGCAATGCATTGTCTTCCTTGTATTAAATCGTGATTCAAGCATTTTTATTTCATGCCTCATAATTATAATATATGCTATGTACAAAATATCAGCTGTGTAACAAAGAATACAAAAATTCTTCCTTTCCTGACTTAAATATTAACCTTTTAAAAAGCTTTTTACTTCATTGTGTGACTTTTAAAATCTCTTCTTTTTGTTTCCTGCACTTTCACTCGTACCTAAAAGCCATTTTAAAAGAGATCTTATTGTTACAAAACACATTTCAAAGTCATAAAATAAAAAATGGAAACATTAACATTTTTAGATGATTGCGTAATAACATAGATATTATTCACCCCTTAAATTTATTTATTTATTTATTTATTTTTATTTTGGAACTTCTTTTTGGTTGTACAAGACAAACATATGTTCAAGTCAAAATTGGACAAAATACAACATAAAAACATCAAACTTAAACACATTTACATAAGTTATTTAACACTATCAAACACAATCACTGACAATAATAATAAAAACAAAATACAAGCCAAAGTCACCATTAATACTGATAAATTTTAGTTTATGTGGAACATATATATATATACATACATATATATATATATACATACATATATATATATACATACATACATACACATACACACACACATATATATATATATATATATATATATACATACACATACACATATACACACACATACATATATGTATATATACATATACATACATATATATATATCAGTCAATACAATGTATATGTAAATTTATAATTTTGTTTATTTTATAATCCTGATAATACTTTTTCAGACATTTTATTACTCTCAAAAGCTTTAATAGAGTAAAACTCTTTATTGATCAATACATTCTTTAATTTTGTGCGAAAAAGTTTACTGGTTTTTATTTCTTTCAAACATGCTGGTAAAAATTCATAAAATTTTGCTGTTTGATACATTGCACAGTTTTTGAAAAATTGTGTGTTATGTCTTTCAGTAACTACATTCGATTTATTCCTAGTATTATAGTCATGATAGCCATCATTCTGAACATAAAAATTTGGATGATTTTTTTTGAATGAGGCACAATTTAAAATATAAATGCAAGGGACAGTTAACATTTTATTAGCCTTAAAATGTGAAACACACGACTGTCCTTTTGGTATTCTTAAAATCGTTCTAAGTGCTCTCTTTTGCAAAACAAAACATCGATTCAATAGTTCCGATTTACATCCCCAATTTATTATGCCATATGCCAAATGTGGATAAACATACGCATAATATATGGTTAGCAAGGTTTCATGAGATACATGATTCCTGATTGTATATAACATAAAATTGGCCGAATTTATCTTCTTACAAATCGCATTTACATGTAAAGACCAATCCAAACTTTCATTAATGTGTAGACCAAGAAACTTAACAGACTCTGCTCTTTTAATTGTTTTCCCGGCTAATTGCAACAAATAACTATTCAAAGGGATTTGTCTAGGGGAATGAAATTGGATGTATTCGGTTTTAGTTGAATTTAATATTAGCTTATTATTTGTACACCATGTATGTACCTCTTCAATAGTAAGTTTAATCTTACGAATTAATTCATCTTCGGCTTCTGCTGTGATTATAGCTGTAATATCATCAGCATACTTTACTAATACCGCATTCTTGACATGATCTGATAAGTCATTTGTTCCTGTATTAAACAATGTGGCTGACATTTTTCCTCCTTGAGGAATTCCAAGTGTAATCGGTAATTTGTCTGATTTATATGTAATATTTTGGCCGTTAGAATTTGAATTTAATTCAACATATTGTTGTCTGTTAGTTAGATATGAATCTAATAGATTACGACTCGAAACTCCTATTCCCATGTATTTAAGAAATAAATTTATATTTACGATGTCTATTTTGTCTTTTTAATATCGAAGCCATAAAATATTACATTTATGTTATAGTCAGCACAATATTTGGTAGTTTTATTTTTCTTGAAGAAAAAACAACTTATCTTTCTCTGAGAGAATTTTGTCGAAAATAATAAATTTCCATGTAGAAGTAATGCTACTTTTACTTATTTGCAGTTGTCTTTTTTTATAAAGATTTCAATAAAATCTACTCACCATCTTATTTTATTCACCCCCCCCTCCCCCTCCACTTCATCCCTTGAATTTATTTAGATGGTCGTAGTCAAGAATGATAAAAAATGTGGTAATATAAAAAAACTGAAACTTAAATTTATAAGATTTCTTAAATTATATACAATTGTAATTGATTACTTAATTACATCTATACTTACTTTAATTTAGAATTCTCTCAATAGATGACGTTGATGCAGTTGTGATCTACCCCTTTGGAAGATTTCCAACCCCTTATATAGCCTACTTGATGTGTGCAGCATTTTTGAAATACCAAAATGAGAGGAGGAATGTTATATATAAAAGTCAATATATAAAGTGTTCCCAAGAATGACGTCACGTTACTTTGCTTGAGTCTCGTTAAAATTAAAGCTCAAAACGTGCTGCACTAGATAGTTTAGAAGGCCTTGAGTTCGAACTTCACTGCAGTTAATTTATTGTTGTTGTTTTGTGTCTGCTTATAGGAAGTAAACAAAATTTGTATAATATACTGTATAATATATTCAAAGAAATAAAATAGTTCCAAGTTAAAGGTACACTCCTCGCCTCTGAAAATTTTCCTTCTGAAGCCTTGTTAATCATCATGCTCCGCAAAGATGAGGGTATGCCATGAGGTTTAACAAGGCTGCAAAAGGGAACTATTCATAGACGAGAAGTGTACAGTACGCCTCGGTGAAAGTGGCTTCCTCAACAATGCAACTTGCATTGTTGAGGAAGCCACTTTCGCCGCAGCGTACTGTACATAAATATCAAGATTTCAGCTAGACAATTAGAACATTTTCTTCTTAATAATAATTTATTGTTATTACTCTCTATTTAAAGTCATCATGCAGTTTATATATAATGTATGAATTTACTTTAAATTGAACGAATAAAAAGATTTTAATTAGAAATTATTTCATTATATATATAAAGTACAATAAAGATTCACGCATATTGTAACATGATTATCTTCGGATTCTGACTACAGAATTGTAATAAAAAAATAAATTAGTTAAAAATAAAATCTCAGTCTGTCATTTAAACATTGGAAAAAAAAATATATAAATCTGGGCAGCTGGAATATTCTGCATGGTTTGTTAAAAAAGCATATACATATATACATGTTGGAGGTGTGCTAAAACCACTTGAATTGCTGGCTTGAGTGCTTTCCTTAATAAAATAATTATAAAGGTACGACTCTTAGAGCTGCAGTTCCAGCAAATTATGCAGGTGTACTTTCTGCATGTCAAGCTCTTATAGGGGTGTATCCTTGTAAAAAACAAAAAAAAAACTCTAGTCACTTTGTAAATTTTTCCTTCTGCAGCCTTGTTATTCACCATGCCCTGTGTTATATTTACGGCGCATGTTGAATAATAAAGCTGCCAAGGGAAATTTGTTTCGAGGCGTTGTATGTATTATATTATTTAATATAAAATACATCGGTTTGGTTAAAAATATATTTAGTTACTCGTATATTTTACATAAACTTATATGAGTGTACATGTTAAAGAGAGTAAAAATATAAATTTGTGAATAGAGTATTGACCTCAAAATTTTTTATTACAGAAATGGATAGAGCGTGCAAAGTTATGCTACCCTGATTTTTTTCAGATTTTTTAGAGCCCAGGAATTATTTTTAAAAAATTATTGAAAGTTCTTTTTGTGACGTCACGAGACGACGCTCCTTAAGAAAAAGATAGGACTTGCCACCGCGTGACGTCACAAAAAGAACTTTCAATAATTTTTTAAAAATAGTTCCCGGGCTCTAAAAAATCTGAAAAAAATCAGGGTAGCATAACTTTGCACGCTCTATCCATTTTTGCAATAAAAAATTTTGAGGTCAATACTCTATTCTATTAAACATAGGTTTCAATGACCTTGGAAATTTTAATCAGTGATCGTCAGATTCAAAACCAGTGAAAAAACATTTAGAACAAAAAATGATATTTTCCATAAGTTTTGATAAGGAATATAGCTCTAATCAGAAAAGTATATATATAGAGTTGTTTGCTGTTTTTGTTTACGAGGAAAAATAGCATAGCAGGTATACGGACGGTCAGGAGGGTAGAAAAGAGAAAGTGGAGGCCCATTTACTATGGCATTAGATGGGAGAAATGACAAAAAAAAATTGAAATAAATTAGTTTTGATTGTTCTATAGTGATGGGATTTTTTTTATACTATCTATCATTTATTGGTGTATTTTACAATTTTTTAAAACTGATTTATTTTGTTTCATAGAGTGACAAAAAATCAATATGTAATTTGTTTATATACTAGTCTGTGCATTCTGGTCCTCCATAGGGCAGCCTAACTTACAGGGGCATGACGTCAGCGCAATCAACTCTATATCTAGTTTTGAAGCTGACAGTATATAATTTTATATACTTGCCATTGAGAAACAATTTCTGTGAAATGAAATGTACTATTTTTTTTTGTAAAAGTGTAGATTGTAAATCTAGAAGTGTCCCAATCTTATAAAATAAGATTACTGTATTTTAAACATGCTGAGTAATAGCATGGTTTAAAACGTTAGAAAAAATTGCTAGGGATACAGAGACGGTATAAATCACACTCTTCTATGAGATAATCGAAAAAAGAGAAGAGAGAGAGAGAATCGTCAAATTTCTCCTTCTCGATCAATAAAGTCTGTATGTTCACAATCAAATAGAAATTGACCTTTCAAGGGCAAATTAAATCACATTATAAGTTGAGAAAGTAGTAAATTTTATTTTTATGTGTTTAATTTAACGTATTATTTATTACAAAAGTTGAATTGTTTACTAACTTTTGCTTCAAAATTTTCAGTAAATGTCTAAAATAATTACATGATCCTCACTATAAACTTTTTAGGTGAACAAAGATTAATAAAACTTAATTTTTGAAAAATAAAATTCACAATTATAATTAATAATTTTGATTTTATGAGCGCCATATAAATTGAAATTGGAGGATATAAAAATTCTTCAATGCATTTGTTTTACATATTGATAAAGATTGATTTATATTTTTATTTTAAACATTCATAAATTTTAAAAAATGGCTTATGAAGTAAAATTAAATTTTGTAACTAATTTTCTTTCATATGTGTAGAACTTCTCTATTTATTATTTATATTACAATTTATGCAATATCATGTTTTATGATTTGAATCCTCCCCTATCACTGTTTACATTATTTAAGTCCAGTAGTATCAAAAGTACAATCAAATTTACATGATATTCCCTCCGGAAGTAGCCGGAAGTGTAAGGTTTCTGATCTTCCTATTCGTATTTCAGCGTTACAATTTTATACATAAGTCAATACTTTTACTTCAAACCACTCTGTAAAGTTTCAAAACTGAATTACAAACAGAAAATCTGCAAACTTTACACTTCCGGAGGGAATATCATGTAAATTTGACTGTAGTACATTATAAACTCCATGTGTGCCATCGATGTTACTGTTTTGAATTACTAAAGTTTTGCTCCAACAAAAAGAGATATACAAATAATAGCCAGCGACAAAAGTAATATTAAAATATACCACATTCGTGTGTTTTTTTCCTAGGGCAGGATGTCATATATAGGTCATCGTAGCAAGTCCATGTGGTCAGTATAAGGGGGGGGGGGGGGGGAGGATTGAACAGCTGTGCAGACAACCCTATTGACTAACCTCCTCAATATAAAAACCAAGATATTAATTTTTTAAGATAGGAATGTTATTTTATTGCTACACGTTTTTCATTAAATTTGTTGCTATTACTTTTTATAAATTTAAATGTGGACTATTTTCTATTCAAAACTTTAGTATAAGAAAATATTGAGGTGGATAAGAAAATATAAAAGAAATTGCTCTATAGAAAAATCAATAAAATAAATTCTATTGCATATACCAAACATGTGTGGTGCAATTTTATTCTTGTAGTAAGAAACATATAACGGTGGCTTTATTGAAAAGCAGTGTACGTTTAAACAACCTTCATGAAATTTTTTTATTGCAAATTTGAACACAGGACATCAAATTATGTGTTGCCAATTCTTTTCATAATTTTTTAAAGCTCTATCAACCTCAAAATCAAAGGTAAAGACGCTGTGACGTCATATTTATGCAGTCTTTTCTTATGCTTGTATTTTAAATATTTGCATGACTATGATGTCACAGCATTTTGCAGCATGATTTTAAGAGGATTCAAAAAATCTAAAAAATAATGACAAAACATAAATTAAGGTCCTCTATTCAAATATGTAATAAAAATCATTGAGTTGTCCATTAATATATATTATGTATCATAGGGAGTTGTTAAGCCATTTTTCTAGCATCAAAATTTAGCCTTTAAGAAGTCAACTTCCCCTGGATACATATGCAATCCGCTACACTTTGATGCTAAGTAAGTTGCCTGACCTTCAGGCGAGATGTTCTGTTTCAAAGTACAGTTGTCGCCTTGGAAAATTTTCCTTTGCAGCTTTGTTGATCACCATGCCTCGTAATAATAACACAGAGCATGGTGATTAACAAGGCTGTAAGTGGGAAATTTTCCGAGGCGATGACTGTACATCTTTTTGCACATAAGTCGAAATTTATATTTAAATATTACGATCAAGTACTATATAAGTATATGAAAAGAAGCCAGCATGACTAATTATTTACTTTTACTTTAGTATACATCAATAAAATGTAATATGTTGTATGCTTCTACTTTGAAGTGCTTTTAAAGTTAACTAAATTTTAAAAGTACTTATTTTAAATTATTTGAAATAAAATAAATAAAATTTTATAATGAGAAGTTTTTCTTTTTATCCTGACTTTACGACGTTGTTTTTGCTAAAATTAAGTGATATATCTCTAAAAAAAAAAAACATTTTTGTAACCGTAGCAACCAATTAGATTTTTATTTTATTTTCAATTTAATATACGATATGAGAATTCCAGTATTACCAATATAGTCAAATAAATTTGCTATTCTCACCGGAAATAGCCGGAAGTCAAGATCTGATATCTTCTTCATGTTATTTTTAAATTGAAAATAAATTTTAATACAAAACTCTTATCTAAATGGTTTTAAATTTAAAAAAAAAAACTTGGAACTTTAGAGATAAATTTACTTTTGGCGAAGATATTTAATTTAAATTGAATGTATTGGCAGCTTTCAGTTAAATTACAATTATTTGCTCGAGATCATTCCTGGAAATCTATTATTAAATTTTATTTTTCCTTATCATTTTGTTACCAGGTATATAATAATATATTGATACGTGGAACCCGTGGCAAACCGGATAGCTAGTACTTCCTTACTGAATTATAACACGATCTCTCTTTATTGTCTCTAAGTAAAATTAACGCTTTATAACTTATATAACTGAAATGTACTGTAATGTACATGTGAATCAATTTTATTAAGTTCTAACCATGAAAATTCAATTCACAGAAATTATACATTTGCAGACATGCAATATAACTTACTTCAATGTTTTAAAAATTTCATTAGCGTCAGTAAAATTTCAAGTATCGAATGAATTATCTTAATGGTAAAAGGATAAGTTGTAAAATTTCAATACCCAAGGTAGGAGATATTCCTTTGAGATCTAAAATTGAAGTGAGTCACTTAATTGAAAACGAGACATCCTTTTTCTCATCTTGTCTGGTAGAAATAATCAAATAATCGTCAACGTAACGATTGTCGAACAAAAAGATCAACCAATTTCGGTGAAAAGTGGAGTCATTTTTACATTCCTGATTTTATTTGAACATTTTGTCTTCCTCTTTAAAAATTCATTTCATGGTTTATTTTTAATTTAAATCACTAATTTTAAATTAACTGATAATTAATAAGTTTATTGTTTTCTTTTAACTTTTTATTTCGTTCTTTTAAATTTTTTAACACTTTTTATGATTATAAAAATATATATTATATGTATTTTTAAATTTTTAATTTAATTAAAAATACATACTCATAAACAATGCAAATTAATTTATAACAAAGCTTTTACGGTCATATTCATTGAATTGTGTTTTGAAGTACAAAAATAATAAATATAATATTTTAATATTGTCACAGCATTATATAGGTAACTTTTATTATTCCCTGTACAATCAACCACATTAAAAATGAATGTTTTTTTTTTTCCTTTGTACTTTAAAAAATCCGTTTGCTTGTTACTGTACGATATATATAAATACACTCGAACTGTGTTAAAATGATTCGTACAGAAAACTTCAAATCTTTGGAACATGTCACCTTGTTAAGAAGGCTGATGTACATTCGTCACCTTGGAAAATTTTCTACTTGCAACCTTGTTAATCCCTGTGTTATTCTTACGAGGCATGTTGATTAACAAGGCTGCAAATGGAATTTTTCCAAGGCAACGAGTGTACCAACAAGAAATGTTTGTATATGACCCATATTAAAAATATACTCTTATTTCCTTATACTTATATAATGTCCTCGAGTGTTTGTGTATACGATTATTGTAAAGTGATAAAAGCTTGGCATAATCTCCCCTCAACAACACTAGCTGGACGGTAGTGCAGTACAGTAAAATTAATTTAACATTTCTTCCGGAAGTAGCCGGAAATGTGAAATTTGCAGCTCTTCTGTTTCAAATTCAGTTTTTAAAATTTTCAAAGAGGTTTGTGGCGGAAGTATTGACCTATGTGTGAAATTGTAATGCTGAAATGTGAATATAAAGACTAGAAATTTTAAACTTCCGGCAGGAATATCAAATTAATTTAACTGTATGTATATACGTGATGGCGTGTGAGTCAGATTGTCAACGCTGTCAATCGATCAAAACGGAGCAACGCCCGAGCTACACAAAGCATCGTGAGAACGTCGTAATAACTGGACTTAAATATGGGAAATTGGACCTTATGGAAATGTGATGCTCAAGTGAATAAGAGTGACTAATACCACAAGGGAATTCCTATATTAAATAATAGGATAATAGACTTTATTGACAGTGAATAAGAATTACTAATTTTATAATGAAATTTCTTATAGGAAAATGAAACATATGGAAACCAAATTAATAAAAACGCAACAATATTCTGTACAGAAAATTCAAATATTTATATAAAAAAAATTAATTTTATTAATAAGTAATACTAAATTAAATAGGGGTGACTGCAGATAATTAAGATAAATAGAAAACTGAAACACTAAATAAATAAGTGAATTAGTGAATTACTTCATAAAATAGCTATTTTAAAATAAAAAAACTCCCCATAATAAATGTTGCTGCAAATTAAAAGCTGATGTATGAAATAAGGGTGAAATAATCTACTAGTTAATAATAAATAAACAAAATATCTTTATTGTAAACTAATAGGTTATGACCATTTGGGAAGTCAAGTAAAATTTGTTATTTGTTTTAGTACGTGCTTTTTGAATGATTATGAGAATTTAAGTAGCTTATAATGATTTTTTTTGTAACTAAAGGGGGAAGAATTTCATGATTTATAAACTGTTGAATTGTTTATGAATGTTGTTTATGCTTTTACACTTTTATGAGTTAGGGGTACCAGATTTGAATGTAAAATGCAACCCTAGTCTTGTTAAATTAATTAGAAGTCGCATTAAATTATGATAAATTTACACTGAGGGGGAAATTGTACTTCATGAAAAGGTCAAATTTAAATAAATGGTAAAAGACTCAAGTGAGAAATTTGATTTTACATTCTCTGCAACATGAAATGTTTACTCAAATCATCTCATTAAGATGAGTCAATAACAATGGAGTACCGACCTCAAATTTTTTTATTGCAGAAATGGATAGAGCGTGCAAAGTTATGCTACCCTGATTTTTTTTCAGATTTTTTAGAACCCGGGAACTATTTTTTAAAAAATATTGAAAGTCCTTTTTGTGACGTCACGAGGCGGCAAGTCCTATCTTTTTCTGAAGGAGCGGCGTATATTGGATTCTTAAACTGTGAATTTGATAATCACATTTGATAATCGTCTTGAAAATCGAATGTTGTAGTTCGATCCAAGACTTTTTTTGTTTTTTGTTTTTTTTCCTGTATGACGGTATCTAAACAAAAATAACACACACTCGTGGAATACTACATCAACTATCGGCCATTCTAAGTAAAGTTTTTACAGTTTTCTTAGTCACAACTAGTCATATACTGAGATAGATTGTCATAACATTATAATGTACTCTTAAGTTAATATTTAAGAAGGTTAGTAGAAATAAGTGGAATTTTGAATTGAAAAAGAAATTTATAATTATTATGAGTTTATACCAATATTATATCATAACAAATTAGTACGATATTAGATCATGTTAAGTTATTATTCATATACAAATCTTGAAAGTCTTTAAAGTTTAGTTCTAATTTTATCTTCCAACGAGAAATAAATTATAATCTCATTTCTCAAAGATTTTTCAATATCAAAAGTCATTTATCACTCACTAAAAGATATTAGACCATATCAAAATGATTAATTAATTGTTCCTTTATTCTTTGCTAAAAAAATCATTCAAATGTTTTTTTCTGTTATAATTATTTAATTAGCTAACTAGCTACTTTAACTCGTGCAAATAAGAACGATAATAAAAAAATTAAAGGCTGATATTTCAAGAAAACGTACAAGTTATAAAAGATAAATAGGTTTGATGGGTAGTTATTAGAGTTTATATTTAATTATTGGAAACAAAAAACTGTATTGACTGTCTCATTACACTGAAATAAAATTATACTATGTTGTTTTTGAAAATCTTCTTACAGTTTTAGTAATGCCTATAGATATAACATTCGAGAAAACAAAACTGATTTTAAACAAATTATTAATGAAGTTGAAAACTTTTTTTTGTCACTAGTCTATAAGTATCTTCAAATCTTCAAACTAATTATTATGCTGTTGTCAATGCTATATATATTTATAGTGAGTATGCTGACAGCATTTACAATATTTTAATATGTTAATCCTCATAATTTATATAGTTTTTTCTCAGCTTTATGACATCAAATTATTTAATTTTCTTCACACGAAGTTAAATTAAAATATTTGAAATACATAGACAGTATGATAATTTAGAAAACAAATTTTTCATGTATTAAAAAGTTTAACTTCAGTTCAATTGTACGATACTTACATTTTATTATTATAGTTCTTGGCTCCAGAGGAGAGATGTTTTTTTTATGTTGTTAACTAACCATGGCTACTTGCATCTCCAGACCAAAACCTTTTTATCTTATCTTTACAGCATCCCCATAACTTTGAAACTTGTAGCACTTTTGTTTTAGAAGAACTCTAGATTTCTTTTTCATCAGATGAGAATACATGTGGTGTATCTCCAGTTTGTACAGAATCACATTTTACTGTGCACCTAGGTACACCACGAATTCCATCTGTGTATGCATGATTTACTATAGTTCCAAGAGAAAAAAGTGATTTGTAATTTTGGTGGAGGTAAGAAGAGCAAATGGTATTTCATCCCAAATAAATTAAGTTCACTACGCTTTTAAATACTGAGTTAAATCGTCAAAAATACAGTTCAAAAAAATAAAAGATTATCACCGGAAGTAGGCGGAAGTGTTAGGTTTCTGGATTTTATATTTAAGCTTGCTAAGTTTGAATTTGAAAATTTACTTAAAGATTTAGGATTTTTAGTTCTTTCCTATTATTAATCAGAAAATATGAATAAATCACGTCTTGCTTTTTACTTTTTCTCATATATGATGTTATTCATATACAAATTTTATTGACTGATAAATATTTAACGAGTTAACTCATTAAAATAATACAAATAAGAATATAATATATTAATTAAAAAATAAATATTTTAAAATTTTCTACAAAATATTAATAATACCTTTTGTTGATAATTTTCTGTGCAGAAAGATATTTCTGTCGCTGCGGATGACAATACTGTAATTATGTGCATCAACGTTTTAAAGAAGCAATTTTGAAGATTGCGACGCGAAATTTGCACGTCTGACGATTTTGTAGAATGTCGCGGTAATTGCTTTCATTCAACGTCCGTTGTGATTAACTTCGCTAAATATTTAACTACTTCGCTACTAAAAATAGAGGGTTTTATCTGAAACAAGGTGCTTTAGAAGACACGGTGAAAACTGTTCATTGTATTAAATTTGGCTTAAGTCTGCTATAGAACTGTATATTCATTTTTAGATTTAGATTTTTATTGAGTTCTGTGACGTACATGTATGTTTAGAAAAAGTTAAAATACATAATAAAATTACATAATAAATAAACCAATACAATAGATCACTGAAGTCAAGCAACGTCGAGCGTGGTTAGTACTTGGATGGGTGACCATTTCAAGATAAATTCACGAAGCTCCCTCCCTGGGGTAAATTCATCTCGCTTTCCACCATGTTTATAGTGATGCACTTGAGTGTGGTTCCCCAAGCTTTGAACATCACATTGATAAAAAAAAAATAGAGGTGTACGTCCTGACTGAAGTTTTCCACGGTTTCTTCAGTCTCACCTCAGCGAATGCTGGGACGCGTAACAGACCGTGGCCACCCCCGTTCCCTACCTTATCCCTACCCATTACCCCGCCGTGAGCTATAAGCTTTTAGGGGTTTATCTTTGTAATATAACATAATGTAATATATATATATATATATATATATATATATATATTACATATTACAATTACATCCACTGCAGACTTTAATTAAGACTTTTTATACTAAGTAAATTCTTTTACATCATAATAATTCTTCTCATTCAAAAAATCATGCAAGGATACTTTCTTTAAACTGTTTATAGTCTATTTTTTCAAACTTTCAGGTAGTTTATTATAAAGAAGGGATGTACTATATAGCTATTATACTGTATTCTGATTTTGTTTTAATAATTCCTAATATCGGAAATTATTTTAGTTATTTTTTATTTTTTATGGATTTGTGTAATTTTCAGTAACCTCGATGGTTTGACATTATTGTTGAATAAAGTATATTTCATAATAAATTTGCTAAATGAATAGTATTTATGACATGTTGTAACGGATTAATGTGGATGTTGTTTTAACGTTTCATTTTTTATTATGATATATATTACAGTACGTACAGTACATACAATTACTACGTTTACATGACGGTGTTTAATGCGTATTCGTTGACGACGCCTCATAAGAATAACATTATCCGTCGTCAACGAATACGCATTAAACATCATCATGTAAACGTAGTGATTGTGTCAAATTGATGAAAATTATAGAAGAAAAAATCAATAAAGAACCAATATTATATCTTAAAAATATAATAAAATACACTCTGATGTTAGTTTCTGAAAATAAAATTAAATAAAAATAATTGATTCAATCACAAAATTACAATGCAATTTGGCATAATCTTTCTGTAACCGAAGAAAATAACACTTCTTATTTTACATTTAGGGGGGCATTCACAAAGCACCTTAACCCCAACTTTAGCCCCAAGTTTGATCCCTGGTGCTAAACTAGGTGCTAATCATGGTTAGCCCCTGGTTTAGCACCATGTTTAGTACCAGGGATAAAACTTGGGGCTAAAGTTGGGGTTAAAGTGCTTTGTAAATGCCCCCCATAAAGTATCAATAATTATTTATTATGTGAAATCCATCAAGGGTATGCATGCATTCTTACAATCCATCTCTATATATACAATCTTTTATATCTTAAGGGCATGAATACATACGTAAGCAATCTTAATTTTAATATAAAAAATTTCTTGTGATCTTCATTTTTTTAAGAACACCATCAAATTTTTAAAAATATTTTTTGCACAACCTTTGTACATCAACGTAAATGTCAGTGAATTTTTACCTTTTATAATTTTGCCTTGGCTGACAATTTTTTTTTTTTTTTCACCCCACTGCCCGACTTCAATCGGTGGCATGACAACCTCAACAAACAATACGACCATGTAGTACGTGCTGTGTATGTTACCCCCTTCTACTATATAAGTGTCCCTATCTCACGGCATATCAATGCTAATGCAGTAGCACCGTTACATTGCTTGCTATTGCATACAATATTACAACCGACATATTATCTGCAGTAAAATTTAATTCATTTTAAAGTAGTCTTGTTATACTATACTTTATAAAATGTTTAGCTCAAATATAAAAATATATAATTTTAAATTGTTGCATCTTTGTTATTTATTAAAAAATTAATAGAATTGTTGCTTTTAGAAATAAATAAAAATATTAACAGTTAATGTATATTTTGAGGAGGTAGTTAATTTATTGAAGAGCAACAATGGGTAAATTTATCTCAGCATTGAGACCAGCAGAATACATACAATTTGATCACCAGAAATTCTACCTCTACCTAATTTGCTTGAGCTGCAGTTCCAAGACACAAAAGAGATTTATATTTGCAATATTGGGGGAGGTAAGAAGAGCACTAATTGTAAGAGCACTCGATTTCA
The DNA here is from genome assembly GCA_949825025.1 of Siphlonurus alternatus. NCBI lineage: Eukaryota > Metazoa > Arthropoda > Insecta > Ephemeroptera > Siphlonuridae > Siphlonurus > Siphlonurus alternatus. The sequence goes on along the minus strand of OX463783.1, from coordinate 22,636,284 downwards.
GTCTATATAGTCATATATATGTAAAGTTTAATTTCAAATTGCCTCCAGGCGCGGATCCAGGGGGAAGGGGGCTGCCCGAAATTTAGTAACATGGGCAATTGCATACATCACCGTATTTCCCCAACTCTAATTTTTTTTTTTAACATTGGCCTTATGGAGGCAACCTTTCCCCCCCCCCTCCTCCCGAATTTTTTTCTGGATCCGTGCATGATTGCCTCTGTAGACTGCGTGACAGCTGCTAGACGCTGCTAGAATCCAAGCAAAAAATACACGGAAAACGTTCGAGGTATCTCTAAAAGTGTACATAATATTATACGTATAAAGATTGCATACATTTAAAATTTCCAATATATAATGATGAAAAAAAAATTAACTTTGTAAATGCTTTAAAATTAATTACTGTAATTATTTTTAAAATAGTATATCTATTAATTTTGTATCGTGAATCGTAATACGTATATTGATATAAATATAATGCATTCATTGGTATTTAGGAGTATTAACTTATCCACAGTATAATAACTATAATACTGCTTCATGTATTAAAATATAAAAGGGGAAATATAAATGATTTCGTTGCCTTTTTTATTTATTTTTTTTTTTCAGAAGTCGATTAAAATGTCATATATTACGATACTTGAATATTTTTATTTCCCATTTGAATCGATGGAGTATGGCACCTTTTTTAAAAAGTAAGATCATTAATATCTCTACTATAACTTAGAGATGTCAGAAGGAGCTTTTTGTGATGTTAAAATATAGATTAATTGAAGGGAATATCATGGAGTGGCCTATTAAATCAAATATATTATTTGTCAAAAATATATTTTTATGCTTTATGTTTCAGCTTTTTTTCTTTAAAGTCACAAAACGTTTTGGTGAATGAAAATTATTTTTAAATCATAATTCATAAAAAAATATTAAATGTTTTGCGTATAATATATTATGTTTTTCAAATTATGCGTCAATAATTTGAAATTATATGCTAACTACTTCAATGACACGATATAGAGACTTGTGTAGTGCTCCCCGGCGGGAAAATTTTCTCCATAAGCCATCATGTTACAAATTTTGATTCTTTTTCTCATTAACTTATTAAAGCTATTAATTTGAAACCATCTCCTACCCCCCCCTCCCTATTTAGTGATCTTCTGATAATGAATCAAGAAATCATTTTCCTCTAAAAAAATTTCTTTATTGCCAAAAAAAAAACTATTTCGAGTTTTTTTACATAGGTTTGGATGGGACGGTGGGAACACCGCAAAATCAGCTGACTTGAATCCTCTATTCTTCGTATGTTTCGATCCTTCGCAAATATTTTTGTCAATAGAAAGGAAACGTCTATAGAGCCTATGCATACAAAAACTTTTAGATACTGAATCTAAGGACAATTTGTGTACTTAAATTGACCCTGTTTAATTCAGTACAAAATTTGTACTGAAAAGTGCATAAAGTACTAAAAATAAGGTTTAATTCAACCATTTAATGTACTGAATCCTAAAACGTCCTTGCTGTAAGGTGAAAATAAAAGTACTGAAAACCCATTCAGTATTTAAAAAGTTTAGTGTGTAGTTTATTTCGAGTTGGTCATAAGAGTGGGGCAAAGCTATTCATGCACGCTGCTCCAATAATTTGAATACGACTGAAAATCTACTAAAATGAAATTTTACATTCTTTATTTTAGTGCTTTAAATTTGCATTTAATTCCATAACAGTAATTTATTACAAATTTATTGAAAAAATCTTACAAATAGTGACTATAATTTTTTCTTCCCCCAAATATAACGTTATACTCATCATCACGTTTAGTTATTAAAGACCAGGTGTTTATTAACCATATGACAGTATGGGTTGCATGCAACGTCAAAATTAAGGTTGTCATGCCATTAATTTATACATGTATACGTCTCAACATAATTATGGAAACATGCTGAAAATAATGAGAAGTATTAAAAAAATAAGTTAACTATTGCCTGTGAGAAAATTTATGTTATTTTAATGTGTCTTGCATTTTCTTTGTAATGTATTGTGCTTAATACGTCATCTGTACTTGTTATTATTGAAAATACATTTACACTTCGTGACAGCATAAACGTTACCCCTGTTTGTCAACGAACTGTGTATAAACTTATTTGTTTTGGCCGAGCTGGGTGCTCTTCTTACCTCCAAAATTGTAAACCTGTAAATTTTATTTTTGCATGCAAAATATCTTAAACTAATCAGACAGAGATAACATTTGTACTATCCTGAAGTGTAAATTGCATTGCCCACACAAAAGCTAATAATAAGCAGTTCGTGGTTGTGAATGAATAATTATGCCATTGAAATATAGTATTTAAATAACAATAAGTTTTGCATTGAAGTTAAAATATGATAATTTTTAATTAATTAATTATAATGACAAGTTACAGTAATTATTCAAACGTACTTGCAAGATTTAAAAATTATAAAAGAAGGTCATAAGGATATATTACTTATAATTTTGACATAATTAGGTCACTACTTTTTTTTTTTTTTTCTTCTCACTGAGAAAATATATGAATAATAATCCATCATTTTCATGCAGTGACTGCTAATATTAAAATTGATTATAAAGAAATATTTCAAAGGTGCTAGATATTGACATATAAATAACTGAATTAATTATATAATAGAAAAAATAGAAGCTTTAGATTTTGATGTGGGAACAAAGAAAAATCACAAGTCAATTCATATATAATGCTCCGTAATTCTAGACCATCCTGGCTAAAGTTTCCCCGTTCCCTCAGTTGAAGTGAATATTTTGAAATATTTTTTCAATCTGAATTTTATTGCAATATCTTATAGTAAATTAAGAGTATTGAAACCGTGATTTAAACTTGTAATGAAAATCTTTATCGACCATTTTCACTGAAGTTTCCTCGTTTCCTCAATTAAAACAAATACCATGATTTTTTTTCACCTTTTGATTGCAATAACCAATAACTGATACTGAATGTAATATTTTGCCTATATAACCTTTTAAATCTATATCGACCATTTTTACGGCAGTTTCCTCAGTTAAAAAATTACACTTGTATTAAGATATTTTACTTCATTTAAATAATGCAATATCTGATCTTGTTTACAATTTTATCTAGTTTTATAGATCTACTCCGACCATCCTAACTCAAATTTCTTCGTTTTCTTATACAATTTGATTGCAATATTTGACATTTTATTCAATATTTTGCCTCATACTGTACTACACTTAACTAAATTAAAGGTACTGACTTTGAGAGACACGCAAATGGACATTTTGTATGAGCTGATTGTTATCTTACGGTAATTTGTAGTCACATTAAATCTCTTAGACTTGTCCACAGACTGAGCATTCAAAGCAAACTGCCAGAGAGCAAACTAACCAATCATGTTAACAGACTCTCGTATGTTTTACCACCAGGGTACTTAATATTAGGAGGTATGATGAGTCAAGTATCATTGAGTTAAAATATAAGTAAATTCAAGAGAAATATGAAACTTGGAAAATTTTCCTTTTCCATAAGGCTTTGTTAATCACAATGCTTCATAAGAAAAGCATGGTGATTAACAAGGCTGAAAATAGAAAAATTTCCAAAACGGCAAGTGTATGCATAAAGAAAATAAATACAAAATGAAAAAGAGATTTTCTTTTAATAAATTTATTTTATTTATTTATTTCACCCAAAGAAAATACAAATATATATATATATATATATATATATATATATATATATATATATATATATATATATATATATATATATATATATACAAAGCATACAAGGGTGTGGATAACATACAAAAGCGTAAAAACACTATATCACATAAGTGGTAGTTATCCTGAAATTTTTATAATATATTTTGTTAGCAACCAGAGCTAAACGTCAACACATAGCCTATAATCAACTAGACTTCCCAGACATAAAGTGCAGCTTAACTGCACTGGAGAATTGTTTACCAGACATCAATTTTACCTGAGCAGGGAGCTTATTCCATTCAGATACAGTTCTGCACACAAAGCCATTTTTATACAAATTTATTCTAGCCTTGGTAGGAATAAAAAGTAAATTTGATGTAAATTGAGTAACATTATAATTGTTATAGCAAAGATTATACAGTACGTCCAGGTTTTATAGAATAGGTGGTGAGATTCTAAAAAATGTTCAAAGTTCCTCATGATACATTGGTGATTTATGAAAATTAATTGCATCTATAGGGAAATAATATGAAGAATATAACTTATTTATATACAGAAATTTACCCTTATATAATACAAATAATTACAGCTTTTCTTATTAGTCATAAAATATAAGATTTCATCGTGAAAGCTTTTATATGTTACGTTAATTTGTAAAAACCTTTTTAAAATTTCATAATTTTGTGAGCTAATAGGAGCAATAGGGATAATCATTTTCAAGATTAAGGATCTTGTTGTTTTAATTAAGACAGTAAAAAAGATGAAATTTAGAGCATTTCTTCATATTGGAATCAATATTTTAAATTATCGTTGCATGAAAATATGATTTCAAAAACTAAAAATAAAAAAGTTGAAAGAATTGTCAAATGATATATGCATGATCTACTTGTCATAATTTATTGCAATAAATACTGAAGCTATAGTTATTTTAGTTATATATTTATTCAATTGATGTACGTCATTCATTTCGCTTTATTAAGCCATAATTTTAGCTTGTAGTTCAATTTTTAGGTTTTTTACTAGTAATTTTCAAGTACTAGTAAAAAAAATCGAAAAGAAACATATTATAAGAATTTTGATCTAATTTTAAATTTTATGATTTTCTTTATAGTTTCTAACAGCTTCTCGTTTACGAGCATCGATATTTAACGATAAAAATGTGGTTTTGCATTTAAACCTTTATAGTGTTGAGCTGTAAATCTAATTTTAATTTTATAACACTCAAATTTGCAAAATTTTTACGATAGGTTTAGTCTAGTGCTATCAACATAAACAATTGAAATTAAAACGTTAAACTTGATATTAAGAAAATGCGCGATTTTTAAAATATATTTCAAGCAAGAAAGTGTTCTTGAATTTTTTTGAAGGGGCTGTAATTTGTTTTGAAATTAAAAAAAAAAATCTTATATAAATATTTTTTTATTATGTTATTAAAAAGAAAAATGCAAATAATATTACATCTGTAAAAAGTTAAACTTAAATATAAGTACGATATTTATTACCAGGTTGATTTATACTTAAAAAAAATGTTGACACAAATTTATTTATATTCTAGTTTGTATATTTACATATATATATTCACAGAGTAAATTGTGAATGGATTTACTAAAAATAAAGATAAAAAAGTGCTGACAAGTTAGAAAAAGTTTATAACAAATGTATAGCTCCAACGAATTAAACGTTGAAAACATTTCACCGATGTGAGTGTTTTTACTGCTACTTTTTTTAAAAAAATACTTAAAATTGAAGTTAAATCATTTAAAAATATATACCCTAACTTTATGCCTTAGAAACTTTCCATTTTCATTATTATGGCAATTTTCAAAAGATCGACGTTGTCCAGGAAATTTTTCAAGTAATGCAGTATTTACTAACTTTCTTTTCAATAATTAATATGAATTTGCAGCCGTCATTATGTCTCATTATGTTTGTTTACTCCGAGTATTAGGCTACATAATATACTGTATATGTCTTAATTCGTGTTCATAACGTATCAGCTGGTATGAACAGTATTATTATATTTATTATATATTATTGGAGAGATAAGAAATGCGGACAGAAATTGCACCGTAGGAGGTGTGGCGCAGTGCACTTGACCGGATTTTGTCAAATCACCGAAGTCAAGCGACGCTGAGCGTAGTTAGTATTTGGATGGGTGACCATTTTCAACAAAAATCACGTTTCCCACCCAGAAGTATTGCGCTTTTCCACCATGTGGTTCCCCTGACTTTGGACCATTGCACTTCCAATTCATTGTAACAAAAGCTGATGTAGCGTCCATCCTGGCTGAGGTTTCCACGTTTTCCTAAGTCACAGGCAAATATCGGGAGGGATTGCAAAGCTTTGGTCGTCTCTGTTCCGGAAGAGCCCGCGAAATGCTCAAGTTAGGATTTCGGAAGGTTCGGGTTTGCAAGCTTATATTGAGTAATAATTATTAATTAGAAGTACTCAATTGTGTTTTGATAAAAAAAATTGGGCAGAAAGTAGCCTATACGTTTCAATTTGCAGTCGATTCAAATTTATTGAAAAGTAGAGCACCAATACTACCTGTTCTTTCTAGCAGCCTTGGCTTCGTGCAGAGTCATGGCACAACCATCAATCTTGTACATTAGCATACCAGATGGAGACGTGGATAATATCTGCAGATAAAGTTATAACATTCGATGTGTGCATAATTAAATTTATTCGAAGGCAAACTTCGCAATGTTAATTAATGTTCGGATAATATTTATATTTTATTTAGCCTTTGTAAAATGAGAACGATAAAGTAAAAAATATTAAATACATGCACTTATTAGTGATGTTTTATGTGTGTGAATTAACACATTTTACTATAACTGTATTGAGAAATAACATGCACATATAAATGTTTTTCAAAATTGAATGACTGAAATTTGAATTTGCTTCTTTTCAATTTAACAGTATAATAATAATACACGAATATAATTATGTACAGAATATAATATATTATATTTAAATAGCATTATAAAAAAATGCATGAAATATTATTATAACTCAATTAAGTAGATAGAGATTTATAAAAATATTTTAAAAATCGTAGTCAAAAAATCTTTTGTGTTTGCGTTTTGATGCAACTGATTTTTTTTTTGTAAAATTGAAGGTCACCAAACTACGATATCGATTCACACTGCTTTTATATAGTGGGGATAGTGGGGAAAATAATTTGAATTATTAGCCATAGAAAGCTAGCACCAAGTTTTTCTTATACAGTGGTTTCATGTCTATAATAGTCATTTTATATTGTTGGAAGGAATAGTTTTATATAATCTCTCTCCCCTCCAATTCCCATTCATTTGATTTCTGCTGACTTCTCAAAAACCACCCTTTTCAACAAGCATCTACAAGATTGTGATTCTACAGTCCCAGCCCAATCGCTTGCTGTTAAGCCTCTGTGTGAAATGCTTATGTTATATATACTCTAGTCAATAAAACACTCCCTCAACAATGTAAAAACTCACCTAAAAGCAATGTTAACATTGTTATTAAAAATATTGCAGATTTTGCTTGTAAGTTTGTAAGAAATATAAATTTTGTTGTACTTTATTTTTTAACTTTTAACATTGAAAATAAATCTCCAATTATTATTTTAATACTTTTAATAGTACCAAAAATAAATTGGGTACATAAAATGCGTCTTTCTAATTATATTGAATAAATTTAATTTAGTAAAAAGAAAAAGGAAAATATTTCAAAAATTCAAATTCAAATTCAAAAATTTACATGTCACAAAAATAAACTTACAAGGGAAAATTGAATTACTGTTGAAATGTATGAAATTACTACAATGCATTATTTAATTCTTACTATGTATCTGAAACAGAATTCTCCATTAATTAATTTTTACTAATTTTTCTTTACTTATAAAATTTATATATCATATGATGATATAATAAATAATTATATATATAATTATACATCCAATAGATACTTATTAGATATGTATCTAAATCAGATATCTCATTAAATTATGATGAAATTTTGATTAATAGATAAATACATTTTATAAAAAATACATTTATCATACATTAAAAGGTCATTAAGTGATTTGAGACAACTTTTGTAATATGTGAGAATGTGTATAAACATAAACTATATTATACAAGTATATTATATAGTTTCGTTTCAGACGTAGCGCGGTAGTGCAGTAGTAGCCAAGTCATCGTCTGAATATTTCACGATTCTCCGGAGCTCCACTGGAATCACGCAACTTGCTTCGTAGCTCGAAAGCCAGCCGCTTTTTCTCCCCTCCCCCCCCCTCTCTCTCCCGACCTGGAGTCACCAATGCAATCAATGATCCTAGACCATTTTTTTGTTCTCTTTATACCCATAACTTTGGGTACGATACAAAAGGACGTAAGTGCATTGCAGTATCTGAAAAATAGTATTGATCACGGTATTTTTAAGGTAAAGGATTCTTTTGTCACAAACTGGCATTAATTTGATGCACTGTGCTTTTAATTACCATATATATTATATGTATGCTGGGCAATCTTCACTGCTCCTTGAACTTTTATGCAACACCACACCTTAACACACATTTTTATAATAAAATTATTGAAAATAAGTAAAACTTCTTATCATATACTATATTATTACTGTACTATATAATATCTACATTTATGTAGTTACAAATTAAAACATACATTTCTTGGACATTTTAATGCTATATCACTTAATACAAGTCAATTAGAACCTTATTAAAATTATATTACTCACTTATATCTAAAAAAAATTAATTATAGTAGTAATTTTATTAATCCTTTTTTGATCAAGTTTTGCTTTAAATTAGCTGAATGAGTATGTCTAGATGAAAAAGTTACGGTTTTAAAGATTTATTTTTTACTTATATTTGATTTTCTGTACAAATTTCAACACAACTTCTTATTGTTGGTGTTTTCACACAACTTTGAGAGGGGTGTTGAACTCATTTTTTGACGAGAAATTAATGATTGAAGACCTTCATAAAATTTTTATTGCATACCTCGGGTTATATTGACAATATTTTTTAACATTTATTTGAACCCTCTAACACCCTTAAAATCATGCTGCAAAACGTTGTGACGTCATAGTCATGTAAATATTTAACCCACAAGCATAGAGAAAGACGTTGCATGACAATATGACGTCACAGCATCTGTCCCCTCGATTTTGAAGATGTTAGAGGGTTAAAAAAAATATTACAAAAAAAAAAAATATTACATCATTCAAGGTCCTCTATCCAAATATGCAATAAAAAATTTCAAAAAGATTTTCCATTGCTAAACTGGGTGCTCTTCTTATATACCTTCCACAAAATTGTAAATCTGCAACTCTTTATCTCTTGCAACTGCTTGCAGAAGTATATATAGGGGTAACGTTCGACTCCTTTGAACTTACTTTTTGAAAATATTGATTTAACATATAGAGGAAAGTGTATTATATTACACATAAATTGTAAGAGGTGTAGTATCGAATGCAAAAAGGTGTACATTTCTCCGTATTATTTAACTATATCCTTTTTTTGACTTAAATAGTAATATGATAATTTCTCTCTGTAAATTTATTATGTATGTTATAAAATACGTTCAAAGACTTGCTACAATTTAATTAAACTAAATGTACTAATCTTTCAGCTTAATAGAATGCACGAATGTTTTAGAATGACCACATGTGTGTTATAACTTTACAGTAAATGCCAACAGCCGTGTGAACGGTAAGCTTTTGTAGCTTTGTAAATGGCACGGTAATAGATTATATGCTTGAATAAACATTATTACACAATGTTACATCATTTTATAACTCTTGGATAATTAAAACAATATAAAAAATAAATATGAGTTTTTCTCTAATTTTTTTCTGTATATTGGAGTAAATTGTGAGCATTGTTATTATTTTCAATAATAAAAATCGTAAGATACTTATTAATCAGTTTATAGACTCTTAACGAAGAGTTGATTCATTTAACTGGTTAATGAACCCTCTGCGACACTTTTTTTTATGAAAAAAATATATATTTGAATGTTCTAAAAACATCCCAGATTTTAAATCTGGAAAAACTGGATACCTGTAATAAATGTTTAACTGTGATAGTTACCAAATTAACAATGGGGGACATTCATAAAGCACTTTAACCCCAACTTTAGCCCCCAAGTTTTATCCCTGGTACTAAACATGGTGCTAAACTAGGAGCTAGACATGGTTAGCCCCTGGTTTAGCACCATGTTTAGTACCAGGAATAAAACTTGGGGCTAAAGTTGTGGTTAAAGTGCTTTGTGAATGCCCCCCAATATTTCTTATGTATTTTTATTTTTTTTTAGTTTAGTTTTCCATTCCAAATGTCTAGTACCATAAATGAAACAATATTTTAGTCTGGCTCTTATTATATTAATGAATGAAAATAAGAAGCATATCCGTTGCTTCAAGGATTATATTCAGATAAAAAAAGTTGATAAAAAAAAATCTTCCGTTGAACTACATGTATCTACTTCCATTTTGGTAAAAAACTATAATCTAATTATAATGACGAGTATAATAATAATTTGCAATAATAAAATAAATAGTTACCATGATCCTTTTATCATAGAAATTACAATGTTCTAGTGTAAAAAGGCTGTTAGATTTAGTTATTTTTTTATACTAATAAAAACTTACATATCAAAACGTGCATGTGCTTTAAAAATTCTTGTTTCAATTTTCATTATATACATGCATGCACCTGTTTCAAATCGATATACTGTCGCCGATGTAGTAAAAAAAAAAAAAAAAAAAATGCTGCAAAAAGGAAAAAAAATCATATTCACTTAATATTTGTTATGTAGTAATAAAAGTTTTTGAAGTTAATTTACAAAACAGCTGATTTTATTTCTCAAATATTGATGATTTCAAGTTAAAAAAAAATAATAAAAAGGACTCGAATTTAATACATAATTATGCAGTGGGCACGATTCAAAAAAGAGTAGTAATCCAGAGAGATAACCAAGGTTATTCATTGATTTAAATTCTCGCTATTTGTAAAAATACTGGATATCTATATTTGTGAATAGCACTCAATGCATGCATTTTTTTTTATCAAGGTAAATTATCCAGGTAACGTAATTATAAAGCCAATGGACAACCTGTATTAAAAAAAATACATAAATTATGCTCCAAATATACTACTCTGATTTTTTTTTAAAATTTTCTGAGCCCAGAAAGTACTGTATGTCAAAAAGTTAGGCAACGGTTAGGTTTTAACCTATTGTTTTGTAAAGAAAGTGATAAGTGTTATCATAAAATATATTTGGTGTGATATAGTGATATGCATTGTGTGATATAAAATATAATATAAAGTGAGAAAGAAATATAAATGGTGATATTTTTAATATTTTTCTTTTACATCAAGAAATGCAAGCGGACAAAAAGTTTATAACTATGTAATATGCATATATGTATTGTTCTGCAATTTTTAACGATTATGTAATTGTATACTGTACAGAGGTTATGTGGTAGAATGGCCTTATGGCCAAACATCGCCTAAATAAAGAAATTATTCTATTCTATACATAAGCCCGTTTTAGTCCTTTTTATGAAGAAGTGACGCCTATTGACGCCCCTCTCTAAACTTTCAATATTTTATATTTTAAATAGTTCACGAGTTCTCGGGCTCTAAAAAATCTTAAAACAAATCAGAGTAGCATAATTTTTGATACCCTCCATTACTGTAATAAAATTGTGTATGTACTGTATAGGTTGTCCAGCTATTTTCTCATACATCTGAAAGCATTAAATAGAAATTAATTTATTAAAAATCCAACTTTAAATATGTATAAAAATCAGTATGTATTAATTTCATAATTATCCAATATAATACACTTATGTGTAGTGAAACTCATACAAGAGGTGGTATCGACTAGTGATGCGTGACTTTGCTGCAGTGACTACTTGATATAATATGATACGCGTAGCCCACTGCCGCATAGCAGAAAATAAAGCTCTCTGCATCACCCCCCACTCTCATGTTCTGAATTATAAACCCCCCTTTATCTGCTGACCTTTTTGACCACCCATTCATATAAGGTCAATATTTTTGAAATATATATTATAACATAACACTTTATTTAGTTTATTATAATCGATGATGTCAAATTTTTAATGTGTTTTTGTATAGGATGATATCAGAAAAGAAAGCATTAAATCAAATAGTAATAAATTATTTTTCGTTTATTATAAAAAAATGGAGACATTTCTTTTGTATTATTTATAAAAAATGTATCGTAATTTATATGTTGTGTGCCCACATCTTAAAGTAATTTAGTTATTATAGAATTACAGATCTGGTAAATACATTATACATTAAATACATTGGTATACATTAAATTAATTGAAAGATTGCAGGCCTAAATTACTAAAACAAAAGCAGCCAAAAGTGAAAAAAAAAGGCATAAAAATACAGATTTTGTAGAGAGGTATTCCAATAATCTGGAATGCACTTTGCAGCTTCGTGCATTGTTGTTAATATTGCTTTATATCATTTTATTGTAAATGTAACGTATGAGGAGCTAACAATATGTACACCTGCAGACCTGCAGACACCATAAAATTTAACCTTTGCTGAATCTTAAAGCTATAGACAAAAAAATTTTTTTTTAATTAATTTAGAGTCTTAAAAAAAATTGACAATACATGTTCAGGGTTTCTATTAATTTATACAATAATAAATATAATTCAGGTTGTCCATTATTATGATTATGCAACAAGAGAGTTGATTCATGGTTCATAATATGGCATTGATGAAGAAAAAAAGTCTCCAATATCAAAGTATTGGCAAATTTAACCTTCCATGCATTTTGATCTTCTCTCATTGTTTTTTAACGTAAAATCTAGGCCAATGATTTCCTTCCCCCTTGAGTAAAGTACTGTAATTCATACGACAAGAATTTTCTTATATTATATTCATCAAGAGAAAGAGACATTTCTGTAGATATTGAAGCAATGCAGTTTGCATAATGTCTACAATCATGCGGCGAAGACGTCGTTATTCTCTGATATTTTTATTCAAATTAGGCTTATATATAAGATTATTATATAAATATATTATAACTACTAGCTTTACCAATATCAGCATCTCGATTATAATAATATGACATATGACATTTGAATAAAATTTTTGTAATTTTCATTATAAAATAAATTTTACTTTATTAAAAAAATGTTTATTTTTTGTTATAATATTCTTACCTTTGTTTATATAAAATTAGATTATAAAGTTTGATACTTTAAATTAATTTTCAAATTTATATTTTTATTAAATTTCTAATTTTATTAAAAAGAAAATGAATTCCTTTCAAAATTAATTACATAAATAATTGATAAAAAATTGTTAAACATATGTCTATTTATATATGATTAAATTAATTTAGACTTAACATTATAAGCCTCTTTAGAGTGTGTGTGTGCTTTTACTGATATGGTAGAAGTGATGGAAATAAATAACTTTTTGAGTAGGCTTTATGTGTAGTAATTAAGACTTGCCGAGCAGAAAGAGGATAAAATGAAATATATAACCTCCCTTACTGTACGTCGCTACTATTTATACCTTACAGACACTTGCATTATCAAAGCATTAATTTTCAAAGGACGAGTTCAATTATAGAACAAAGATGTTAAATTTAATTTAATCAAATAATCTTAATTATGTTGAGTACCAAATTTTCATACACCATAATTTCTTTAAAGTATATTAAATACAATTTATAAGTAAATTAGAAAATAAAGTAGGTATTTTTCATTGCGCTTACTATATAAAGGCATAGAAACAAAAGAAAGTCCACTGAAAAAGAGCGTAAAACCTGTATTCATGTAAATATGAAATAACCGATTGAAAAATAAATTGTCTATAACACATCAGTGATAACCGTAATTACACCTGAAACTTTTTTAAAAAAAAAATGCACTTCATTAGTGAATTTATACATTCATGTAAAACTGGGTGCATAAACTATAATATAAGAACCACTCAAACTCTCATTAACCATTTCTACAAATTAAGCAGAAGCTTCATGTAAATTTGTTATGTTACTTTGAAATGGCTACATTAGAATTTCCCCAAAAATCTCAAATCTGCAATATCTTTGTCTTTTAGAACTGCAGCTTCTTATACCAAACTGGCAGAGGTAACTTTCATGCTGTCACGAAGTGCACGTACCTATATATATATATATATAATATATATATTATATTCGAATCTTAACTCTGTTATAAAGTAATTGATCACATTGCAGTGGCATTATACTTTAACTTCGTGAACCCGACTTAACATTTTTCAGGATTTTGTAGGTGATCCTTCCAATGCTCAGCATTCTAAGATTTCCATTGTTGTGACTGAGAAAACCATGGAAACCTTAGTCAAGATAGTCGACGATGGGGAATGCTATCATTTACCTCCCAAATGCACAAGCTAACCACCTTCTATAATTCATAAATTATAATCTATTGAAGTTCGCCATATTTATTTTTTATGACCTCCCAAGCAGAAATGCATCAATAACTGTTGTATACACAAGTTGTTTACATTGACAGCGACATATAAGACCAACATGTATAAACACGTCCCTGTCACTCGGTAAGTGACATCTTCCGGAGGTGTGTCACACCTTTCAAGAGACACGTGACGTCGATACAAGACGATGAAAATAGTCGCAATAACTTTGATGTGATACAATATTAATGGATTATTTTGACGGGGCTTGCGGTTCTGCCAAAAATGCTTTATTTACCTTAACATGCAGCATTAGTATAGTTTATTAGTAAAATTACTTCAAAATTTGAACTTTAAATTATTTTAATTTTTAAAATATTTATCTAAAATTATATTATTCTTGAGATAAGAATAAATAAATATTTGAAAATAAGAGCAATGAAATTGTATTATATCTTCTGTTATTTTACTTTGATGTATTATTAATATAAAGGTAACAGCAAATTCTACTAGAGAAATTTTTACATAATATCATAATATTTAAAGTAAGAAATTTCTTATGTAAAGTAGAAGGTTCATATTTTTATTTCAATTAACCAATTGCAAATATATTATGCTTCATGTACAGTACAGAAAGCCTATATGATACATGATACATGGAAAACACTTGTAGTATTCAGTAATTTTGGTATTCTGATGATGATGCAAAAAGGTGAAATTCACTTTATTATATTTTTAGTGAACTTTTTTGTATGTTGAACTGTAAATAAGCCCATTTCTTGTTTATTCCGGATTCCGGAAGTATTTTCAAATCTCAAAATAGGTTCGGGAGTTTTATATTAATATAAAAGTAGGAATTGAATCATTTGTTATAAATATGGCCTTAAACATTTCGCTAAAACATTTGTGTTAAATCTTTGATAAATAATTTTGTATATAGATACCTACTCTAAATATAATTATAATTTATCCAATATTTTAAATGCACCTATTTACTAAAAAAATAATTTTGCAATATTTTCCTTGCAAAACAATGCAAAACCCCCCAAATTTTCACAATTCTTATGTATTTTTTTTTATCTATAATATAGATATCTGCAGACGCGGTATTCCATGATTCGTGTGGCACTTGTTTAAAATTCATTATTTAATATGGAATTCTCATAAGGATAATTACACTTTCCACCACTTTGCACTTTGCCAGGATGAAAAAATTCTTGAATCAAAATCCTAAAAATACCACCAATATTTTGGGTATATTTTAAGCAATAATACAAGGTTTCTCTAATATGAAATTTCAATTTTTAATAAAAAATCTCCCTTGACATACGATTATGGAACAGTCTGAACATCAGTGATAGACAAAAGTAATGTATATAAAATTTTGTCCCATACTGTACTTTGAATTTAACGGACTGACAGGAGCACTCAGATATTAAACAGTAGAAGTTAGAGGTGTAAAAAGTTACATTTGGTAGCATATCTTTCACGTCACGTGTGCCGCCGCAGTATTCACAGAGTCGCGAGGGAGATGACTTCACTCTTTCTTCTAATCGATGAAACCGCACTGCTTCCTCCAACTAAAACTAAACATACAAAAATTTACTTAAAACAAGAACATTTTTGGCACAAAGCTTATAAAAAAAATCAGAGATTTTTGTGTATTGTAGTTTTTTTGTTTTTGTTTAACATAGAATGTTTTCCGTAATATTTAACATATTTTTTTTTATATATAAGAATTTGCGTCAAATTTTCATGTTTGTGAAAATAGCCTAAAGTATGAATATATTTTTCTACGATAAGTATAATTTATATTTTGCAATATTGCTGAAAATAAATTTCATCTTTTTGTAAAATAAAGTTCACGTGAAAGTTCATGAGTAATGAATAATATATTGCATGTAATAAGAGAATTTGAGAGCTAGTTAATAGTCAAAATGTCAGTATAAGATCTAGACCCTAATACAAAAGTCCACAATTGGTCAAAAATGAAAATATTTTAGACCAAAAAATAATTGCAAATTTATGAATTTATTATTACTGAGCTAGGCAAATTACATGCATTTTTTTTTTTTTTTTTTTTACAGTTTCGTGTCCGATGCGTTTATATCTTCTTCTTCTTTTTTTATGCCCATGTTTTGGCATTTAAGCCATTTTACTTCTAGCAAGCCAATAGAGATAGGATTCCTGCTCTTCCCGCTTCATGTTGCCAGGCAACAAGTCAAGTTCCGCTTTTAATGCAGAGCATCTAAATAGATGCCCTCTGTCTTGGGGTTCTTTTTTACATAATTTACAAATGTCACTATCTTGGATTTTAAATCTCTTCTGGTAGCATGGTAGGATGCGTTTACATATATTAATCCGAATACTAATTTAAACTGTTTTGAACGTTTTGAAGCTAAGGAGCTATTCATAAACATCGTCTTTATTAATTCGATTAATAAGAATAAAATGATATTGTGCATTTCATCATAAGTTAAAAGACTTTTGCATCATATTTAAAAAATAACATAATAATATAGAGGTTACGCTTAATATAGTTTTATAAATATAATAGGGGGTATTCACAAAGCACTTTAACCCCACTTTATAAGTCTTAACTTTAGTTATGTCAAGTGTTATAAAGTGCTTTGCGAATTTCCCCCAAAATTGACCCATCAATACCTGTTTCATATAAAAGGTGGTTTAATATTGTTTTCTAATTTTGGGGATTTTCAGTAGAGTTGTTTTATAAAATTCATACTTATAATTTTCTATGGAAGAATTAATCTTAGAAAGTTCAATAACCAATTTAATATAATCCGGATAATAAGCTAGTCTCATTGGACTGGCTACTGAATCTTCTATGAGTCCGTATACACATGACACATGATGGTGCTAAATACGGATCCATTGACGACGGATTCTTATGAGGCGTCGTCAACGGATACGTATTAAGGGTAAGGTAACGCCACCAATGTTAAAAAAAAAATACCTCAAACAAAAATTCGGAAAAAAATTTAAAATGTTCTCCTCTACATCCCCTATCAGTACCTAAAATATCATCAGGTATACAAATACGATCTAGTTTTTTAGTGATGAATTTTTAAAGTTGACTAATTTAACATGGAAGTTTCATTTCTCCATGTTAAAGTAGGCAACTTTAAAAATTCGTAACTCAAAAACTAGATTGTATTTGTGTACCTGATATTTTAGCTACTGATAGGGGGTGTAAGGGAGAACATTTTAATTTTTTTACAGAATTTTTGTGTGGGGGATTTTTTTAATATTGGTGGCGTTATCTTACCCTTAAATACCTTCATGTAAACGTAGTGCTAGGATGACTCCTTACATAAATAAGTTAATGTATGTTATGTTTAGAACATGCTTGCTGATTAATATTCACTTTATCAATAAATTAATGGAAACAAATTATGATTTTAAGCCTATATTAAATGATACAATAATTTTGCATACAATTTTTTATTACAAAACAATTTCATATCCATCGAAATAAAAAAATAGTTTTCTTGTAAGAAAAAATTATATGCAATAATTAGAAAAATTGTATCGTGTAAATACAGCCTCTATAGTTAATTTTCATGGAAATTGTAGGCAATTTGGTACTCAATGCTTAATATCAACTCCAACTAAAATACTCTCTTTAAAATGCTCAGAAAAGAGAATAAATTCTCCCAGGATGTTCTTTTATGTTATAATATTATATAAAAAAATATACTTTGATAAAATATTCTTCCTCTCTTTACTGATCCACGAATCAAAGTAAAAATATACAAGATTTATAGTGAATTTTTCCTTTTAAGCTCTTGGGTAAAAAAAAAAGTTATATTTTTAATTAGTTAAAAATATATAGGTGCAAATCATAATGCTTTGTTTCTGCTTGACATTAATATATGCATAAATGTATTTGGAATTGGAAGAATAAAAATGATTTGATTTGATTTTGATTTGAATCAATATATAGTCAACGAAAATTTCAATAAATATGCCTTTTTTCTTGAACTAAATTGACAATTTATTAAAATTTATGCTAATATTGATTACTGAAAGAAAAAAGGTTATTCTTTAATATTGTAGCATAGAAAATTGATAAAAAAAATATGAAATTATTTATTATGTTAATAAGAATAATACTTAATATAATTTTATGTTTAAATAAATTTTATAGTTTTTAAAATATCGAGTTTAATAATAAATTTATTTTTAAAATTTAATAGTTAATTTAATTTAAAATAATTACAGGATGTGTTCAAAGTAAGTTTTTTATTTATATAATAAATATTCTAATATTATATACTCAAATTCATATTAGTTTCACAGATAAATCAACAACGTGTATTTAATATAAATAGTACACTTCCGGCTACTTCCGGTACATTGTGAGGTCAGTCTGAGTGTAAATATTGACTTTATTGTGATATGTCGTGTATCAAGAAAGAAGTATAAAATGTGCGTGTCGCCTGGTACATAACATGCACAACTATACTTCGTACCAAGCAATGACTTGTCATAAATCGTGTCTATACCAATTTTTATATATTAAAAAATTAGCCTCTAGGGGTTTGCATGTAGTGAGTTATGAAAGTTTATGTAATGTATAATATTTTAACCATGCTGAGCGTTTTATGAGGTCACTATTTTCACGTTTTGTGACCTTATATATCCTTTATTTTCAGCTGTTTTTTATATAGTTCAATATATTTACTGTAGTAACATTTTATGTTGTCACAGAATAGATAATACAACTTTTTAATGTTGGTAAATTTTTTTTAACATCTTTAAAATGTTTAAGACATTTTTACTAAGCAATTATTATTCAAATTTAAAAATTCAAATTCAAAATTTTATTAATCCTACTGACATAAACACAATTTAGCATATAAATAACAATACAAATAAATTATAATATAATTATATAATAAGTCTTTGAAAAAATCATCAATATATGGTACACTATTATAAAACTTTTAGTAAAAAACAGAACTTAATTAAATATATTTTCAATGAGGACGATTC
This sequence comes from Siphlonurus alternatus, assembly GCA_949825025.1. Taxonomy (NCBI): domain Eukaryota; kingdom Metazoa; phylum Arthropoda; class Insecta; order Ephemeroptera; family Siphlonuridae; genus Siphlonurus; species Siphlonurus alternatus. The sequence goes on along the minus strand of OX463783.1, from coordinate 22,617,115 downwards.
ATTATACAGTAACAAAAATTGCATGACAAATCCTAAAATTTCATCTTAAATGGAATATAATTTAGTATCAAAACTTAGATTTATATAGTTAAGTACACATTAAATACAATGTCATGATCTTATTTAAAGAGAAATTACTTATTTTTAGCATAGCATAAATACCAAATTAATTGTGATTGTTTATTAAATAATTATAGTTTTCTATAAAATGAGAACTCGAGCTATAATTTCGTTCCATTGAAATTTGTTATGTGGAACGACTTATAAGTAATATTCGAAATACTGTACAAATTACAACAAAGTAATATTATTTTAATGAGGGACCATGTCATACCATAAATGTATTTTAAGGATGAATTCTAAAAAGCAGTTTTTGCCTTTCAAGTAATTCAAATCACAAAATTTAAAGCTCTAGAAAAAAAAATTGAATGAATTATTTTAATTGGTTGTCTTAATGAAGAGAAAATATCCACTCGTTTATTAAAAAAAATATCTGTACTGATTAAGCTTTAAATGTCAAAGATTAAAGTGGAAGGAAGGCTATAAATACTCATAGGATATGATAAGGAATGTATAGTACTTATTTAATTGCATGATTGTTGTCATGGCCATTTGACCATAAATTATCATGATAAGTACCCTTTTCCCATTTTCATTTTAGTAAGATTTTTGTCAGACCATCGTCTGAGCTTCTTTACAATGGCAGAAAAGATAATATTAACATGCAAATTATACGAAATGACTTTTACATACTGGGAATATGCAGTGTATTATGGGGGGCATTCACAAAGCACTTTAACCCCAACTTTAGCCCCAAGTTGTATCCCTGGTATTAAACTTGGGGCTTAAGTTGGGGTTAAAGTGCTTTGTGAATGTCCCTCAATGTTCACCTACATATAATTGTACTTATATGTTTATTATTCATCATGTCGTATACATATTCTAATCGAATACACACTCAAGTGAAAAATAATTTTATAGCAACCACAAAAATAAGTATATACTGTATGTATGAATATGACGTCACAGTTTATTTCACTTTGAATTTAAGGTTTTTAAAAGTGTCAATAATACGTAAATCACGTTCTTCGATCCAAAATTGCAATAAATAATTATAATATATATTTTTATTATTTCAAAATCATAATTCATGGCATGCATTAACAATATCCTTTAAGATAACTTCAAATTAATTAATATTATAACCAAATATAATAAATTTAAAATTCTATTTTTAATGAATTTTAAAATGCAATTTCAATTTTAGCACAAATTTTTACACACATGATAAAAATAAAATTATAATTGTAACCTTGTCTATTTGCTTTTAACTAGACTTGGAAACTCGTATGTGCTTGTTAATTCTTCAGGACGATGTTTTGAACTGAGATCTTATCCCAGCCAAACTAAAGCTCAGAGTAGACGAGGTGAATTCCACAGGGAGCACTTCAGCTCTCTCGAACTTGGTCGTAGGACCAAAATTATTTTTTAAACAGAAAATGACTTTTTTTAAAAAAACATACCATAAACTTGTAAATTGTTTTCTTAATTAATTAAAATCTTTAAGGTGTAGAAAAGAAAGTTTATGATTCAACGCACAAATTAAAGTCAGTTTGACAAAACTTCTATTTATTACTTGCTTAAAATTCAATATTTACTCGTCAATTATATAATAAATATTTATAATTACAATATATAATTAATAATTATATTTACAAATATATATAGAACACATTGAAAATGTTGACAAATGTCAATCAAATTTAATTATTATTATATACTTGAATTTGGTAATTGTTGTTATGTAATGGAGTATATACCGACCTCAAAATTTTTTATTGCAGAAATGGATAGAGGGTGCAAAGTTATGCTACTCTGATTTTTTTTTCAGATTTTTTAGGGACCGGGAAGTATCGCTAAAATTTTTTGGCGAGGTCGGTTTCGAATCCACGTCCCTTTTGGGTCCTATCTTTTATTAAGAGAGGCGGCAAGAGGCGGCACTTTTTCTGTACTTTCAATAATTTTTAAAAAATATTTGCCAGGTTCTAAAAAATCTGAAAAAAAATCAGAGTACCATAACTTTGCACCCTCTATCCATTTCTGCAATAAAAAATTTTGAGGTCGGTACTCCATTCAAAAATATACCTAGATAAAATATATACATTTAATAATGTATATATTATATTATATATATATATATATATATATATATATTTATATATATATTATATTATATAATATAATATATTATATATATTATATATTATTGTGATTTGTTTGTATTTATTGTTTTGTTGCTTTGTTGTGTTGTTTTTGTTGTTTTACAGTTTCTTCTATGACGTGAACCATGTTATCTTGTATAACCAGTTGTTTGAAATAAAATAAATAAATAAATAATGGGATAGTATTTATTATGCGTGTGCTTTCTCTAATGCTAATATTATTAAGTGGACAAAAATCACAGCACAAAGAAGTTATTTAAAAGTTAACCAGCTTTCTGGATAACTGCGTCTAGTGTCATTCAAGCTGGTACTAAAAGTGGTTAGTGAGAAAGCTGGATAACTTTCTTCGTAAAGCGGTCATTATAAAAATTATAATAATAAATTTATACTATTTTCATCATAATTTTCTCTTTAAAATATGTTACCGCAACGCATCAAGTAGGATTTAGTTAAATATCTACATCAATGAATCTGTAGTTTAGTCAATAGTTCAAAGTTCCAATCATGGAAGCCAAAGAGTGGGTGTATATTATAGGTACTGTAACAAGTCAGTGGAAAGACCAATAAATGCAGTAAAAGTGATGAGAAAAAGAAGAAAGAACTTTCATTTAAACTGTTGTCTACAGTGCAATTATAACAATGTTTTTAAAAAAAAAAAAAATGTACACTCTTCGCCTCGGAAAATTTCCCACTTACAGCCTTGTTAATCACCATGTGTTATTCTTACGGGGCATAGTGATTAACAAAGCCGCAAATGGAAATTTTCCAATGCAACATCTGTACAGTCATCACCTTAAAAAATTTCCCCCTTGCAGGCTTGTTAATCACTATGCTGCGTAAGAATAACGGAAGACATGGTGATTAAAAAAGCTGTAAGTGAGAAATTTTCCAAGGTGACAACTGTACATCAAAACAAATTCGAAATTCGTATATTGAAAGGTTTGTATTATCAAAACTTGATTTTCATTCAGTATTCCGTGCTTCAAGTAAATGAGATACAAACTTGGTACTATTATAAGCACGTATATAGTACAATATTTATGGCACATAATGTGTTTTTGATCAATAATTTGTGAATATTTGATAAACTTTACTTTAGGGTCAAGGGGTGAACTCTCAGATGGAAACTTCTTCATTTATCTAATGCGTGGATTGTTATATCTTTGAATAATTGGGCAATTAAAATAAGAAGCTGATAAAATAATTCTTCACACTTTTATTTTAAATAATCTATCATAATTATAATATACACTGTCACGTTCTAGTTTGATTTTTTTTTATACTTGCCTATGTATATATTTTTTTACAGCTATTTTTTCATGTTGCAGTTAACTTTAAATTAGCGTTTATTTTTAATTATTCAAAATTTTTAAATTTATATAAAAAAACAAGCATTTTTTAGAAAGAAATTTACATTTTTTTTAGTAAGTAATACATTCTATAGCGATCTTTATTTTTGAAATGTTTCAATTTTGTAGTAAAAAAAAAAAAATCACATAAAATGCATTTTTTTTAGTAAAGTGCTTATATAATTATTCATTATAATTACTAATTATGAAAATTATACATATTGTGACCAGCTCACAATTAAAAACTTTGTAATTAATTACAATATTCAAGAGAAATTGGATTATTAATATTTTTACTTTATTTTTGTCCTACTTATTGCTAGATAAATACAATTTACATTTTCATGATTAAATTTGCTACAGTTTTTGTCATTTCTAAAGCAGCTTTAATTAATTAAAAAATAATTAATCTGCACACTTATTTACATATGCATTATGTTTAAAATTACATAAATTTTCATGAAAAGTTACTAATTATAATGATAATTTAAGTTATATTTTTTATTTTAATAGATGCATTAAAAAAAACTAATGTTCAGTCTCATATAAAATTAAGCAGCATGGACCATTTTGTTAACTATAATCAAACAAAGATAGACTTTAAGACAAAACTCGTATGTATAGTTTTGGAACATAAAACCTTTTTTCTGTAGGTATTATAAAAGTACAGGTGCCATTGACGATAAAAAGTTAGTTCGTAAACTCTCGTTTTATGCATTCGATTTCTTTATGCACTTAGACATAGAAAGGACGATTGATTGCATATAAAATGAACCCTATAAAGAGTTAATAGAAGTGCAGAGGGTGGGCATTCATCTTTCAGCTATTGAATTGATTCCAACAGAACAGCTCTTCACCCACATGCACTAGGCTAACGTAAGTAGTAGTTGCGTCATAAAGTTAGTGCGAACCTAGTGGTAACTGCTGGAACTACGTGCATCTGGCGAGGATTGCTGTATATGATTAACATTGTAAAATCATGTAAATGCTTTGTTAGCAGTCACAGCATAATTTTACAGAAATGACAACACCATAATTAGTTGTCAAATACTTTCGGACAAATATGAAAAAATATTTCAACTTCGTAAATGATTTCTTTCCTAAAAATTTGATAATTTTTGTGATTCTTCTTATGCTATATATATAGGTATTACCGTATCCTCGATGCAAAGAGCAAAATTTTCAGACGTCAGCGCCATCTCTTGGTCCTTTATGTCCTCTATAAAGCATAAAAATATAAATCTCTTTGTGGACTCATTAAATTTAAAGTGTATTGGTTTTAGGCATATCACTACATACATAATCAGAGTAAAATAAACAATTAACTGTATAAGTGTAAAGGTATTTGTTATTAAATTGAAATTTATTGATGTATTAACTTTTGGTTTGCGGACCAAGCAATCATTGTCCTACCCGTAAATCAAGTTTGTTGTTATTTTTGATTTTATGTGTGCATATTTGTTTAAAGGTATTTGTTATTATTGAATTGAATCTAAATTATATTGGCTTTAGGGAACTCTCACACAGCCAGTATTTGTTATTATTGATGTTATGAATCAGCTGATTTCTAACCTATGTTCTCTTTTGTTTTAGGTGAGTACCTTGGCGTTCAGTCACATGACGTAACCGTAAGTTTGGTGTGGAGAAAATATGACCTTATTGACCTTCAATAAAATGAAGTGACATTGAGAATTGAGTAAAGGATAATGAAGCTGTTAAAAAAAAAATGAATCAGCAACTATTGCAACTGCAGATGAATGTAGGATCTACTCTGGTTTACATTTAATTAGGTTTCCGTCATGTTTGTAACGTCTTCAGTCATTGATGCGTTGTTTATAAAGAAGAACATCATTGGCCGAGCATAGTCGAAGGACAGGCGAGTGTTAAATATGAACCTTAGTATATTTTCTGTGTTTTCTTTATCTCAAGTAAGGAGTGTGCATGTCCTAATGTAACATAACTTAATGGTAGCTGCTATTTTTTTACTGTTAATATGAGATATTAAAATTATTTCGTTGGAAACACAAATTTAGAAATTGTATATTAATCAACCAATTATTTGAACTAAATTTCCAAATAGTGATTACGCTTCATAAAAGCAATTATATTGAATTTTTTGATGACACAATAGCTGAACTGCTTCTCAGAAACATTGTCACTGGCAAGTGATGGCATCAGCAAAAATTTCAATTCCTCTCTAAAGTTTTTAAATTTTACACGAATTGTTCTTGCGAGTATCATTGTATCGATCTTATAAAATTAAATTGTTTGATGAAAATGCTTTTAATACAGTTCTTAATAATGTTCTTTACGTTTTCCAGTTTGATAAGACTAGTGCGTCACCAATAATAATGGATGGTGATAATGATACACTTCGGGATAGCTAAAATTTTATCTTTTACTTTTCTTTCGTGTCATCACACATTAAATCGAGGAACAGTGAATGACTTGGTTGGGGGATTTTTTAGAGTCGCTAGAAATCAGTGCTCTTCTCACCTCTTTTTATGTCAACAAAAAGATTTTTTTTTTTATGTTACAACGGAGTATCGACCTCAAAATTTTTTATTGCAGAAATGGATAGAGCGTGCAAAGTTATGCTACCCTGATTTTTTTCAGTTTTTTTTTAGTCCGGGAACTATTTTTAAAAAATTATTGAAATTCCTTTTTGTGACGTCACGCGGCGGCAAATCCTATCTTTTTCTTAAGGAGCGGCGTCTCGTGACTTCACAAAAAGAACTTTCAATAATTTTTTAAAAATAGTTTCCGGGCTCTAAAAAATCTGACAAAAATCAGGTTAGCATAATTTTGCACGCTTTATCCATTTCTACAAAAAAAAAAAAAATGAGGTCAATACTCCACTGCAGAAAATTGGGCAGTGATAACGTTCTAGACATTCCAATACGTGTATTAATAATAGAAAATTTAATTTAGGTAATTTAATTTGAATTGATAATTATTTTTAAATTTCTAAACACATGTTATAAAAATACAATATTTTGTTATTAAAAATCAGTGATAAAAAAAATAACCCTTGATGGTTGTATTTTAGAACCTGCGTTAAAAAGATGATATAATTTATACAACCACACTAATTTACAGCCATTATAATTTAAAATTAAAAGATTATTATAATACTTCTATAAATTAAGTAGAAAATTCAAATTAGTAAATTAGTACAGACATTATCAAAAACATTTACATATTAATCACCTCTTTGCATAAATTTATCCTTTTATATATAACGTAAAAGGGTAGGTCGAAAATGACCTAATTTGAAGGAACGATTTATATTTATATTTCCCCTTCTGGCATATATAGTAAGGTTTCCCACAAACACTTTGTGTAATGTACAATGGGGTGTGGCAGAGTTTCCTTTAAGACTAATAAGTATGAACATAATTTTACAACCCCTCTTATTTTTATGTAAAACAGTAAACAAAAATTATTATTATATGTACATAACATTTTAAGATGATACTTGAACTTGATATTGGGGCTAATAAACAAACTGAATTAAAGTGTTTATTAAATTAGTAGCTAAAAAATAAAAGACTTTAAAAAATGACATCAATGTATACCTCTTGACACCATGAATTTTATACCCCTACTCTAATTGGAGGAGATATCGCGCATTATATAGAGAAGTGGGGAATTAGAACATTTTGGGGATGGCTAGACAGATTGCATGAAGTGCTTTTCTCAAAATTATAAATTTACATACTATGTATTTTTTTAAATAAATTTACTCCTGCCTCACATGCTAAAGCTCTAATACACAGAGAGATGCAGATTTGCAATTTTAGGAGATGTAAGAAAATCACTCAAGTCTATCAATAAAAAAATCAATGAGTTCACCATACCTCCATAGACTGCATGGTAACGCCCAAAAACAAAACAGGAGTAACATTCGTGGTGTCCAGAAGTGTACATGACAAAATAGCCTAAACGTTCTCAATCTAAACAATATTGAATATTGGTGAATTACATACTTAAAACGCTCTTTTAAAAACTTTTTGTAAGCGTTTAAAACAAAAATAGAACAAAAAAAATCAGGGGTTGAATTATAAACCACGATGATGCAATTAATATAATTATGAAGGCTCCACCTTTTAGCAAAGGTTTAAGAGACTTGAGTTTTATTATTTTTCAGTGTATGCAATTTATGCACTTTGTAATGCAAAATTAGAATAAAAAAACTAGTTTTAATAATTTTCTATTAGCTGGCGCTAAACGTGGTTAGTGAGAAATTTGAATATTGAATCGCAAGGTTCTGTATTATAGTAAAAATAATTTCATCTTTTTTATATAATTATGATCAACTGACTAGCTATATTGTTAATTCTTTAATAACTGCACGTCAATGGTAATTTTATTATGAAGCTCGTCAAGCAAGAAAAGTGCTGTCAGGATACTAACTTGATTAATAAAGAGCTGCTAATTTGAATGTTCCTCGTAAATTGCTTATTATTAATTTTCTTCAACCTTCACGAGTCAAAATTTTTATTACTAATATCTTGGCATCTATATAAAGACTGTATTAATGATACATGTAATTATATTAAAATTAGTTTTATTCGTCTATGCAAAATATATTTATGGTATAATATTATGATTATCATATGCATGTAATAACAAATTTAATAATGTCAAAATATGTCATAGTATCTTCGTCTATTCATTTGAATAATATATAATTATAAAATACATCATATTTAGAAGGCCTTTTATTTAAAAAAAAATCATATTATAATAAATAATATATGATTGCAAAAATTGAGATGAATTTTTAAATTTTATTATTTTAGTACATTTTACTAAAACTTGCAGAAAATCGCAGAAAATCCACAACAAATTTAAAGACAACTCTTATTACTGTATTGACTGTATTCTATAGTACTAACTGTGAGTAAAATTAATATATTTATCAATTAAATTTTTTTAATTTATTTTGATTGAAATTTAGCCATTTGGTCATAATAAATCATAATTTACCATAAATGTATGTTTTTTTTTTAAATATTCATATTTCTATATAATATTGTAAAAATCATACTTGAAATATATTTTTTTCTAAATCCAATGTAACAACTTCCTAATACAATCATAATATTTTTATCAGATATATTTGTTTTCCTATATTAAGAATACGTCAACTCAAGATATATTAAAATTCCAAACAATGAAATGTAATATCAAAAGAGGTTTTGAAGAAGTTTAATTTAAAAAGATCAAATTGAGAAGTTTAAGTTATATTGAAATCCATATAGTCAAATTTACATGATATTCCCTCCGGAAGTAGCTGCAAGTGTAAGGTTTCTGGCCTTCCTATTCTTATTTCAGCGTTACAGTTTGACATATAGGTCAGTACTTTTAATACAAGTACCCCTGTGTAAAGTTTCAAAACTGAATTATGAACAGAAAAGCTGCGAAATTCTTACTTCCGGCTATTTCCGGAAGAAACATCAAATTAATTTGATTGTGTGGGACATTCACAAAGCACTTTAACCTCCATTTTAGCCCCAAGTTTTATCCGTGGTATACTAAACATGGTGCTAAACTAGGAGCTAGACATGGTTAGCTCCTGGTTTAGCACCATGTTTAGTACCAGAGATAAAACTTGGGGCTAAAGTTGGGGTTAAAGTGCTTTGTGAATGCCCCCCTGTATAGCTACGGTAAAGTTGAGATGCTCGTCAAGATGACCTTCAACAAAATGACCTTTGGTTCCAAACAGGTCAGAATTACTCTCTTAACAATTGTTAACAAAAAAAGTGACGGTAAGTCAAATACCGTTCAAGAACTTCTACTAGTTCAGATTTCTCCCACTGGAGCGCTAGCTATTGTCGTCGTTACAATGTGTGATAATATTCAATTCAATTCAAAAAAGGCTTTTATTAGAAAAAATCAATTTGTCAGTACCAAAATGGCATTACTCGGATGCCACCCGCTCCATCATAATGCTAAACAAGTTGCATAGTTTCAAGGCGTGTTGATTTTTCCAAGTCCATGTAGCAGTTTTGTTTAATTTTTGTGCTGCTGCAGTAGCAAATAAAATTTTAATATGCAAGTATACTTATAGGCATAGATAGGAGCGGATACAGAAAAAAAAATCGGGGGGGGGGGGGAGGAGGAGGGCTGCCTCCGTAAGGGCAATGTTAAAAAAAAAAAATTGAGCTGGATCCGCGACTGAGCGGGCGTAGAGAGAGTGTGTGTGAGAGAGAGAGAGAGAGAGAGAGAGAGAGAGAGAGAGAGAGAGAGAGAGAGAGAGAGAGAGAGAGAGAGAGAGAGAGAGAGAGAGAGACAGAGAGAGAGAGAGAGAGACAGAGAGAGACAGAGAGAGAGAGAGAGAGAGACAGAGAGAGAGAGAGAAGACAGATTTAATACATTTAGTCTTAATCTTCGCGTTCATAAAATCACCAGTTTACATTCAGCAGGCCACATGCCACATGTCAATTACTAATAATTGAAAACAGAATTTTCTTGAATTGCTATTTTTCCCAATAAAAAAGCTGAATAAGCAAACATGAATATTCTTAGAAAAATTTAAGAAACTATAATTGTATTCAAATGTATAATTTCTTCTTCCTTTTTTATTACATATATTTCCTTTTCCACCATAATTTGATGACATATTTTCATATCCTTAGGGTTTAACCTTTTGTAATTCCACTTGTCGTTCTTACGATTATATGAATGAAATTTGCATGTATGTACTTTAACGCCATCTATTGAGCAATCTAAAAAATGCAAGCTTGGAGTTTATATTACTAGATGGCAGCACACTCGAACTAGGCCACGGTCGTGTTCTCCAATGACGTCACGACCTTGCGGCAGAAATTATAATAGAGGAAGGAGAACATTTTTGGCTCAAAATAAAAATTGCATGTCACAAAATAAAAAATTGGTTACAAAGGTTCATCAGTATTAACTACTGTCATTTTTGTTAAATCTTTTTGGCTAATGTTATGACATACATATATATATATATATATATATATATATATATATATATATATTAACTCTTATATATTTATTACTATTGGGTGGTCTTTTAATTCGCATTTTAACATCTAACACTTGTATTTTGTTAACATAACAAGAATAACTCTTCAATAAAATTTATTATTGCATTTTCTTTGAACTTTTTTTATTTTTAAACATTTTATATTTAGTTATATACACAAATTATTGTAAAAAAAATGTTGTATTAAAATATGATAATGATATGACATATAGTTATTTTTGTTTTTGGTACCGAAAACACTAAACGAATTCTGCAAAACATTACATTTAATTCTTAAGTACTTGAATGTTTAAAATTTAAAGTTTAAGTTTTATAAATCTGATCAACTATAATCCGGTATTATAATTATACAAAATTGTTCATTTATTTTGCATGCAATTTTTCCTTGCAAGAAAGTCTCATCTCCACACAAACAAAAAGTTTTCTTGTAAAGAAAAATCATACCCAATAACTAAAAAAAAAAAAAAAATGTAACAAGGAATGCCGACTTTATTTTCATCCACGATATATATTTGGAATCTATGTACACTTCAAAACCACATGAACGTTACCTAGGTTGACTTGTTTGTCTGTATAAAAAGTGTTAGCAAGTACCTCAAACGTTTTAAGATACTTTTTTTATTCTCCACCAAAATTCAAAATCTGCCTTTAGAGCTGCAATGGAGAACATTCATGAATTTTTGTTATTTTTTTATATATTTGAATAGAAGACCTTGAGTTGTGTAACAAACTGTCCATTTTTTCTAATTTTTTAAAACCCTCTAACACCCTTAAAATTGCATTGCTAAACGCTGTGACTTCATAGCCATGCAAACATATAATAGGTAAAGACGTTCCATGACAATATGTATAACATCATAGCATCTTTCTCCTCGATTTTGAGGCTGTAAAAGAATTAAAAAAAATTAAAAGAATTGACATTACATAATTCGAGGTTCTCTATTAAAATATGCAATAAAAAAATAATGCAGGTTGTCCATAAAAAAAAAAATGTGAAAATATACGAGAGTTTCATATTTACGTTTTGGATAGCGCGGAGATACCCGAAGTCGCCCGAAGATTTTCGGGATGTAGGCAGAAAAACCCTAAAATCGTATGCTGTGCGGGTTAACGTAACTCACAACATCTCTTTTTTAATAATAGTTTTGGTCGCCAAATATTTTTCTTTGATAGCATTGGTTCTTCTTATCATTATTTATTAAAGAAAATTCTAACAAATATGATGCGAATAGCCACACTTTGGCACGTATCTGCTGAAAATGTTTTGCCTACCTACAAAATCGTGACGTCATATTTTATGATGAATGGTAAAAGACCCGTATAACGTTATATTGTCCCTAAGTGTATTGACTTACATCTCTCACTACGATACATTGTTTTTTGTGATTATTATCACGTTTTTGTGGGGGCAATATTCATTGTTGGGATGAGCCCGTACCTGCGTGTGAGATAACGTTAAACTAAGCCAAGGCCATTAAATCTCAGCTCACTTTCACTGCAGTAAAAATCTATAAAGACAGAAGAAGTGTACTGAATACGATAATTTTTAATTAAAAACTATAATGATTAAGTATCATAATATAATAGGTAACACATTTTTTTATAGTCATTATTTATGACTTAGATAATAAATTACATTTTACAATGTAAATTCAGGTTGTTGTTTTTTATTATAAAATTTTCTTACATGATAAACTGTCTATTCAAACAGTAAAACTTATAATATAGACTGGGACATGAAAAGTATGGTCAGGATTTATAAAAAACAATCCATACACCCAAAGTTGCTGCAAGATAACCGTTAGGATGAGTTCACAGATATCTGAATTAGTTACGCCCAATGTTAACAATTTACCATTTTGTAAAGAGAAAAAAAACTAGCTTTTATAATTTTTTTGCATTTTTTTTAATATGTAGGTATGTACTGTACGATTGCAGCAAAAATAACATAATTTTTAAATCAAAATATATATTTATATATACAGTATAGTGATTATAGGAGAGTAAGCTATATAATAAATGTATACCATAGGATAATTTTTATCAAAGCTCTTATATTTGTTAAAATAGTTATTGTTTACACTCTTTTTGTTCCAACACTTTTAGTTTCAGTTTAAAAAGGTTTCATTATATTAAAAGATTTACAGTACCGTAGAAAAATTATTAAAATGGAAATGTATGCAACGTTTTCAGCATCTATGTTTTGCGGGTTGCAGTATACAGGGGTATTCTTGAAATTTTAGAAATAAACATTTTTTTCTTGTAATGTTTTTTTAAGATATTACCTTTTATAATAAACTATAACATTTATTTAAATTAAAAGTTCTTATACAATAAGAAAAATAATAACAACATACCAAATTGTATTTATTCATCTGTCATTAGAAAATAGAGTGCAGTAATGACCTAATACTTAATCATGTGTAAAAAAAAAAAGAAGTTTATATATAGAAGTTATTATTATATTTCCAGTCCACTTAATTACTTATTTTTACATCCTCTTGAGTTTATGACGTCACTACTGAGTTTAAAATAGCGTCACTTGGGACTAAAGTTAACCCCGGACGGTGGAATCGAGTGGGCTTAACTCCATCAAAAGTCGACATGCAGGTACATCAGAGCGACGTGACATACTGGCGCCACTCTGTTGTAGAAGTCAATATTTTCTAAAATAGATTAGACTTTAGAAATAAAATTAGATAACCAAAGTCAAGCATGGTAGAGCGTGATTAGTACTTGGATAGATGACCATCTGAATTAGAAATTATATTTCTCACTAATAAATTCATGTATTCAGTGCTTCCTTTGGTTCATATAGATAAAAAAAAAAAGGTCCTCAGGTTTTCCACGGTTCCCTCAATAACCCGTCTCAAAATAAACTAAATTCTCAATCACTTGTCGACTATTAAATCTTAAATCTAATTCAGTATTATTGTAACAAAGAATTTTTTATTAATTTTATAATTTTATCAGATTTAAAGTAGACCGTGCCTGTACATTAATAATTTTATCGCTAGGTAAATCGCATACCTTGGGACAAAATGAACATTAACTCGTCCTAATTGTATGCAACTCCCAATTTATAGATAATAATATTAAAATATAATCATATACCATAATTTTTTATACCCGATACAATTTTTTTTTTAAATATCTAACTTGTGTAACTTTTTTTTTTTAAACAACGTTATTTTATTTGTATTTCTTGATTTTTAAAATTTAATGAACTTTAAAATTTGTAATATTTTGAGGATATTTAGGTAGAAATTTAACACGGAACTCCATGCAGTATGGACAAAACTGGATATGGAACTGTAAACTTTCCTCAATATAAATGTTAACAACAGGACCATTGATATCAACATTTATGTACAGGAAAGTGTACTTGGTTTGTTATATTTTTATTCAAAACAAATTTAACATTACCTTAAATTACTCTAGTAAAATTATTAAAATTTAGCATTATTAAAATTTTATTGTTAATTTTTAGTACATTATTTATTATCGATAAATATTAAATTTTTATTTAAATTAAATGATAAAATTCGTCCTAATGCTTTTAAATTATTAGAAAATTTTGAATAAAATAGATTAAAATTCACTCATAAAAAATAATCAACTCGGCATTATATTTTGACAAATTGTTGACTTATTGTGATTTTCATTAACAAAACTGTTGTGAATGAAAATTAGAAACGGTGGCTCAAATTGACAAATATCTTTACTTTCAAATTTAACTTTATTAGACAGAACAAGAGACATTTTGATATCCGTAAAAGTCAGCCTTAAATCTGTTTTGTAATAAAATGAGTTTTAAGTATTTTTTTAATGTTAATTCTTCTAACCTGTTCCTCTTCCTTCTTGATGTTGACAAGTTTCAACTTTTAAACTATTTTTAAACAACCGTAAAATTGGTTGAAAATGTATTAATTTGAAATTTATGGTCACCCATCTAACAAATAATTACACTCTAAATTGCTTGACTTTCATGACCCAGACATGACCTATTTAATATAACAATTTCATTCATTACATCTAAATTGAAGGTCATCTATTTAAATATTAACCACGCTCTATATGGCTTAACTTTCATAACCGAGAATGTACGAATAAATTTAATATTATAAAATAACAATAACAAATTGAAGGCTACTCATCTAACAACTAATAACTTCTATATACTGCTTGACTTCTATGACCTATTATACAGAGACATGATCAATGTAACATTCTATGCTCTGATTGCGTTCATTCATTTTCAATTAATTGACGGTCACTCATCCAATTATTAACCAGATTCTACGTTATTTCACCACCTATATATATGACCTAGAGAGACATATATTATGCTGATAAATTTAACATGAGATATCATTCATATTTATTTGACGGTCACCCATCCTACTATTAACAACACTCCACATTGCTTGACTTTCATGACTTGATAAATTCAACATGATCACATTAATTTTTATTTGACGGTCACCCATCCTACTATTAACCACACTCCACATTTCTTGACTTTTCTAAAAAAAAGAGTCTCGATCAATGCCAATCTCATTCATAGTCTTAGTTTGCCATCTTGCCGCCAGATGGGGTCGACGATCAACAAAAGGCGTTCTCCGTTTTGATGGACTAGCCTTAATGAGACGTCACCTTGGACCTTATAGTGCTTACCACTTTAGCACACAAAACAAAGCCACGTTGGCGTAGACACAACACTGCGTGTTAAATAAGGACGGGCTTGATGCAGTACGTACTTGATTATATAGAAAAAAAAAACAAAAACCGAGCTAAACTGTTTGTTGAAAAATCAATAAGCTTGGGTTATATTTTTTTAAGGCAGTACAAGCACAGGTTGAATATAAATTTTGGTGCCTGCAGTTTGAAACCACCATGCAGTTGTAAAATAAAACAACTGGATTTTTAAAGGTTAAAATGGTATGGAAATAGGAAATAGCTCTTATTGGCGTAATTGTCTTTTAATTAAATATATTTAGTTATACTTTATTAAACGTCTACAATACCATCCAAAAGAATAAAGGTAGAAAAATTAGTACATTTTTTAATTGATAAGAACTCGTATTAAAATAGTAACCATTAAAAAATATTTCAAAACAATTTTCAAATCATAGCAACAAATCATAAAATTATTGATAAAATATCATGCATAAATTTAACATTTAATTTATTTTTCGCAACCCCATAAAGTTGTGTTCGATACCTTTCTATAATAATCCCTAAATGGCCTAAACATAAAATTTTACGTGTTAATTTGCATTAATTTTAACGATAATTGTATTACCTAATGATCTAATTACCATGTAGCTCCACATCTTCGGCATGTTGAGAGAGGGGATGTCTTTCAGACACGGCGAGGCCTGTCACCCCCTTCAGTACTGTCCTGTCCCATTACAAAATACCCTCAATTTGACAAATTTGTTTTTATATTGTGCCTGAAAATGCGTCACTTCAATTCGTCCATTTTCATTCAATCCTGTTAGTTTAAAATGAAAAATGTTTTAACAGCTGCTGTAAATTTAACTTTTTTTCAGCGAGACAACAATTCTGTACAAAATACAATAGTTAAATGATTTTCATGAAGCATTTAGATTTTTTTATACATTTATGTAATGTCAAATTTAAATTTCATTACATCACAACATATATTATATTTTTTAGCATAAAAGATTTCCTTAAATTCATTGATGTAAAAATTAAATATTGTTGTTATTCTTTTGTATAATTAAAAATAACAAATAGAATTGTGAACTTAAAATCATTCATTTATTTTGATTCTATCCATTCGAATATTATGTCTTTAATTTTAACATGAAAATGTGAATTATAGACTGTGTTTATAAATTCCAATAAAGGCCATCAGGTCATTTCTTGAGTGTTATTCTAATTCAATGTAGTATCGACCTCAAATTTTTTTATTGCAGAAATGGATAGAGCGTGCAAAGTTATGCTACCCTGATTTTTTAGAGCCCGGGAAGTATTTTTACAAAATTATTGAAAGTTCTTTTTGTGACGTCACGAGACGCCGCTCCTTAAGAAAAAGATAGGACTTGCCGCCTCGTGACATCACAAAAATGACTTTCAATAATTTTTTAAAAATAGTTCCCGGGCTCTAAAAAATCAGGGTAGCATAACTTTGCACCCTCTATCCATTTCTGCAATAAAAAAATTTGAGGTCGATACTCCATTGACGTAGAAACTGAATGTAATTAATGAAAATTGAAAGACCGATAGCTTCCTCCGTCTTGCAAGGAAAACCTGTGAGCTGCAGTTTCATAAACTATATACACTGACTATGAAGAATATTTTAATGTACCAAAATCACAAACAAAAATTCAATAATGACTTTATCAATATGCATGCTCAGACTTTGTAATATAGGCCCCCTTGCAATGTATATTAATTAAATTGTATGATAAACAATATTTTTTAAGTAAATTTCATATTTATACAGAAATTAAAAAAAATAGTGTAAGAATATTTCATGTTACTAATTTATTGTTGTTTTTATTGTTGATGTTTATTTACAATTTAAGTTTTAATAATGCACTCTATATTTTGTTGATGTATCTAATCTTGCTATTCAAAGTGATTGCATTTCAATGCATGTGTGTATTTGTATAATGTTTGGAAATTGACGAATCATTTGAATATAGGAGCTGCAAGTCTTTGGTATTTCAATCATTCTTGACGTCTGAGGTAATTACAATATAGACTGCGTGTATGTGACGTCATAAAGATTCTGCGTGAAACGAAGTGTACATGTCGCAGCGTCGGAAACGTGCGGCAAGAAGGGGTGGAGGGCGAAGGGGAGGGAGGCAACGGCCAAATCGATGCGGAGCTCCGGGGCGCAAAAGTCACGTGACTGCTTCGTTCTTCTCTCTCTCTCTCTCTCTCTCTCTCTCTCTCTCTCTCTCTCTCTCTCTCTCTCTCTCTCTCTCTCTCTCTCTCTCTCTCTCTCTCTCTCTCTCTCTCTCTCTCTCTCTCTCTCTCTCTCTCTCTCCCTCTCTCTCTATATTTATCTCTCTCTATCTCGATTTAATTTGAAAATTTTTAAAAAATTCATATTGGTATTACAATTTATTGCAAATTTTAAAAAATATATATATCACGTATGGTGCAATAAAAAATACAAATTTAAATGAAAAAAAATATATATCTTATTTGCCTCTAGGTCTATATGATTTAGCATGCCAGTTGTAGAAAAATTTATAATAATGCTATGAACCCAATGCATAATCTCAATTCAAGTACAAAAATATTGACACTTATATTTAACCTGTATGATTAGAATCCAAAAACAATCAAATTATCAAGCAAATTGTGTTAAATAGCAATGCTGATAATTAAATTGAAATATGCATTTTTACTTGAAGCCATATAAGACAAATCTACATGATCTTAAAAAAAAAAATACCCCTTCTTAAACTTAAATTTCCGTATCTTCATGATAGTAGATCAAAGTCTTGGTTTTTTAATAATCTCAAATGTTAAATTTGTCGTAGAAAAAGCATTAATTATTTATACATGGAATATAAATATTTTAACCAAAACCTTATTATATATTGTATAAATTAAAAATGTAAAATATTGAAAATATATATATATATATATATATATTTGCATAATTTTAGATGCAAAAAAAAATCACTTGCCATCACGTTTATATTTAGGAAATAGTTATAATTTGACACAGAATTTGATTCTTTAAAAATCCTTATTTCATTCATTAAAATTTCTACATTGATAAATTAAAAATGTACTCGTCGTCTCGAAAAAATTTCGTTTGCAGCCTTGTTAATTACTATGCTACGTAGAAATAACACAGGGGCATTAAAAAGACTGCAAGGGGGAAATTTTCCAAGGCGACGAGTGTACTTACTCTAAATTACTATACTGAATGACAAGTACTAAAGTAAAGATTATCTTATGATAACTCAAATCCCAATCCCTCGTTATTTTGTAATACCGTCTTTACTAATAATAATAACGGAAGGTGTGGCGCAGTACGCTTACCGGGGTTAGATTACCGAAGTCAAGCAACGTGGTTGGATGGGTGACTATTTTCAACCAACAAAAACCACGTTTCCCACCCAGGGGTAAATCGTTGCGCTTTTCCACTATGTGGTTCCCCTGGCTTTGGATTATTGAACTTCCGATTCATTGACAAAAGCTGTAGCGTCCATCCTGGCTGAGTTTTCCACGTTTCCCTCAGTCACAGGCAAATGCCGAGATGTAATGGATTGCAAGACCGTGGCCGCCCCCGTTCCGGAAGAGCCCGCGAAATGCTCAAGTTAGGGTTTCGGAAGGTTCGGGTTTTTAAAGTAGTTTGTAATTAGTAATTAGAAGTACCCAATAGGGCTTGATTAAAAAAAAAAAATAAAAAAAATCTAACAAACGTGACAAAGAATATAATTAATTATAATAACAAGCTGACATGAAGAGACTTGCTCCATCGATTGGAGGAGTCAACTTTCGTGACTGCTTTTCTTCACACAAATCGTTTAGAAAAGACAGCAGCGTGTTATACATTATGGGACAGGATTTCATAATGCAATAAAAGAAATCACTTTTTGTTTTCCTCTTCATATTATTTGATGAAAATTATGATTCTATATAGTGTATATAATTGATGTAGTGCAAGTCTTCAACACAAATATTTTAGGTGAAAGGTGTCGACAAAAACATATTCTATTCTATATCTCAGTTATATAAATACTAGAAGATAAAGGCTTATTTTGGTAATGCTGATACGATCTTGTTGTGCATGCTGCATTTTATTTGCAAGCTTGGCGATTCTTACGTATATTTAGAAAATGCATCAATTTTACGAAACAGAGAAGAGAGAACTTTATAAATTATTCTATTTTTTATTGTGTTATATGACTGATAATACTGTATGTTATGGCTTTAGAATAGTTTATTTTCCTACAATATTTGAGATGTGTTAGAAATTATTTCAAATTTGATTGTACATGTCATCTTCTCGGAAAATTTTCAGAATTTTGGGTGTACAACATAACATTTTAATTAAATTTTAAACTGTTTTTATAATTTTAAAATGAATTTATAATTATAAATGTTGAAAACTACATTCATCCACTTTTTTTTTTATATATTTTTGACTGAAATTTTGAGAAATCTGTGAGTAAAATTCTCATCTGAATCCATAATTTTATTTAATTATTATGAATTTTAATACAATATAATTTTATATTATAGGTGTCTCAAAATATAATGCTAGGTAAGTCCAAAAACTTTGAATGCCACTATAAACCTTATCTCAATATAACTTAAA
The DNA here is from genome assembly GCA_949825025.1 of Siphlonurus alternatus. NCBI lineage: Eukaryota > Metazoa > Arthropoda > Insecta > Ephemeroptera > Siphlonuridae > Siphlonurus > Siphlonurus alternatus. The sequence goes on along the minus strand of OX463783.1, from coordinate 22,597,204 downwards.
GGTCCATATTTTCTATACTTTCGTGATTTATATTCTATAAAGTGACGAGAAATAAATACATTTTAAGATCTTTTAAATATTGCTTAATTACATAATAATAATTTTTAGCATAAAACTGTGAATTTTAATTTAATCCAACTATTCACTTTGTAACTTCTATAGATGTCAATAAAAATACAATTTCCATCAACAAATGCCATTAAAAATCAATCCCCCTGAAACTTATACATTTTAAGATCTAATACATAAAGTTGACAGATAATAACATAAACACTTATGAAATAAACACATCATAAATTTAAGCTATATAAAAAATGTTGGCACTACATCATATTCAAAAATACATAGACATTACTGTTAAAGACATGGTATTGAATTACTCTGTGATATTTTACGGGCTATTCCTTCTATTTATTCTCTCCCCCTCTTATTTCCACTTCTCGTTTCCTCAAGTTTTGGTTGTGTGCAAATATCTTTACAACATATCATATCTCTTGTAACTGATGACTTCCCGACCACACTTCCACTATGTTGCTTCTACAGTGTCAGTTACATTATGACATTATTCATCTTTATGTATTATATTCGTCGCCTTGGAAAATTTTCCATTTGCAGCCTTGTTAATCACCATGCCCTTTGTTAATCTTATGAGGAATGGGGATTAACAAGGCTGCAAAGAGAAATTTTCCGAGGCGACGACTGTACAATGATGCATTAGCTCTTGACACTTTAAAGTCCTAAGTTCGAGTCTATTATCAGGAACTTTTTACAAATAAATAAATTAAGACTGCATGTATTTGTATATTTAAAATTAATTTTCAGAAAGAATATTGTGAAAAAAAAGAGAGAAATAAATTATATTTTATTAATTTCAGTTTAATTTTAAATTCTGGAGACAACACACATAACAGTAACTGAATGCTGATAGCCAAATTTTGCGGAGTTCGATTACAGATATCTCACTTATTGTTAGTCTCACAATATATTAATTGATAGAAAATGTGACTATTGCTAAATTAAATATTTAATATCTAGGCTTCAAGCGAGTGCGCCTCGCGATGCTCATTTATGTCACCAAGATCCATCTTGCCCTTGAAAATGAAGCAAAGTGTTTTTTTTTAACTTTTCTCGGAAATAAATGAAGTAAAGAATCTATATCTTGCATTATCCACTGTAATTTTTTGGTTTGGATCGCCAATCCGAATAAGAATTTTCCCTAAAATATATTTTTCTTAGTGAATTCCACGTTTGTTTGTTTTTTACATATAGGTTTTTAGATAGGACTGTGGGAACAACGAAAAATCAGCTTCTTTCAAGCCTCTATTTATTTGATTGATAATATATGATAAAAGTATGTATGTTGTATTTTTACAAAAGGCGCAGTACAAAAATAAAAGTTACAAAATGTATATTTTATCGTGGATTTAAGGTAAAAAATTGGGGAGACAATCACTTACTCTAGAATGTACCAAAATGTATGTATTGAAGAAGCTATCCAAAAATTGTAAAATAGGACACTCCCTCGTAGGATAAAGATCTGATGACCCTTTTTTGATGGTGGATAGTATATACTTGCTTCTTTTTTTCACAAAGATGTTTCTAAAATTTGAACAGAAAGGTAAAACCTTCTCAACCCTCAGTCGATTTATGGAAAAATCCCTGCTATAAAACCTACACGCATCTATTCTAAAATTCTATTTTTTGATCAATAAACCAGTAAGGCGACGAAGTCTTTAATATGGGCTATACACTCAACCTGTACTTGACATAGAGTGTACTTGTTACACAGTGTCTTATTGTAGTAGTAATGTCATTTAATTACATTATTTTTATGTGGCAAAATTAATTTAAGATTTAAATACAATTATTTTTTTATTTAATTTTATTTTAAAAAAGTTAATATGGGTTTATTTTTGTATGTAGATATACGAGAACAATTCGCAATGATAGTTGGAAATAATTCCGCAAGAATGCGCTAGCGTGCTGTTTTGATGAAAAGCAGCATTTCGTGACCCAAGTCACGAATATAAATCTTTTAATTCAGATTTTCACTTATTATTTTTATTATTTCCAGCTATTCAGAATGTTGACTCAACTTGTCCCTTATAAACATTGCAGCAATTGTTTATATTTTTTATAGATTTAACATTGTTTTTAATTATTTGTTTTGATTTTATATTTCATTATAATTTAGAAGGAAAAAATGCATACCAAAGTGCTGCTTAAATAATAGTTAAAAATTAGAATCTTGTATCAAAGTTTATTGAATTTTTTTAAAACAAGCCAAGTTCTTTATTATTTCATATTATTGCTATTTGATAATATAATATTATGAAACTCATTTTTTAAATTATTAGTGAAACTGCATTAATTACTAATTTTTATAAACAATCTATATAGAATATATATATATGTATTATATAATATCTTTTGAAACATTATAATATGTAATTATGACACTGATTTTCTATTTATTTAATTATGAAGCATTACTTTTAAATTTAAATGCATGCGACGATTAAATGTTATTTTAATTCAGCCCGCGTTTTTAAATTCTTATTCAAAATATTTTTAAAAATAAATAATAATTATCTTAAAAACTATGTAACATTGAAATATCATTCTCTGTTCTTTTTTTTTTTAAAAAAAAAAACATAATTCTAGCAAAATTTTAGTTGAAACACAATCTCAAATCTGACACGTGTATTATAGTCGATTTAAAACGTTGTAAAACTTATGGTGCAGCTGTACTGCAGCTCTATGACGTCATCAAAAGAAGATGACGTCAAAGTTATGACGTCAGTACGGTTTGATCGTTTTTTGATTCAACGCCAATTTGAACGTTTATTATTTCAGTATATCATTCAAGTCTTCATTGCTATTTATATATAATTTTATATAACATCTTTGACATTTTAGAACACTTCGAGATATAAAAATAAAGTTTTTTATTCACTATAAAGTAATTAAATTGAAGCAAATTAGAAGAGTAGCATAAAAATAATAAAAATTGGTACTAAAATGTCGAATTAACATAAAAGCACATTTCCAGATGCTTTCATATGGATTTATATCCTTTTCTTCATGACTTACTATAGTGTACTTATGCCCTTTTACATCCTGCCTATTAACGGCACTTACACTTTTTTTGGTGACAGTATTAAAGCCTAATTTTTAACTTTTGGCTTAAATATTGTAACCAGTAATGATATACAAAATTTTAAGAACGTGAAAGACTGTCTTAAAACACAAAAACAAAAAGAAATGGTTGTTAAAGTTAGCAATTAATTTTAAGTATACTAGCTTTACTTGCCAAATGTCGTTGATACCAGTTGAGAAAAAAAAAAATAATAATAATAAAAAAAAAATCGGGCATATTGCATCCACGGCGCCTGCTGAGAAATTGTTTATGCAACTTTAAGTACATAACTATGCAACTGGTGGTCCACATTACAGGGGTAAAGAAAAAAAAACATTTCAACTACACGCTTTATGAATAAAATTAAAACCACCATAAGTATTTTATGATATATTAAGTAGTTTGCATGTTTTTCATATAATTTATGATCATTAAATCGATACAACTATTTTCTTTTACGTTAAGAACAGGTCTGTTTTTAACATTTCATAATTGATCTTTTTATAGTAATTAAACCATCCAATGATTCTAATACATTTTAAGTTCTTTAATTTTATACTTAAGTAATTAACTTTCTTTAATAATTCAACTTCAATTTAAGCTAATAAGGAACAAATTACATTAATTAAACTAATGATTGAAGACTTAACTACATGAAATGAGGTACTAAGTTAAATTAAATCATCACCATTAAAAAAAAATTAAAATAAAATATTATTACAATTAATCATATTTAACTTTAACTTAAAATATATATAATAATTTAATAAAAATATTTTAAAATAAATTTATTTATAATAATCCTTAAGTATAAAATGATCCACTTGACTATGTGTGTCCTCTTGCGGATTTTGTATTAAACTTTAGCAGTAGTAGCATAGAGCTGGCAGTAAAAGCAACGGCAAAGAACACGCAGTGAAAGAGAGAGAGAGAGAGAGAGAGAGAGAGAGAGAGAGAGAGAGAGAGAGAGAGAGAGAGAGAGAGAGAGATACGGGGGTTGAGTTTTGCGCAGGTCTAAACTCGTATAGAGAACTCTCTCTCTCTACCCAACAGTTCTGCTACATCCCTCGGTTTTCCCCTCCATTCCTTCTCTCACACTTCTCTCTTTTTTTCTGACAGAGCTGCTTCTGTGTGCCCCTCCCCTCTCTCGCTTCTCTCTAGGCTGCTCCTCTCCTCCAACTCTCTAGCTCCGGGCTCGAACTCTCTGAGCGAGCTACCGAGCTGGCCTGACACAACGACTAAGTTCAGTTTTATAAAACCAGTGTTTCTGCTTTTTGTTTTTTTATATATACTATAAAAAATAAAAAATTGAAAAATTATCTTTATATTTATTAAATATATTTGAAAAAAATTAAAGAAGAAGATAAAAACATTAATAAATAAATTATGAAACAATTTTATAGTGAATGTGAAGTGGAATAGTGGGTGTTTATCATTTATATATGAGTAACAATATAATTTATTAAATATAATTATAAGAACAGAAAAAAGAAAATAGAATTTAACAAAACTAAATTTACAATATATTTTCTTAAAAAATACTGGCTTTTAAATAAAATTAAAGTATTGATTTGTTAAAATATGGGGGCCCAAGTGGCCCCAAAAGTGTTATTATTAAATAATATTATAATGAATAATATATTATTTTTATTATTATTATTAAAAATAACAAAAAATACAATATTATACTATAATAATAACAATAATAATAATGGGAGTTTGGTAAGCCATATAAAATTGGCACATCCATACTCCCAATGTTTACTATTTTATAGTGAAAATAAATAATAAACTTTGTTATTTAATAAAAAAGAGAAGATATAATAATAATTAAAAAAAAATTATATCTTCAACGCCGTCAAAATTTCTCGCATTGAGTTCATCGAAAAATGGGGGCTAACTCCTGTCTTACGTCCGAGACAGGAGCGCCCCCAACTTGGTGAAGATGGACTTCCCATCACCATCACCCCCACTGGAGGCACAAACAACAGCTCGTCTTATGGATGCCCATACAGCAGGTACTTGAACATCTTCCTCCCACAACATTTTTTTTTTAAATATCAATAGAGGGCCTTGAGTCACGAACGTGCTACAATATTTTCTTATAATATTTTTATTTTATGTGATCCAATTAAAACTTGGGGGCATACATGACCAAAATATGTCAATTACCCCGAAATACCACCCAACCAATTAAAACTTATGCTAATATTGAAAAAAAAAAAAAAAAGATTTATATATCATAATTTTCACAGTCGAATAAATGTCATGATCATTTGAATACTATAATACAATAAACACACTTGAATTCATTGTTTTATTAATTAATAAGATTTTTTATACCTCAAAATTGAGATTTGACGTCATAGTCATGCATGAAATTAACATGCAAAAGTTTTTCTGACGTCATAGGTTAACTTCGATTTTGAGAGTACATGAATGAATCTTAAACAAATACATAACTCAAGAGCCTTTATTATATTTATTTATGAAAAATTATGCAGAATATTCACTGAGAAGGTGTAATTAAAAACCAGGTAAATGATTATTGCGTTAAATCTTGCTTTTCTATCGTTACTAGCTCTTTTATTAGTATGTGTAATCCTCTAGTTTTGGAACTCACAATTCAATACGTTTCGACACAGATGTGGACCATGCAGTGGTAAATAATGTATAACCAGAGGTACTGGATATATCGATTTAATTTTTATAAAGGTAGATACCTGCAAACATTACATAAATTATTCCATTCTTTGATGGTACCTTTGAGATTTAAACCCACTATCGTTTCGTCTTATTTATTACTTTAACCCAACATTGAAACAAATTGAACTCTACTTGCATATGGGAGGATAATTACAAACATTTTGTTTTTATTACTAAATTTAACCAAATATTTATTAACATGTAAATATAAGCAAATGATTCACTGCATATATTATAGTGTCGTGCAAATAATTTGTCCTTGAAGCAACAATTACAAAAATATTTGTCACTGAACATTTGCAATGTAACTGAAGTAAGTGTGAAATGGTTTTATTTAAAATAAGGTGTGATTTAAATGTAATGGTTTCTTTTGAAAAATAATCCCGATTCTTAAATAATTTGTTATTTTCAATTGTATGCTTTGATGTGCATTGAATTTAATTTCTTTGTAAAAACAAAACATAACAACAAAAGTAAAAATTGACGTTAAAAGATAGGTGTTTCTTTGTAAAAATTTATTGACCTCACAAAACAACGCTAAGTAAAAATCTATAATTGAAAAATAAATTTCTATCATCTACTTTCATTTGAGTTACAGTATTTCTAACTACAACTATTAATTTAATTAATAAAGCATGACTCTAGCTTATAAGTATACATAAAAATCCAGGTATGACTTGCTTATGATAATCTTAGAGTTTAATGTTGTTGCTACAATATATATAGTAGTTCTATTTGAGCCAAATTATTAATTTTATTATATCTATTAAGTCATATATGACAACTTTATTTTTTGCATAGGGGCATCTAAATTTTTAAAAATATACTATTGAAATATTAAAATATTTTTTCTAACCTTCTAGCAATTTAATTTGATTCCAGTTTACTAACAATGGAGTATTGTCCTCAATTTTTTTTTATTGCAGAAATGGATAGAGGGTGAAAAGTTATGCTACTCTGATTTTTTTCAGATTTTTTAGAGCCCGGGAAGTATTTTTAAAAAATTATTGAAAGTACTTTTTGTGACGTCACGCGGCGGCAAGTCCTATCTTTTTCTTAAGGAGCGGCGTCTCGTGACGTCACGAAAAAGACTTTCAATAATTTTTTAAAAATAGTTCCCGGTCTCTAAAAAATCTGAAAAAAATCAGGGTAGCATAACTTTGCACCCTCTATCCATTTCTGCAATAAAAAAAATTGAGGACAATACTCTATTGCATTAAAGTGCCTCATATACTGATAATACTAATCGGTAGAAATTTAAACCTACCCTGATATTGTAAACTATCATGAATATTTCTATAAAAAAATAAATTGAGCGTGAATCAATGAATTTTTATGGTAACAGATCTGTTTGTTAGCCCAGACCAAAGTGCACTTTTTATGCTAGATCGACCTTTTGTCAAAAGAAATTTAGTATAGAAAGTGTAGGTTATGTTAATGAAGTGATAAAATTTTCAATTAAAATTGAATCTCAACTAAAACATTATTTATTAATTTTAACGCCCCAAAATTAATTTAATTCGATGTTTTTAAAATTTATCTTATTTCATCATAAATCTTCTTACCTAATTTTGAAACTTTAATTTAATCCTAATTTTATTTAACGTGATTGTAAAAATTTCTCTACTCTACATTGTTACAATGCTGTTAAATTTGTTCATTTTTCAAGTTGTCGTATTTAAGGATATCTAAATCCCTTACAAATTTTTGTCTGGTGTTCAGTGAATCAAAATAGCAATGAACTTTTTGAATTATAGTCTCTATTTTTTTTTGCTCCATATTTGATTCATTTTTCAATATTGACATTTCTGCATCAATTTAAGTATATAATCATATCTGTCAATAAAATACACATTCTTTACAATTTATATATAATAATACAACATTTTATCTTTCTCTCGTTTCTTATTGCAATTTAACTGCATAGTTATTGATTACTGTGCATCATATTTATTGAAATAACTTTCAGACCTCAGTAAAAAAAAAGTCTACCATCCATCTTTATTACAAGTAACATTTATCATTATAAAAATCCCAGTTGTAGTTTTTAAAAGCATTTAAGTTGCTTTTTTATATCGAATTTTATTGTTATTTAAAACTTTTGATATTGTAGGCTTGCATTTTGTTTCATTTTTTTATCCTTTTATGTATACAATTTGTTTCTCTTGAAACAAAAATTCAAATGTCTATAAACTATAAACTGTTGATGGCCTAATGATTATAATGACATTTAATCGACTAGAATTATATTATACAATTTATATTGCAGCTTCATAATATAATTGGAAATAAATTAATGGCGTTAAATGACACATATTATATGCATAAAGAAAATAAATGAAGATGATACAGTAATATTATTTGTTGATAACATTAGGAATGTGTTTTACTATTAGAATTTATTGTAGTTCAAAAATACCCTTCTTTAATTTATGTTAAAGTTTAATATTTACTGATCAGCAAGTTAATAATAAACCCTCTGTAAGAACGACCGTTTCGAACTAAAAGACTGAAAAACAAAATAATAAAATGCACCAAATATCATGAGTAAAATTATAATTTATATATTTTGAAAATGATACAAGATTACAACCAAAAGTTGAATACTTTTACAACATTAAAATTTTAATGCCTCACAGAAACATTTAGATGATTTTATAAAAAAATCAGATTTGAAATACCGTAAAAAAGAGCAAATTCTTAAAGTAATCTTACAATTTATTAAACTGTATAATAATATTCTATATAAACAGCAAGAACTGTCAATGCTCAACCTTCACTGCAGATGATTTATAATTATAATGTTATGAAAATATTAACGTTTAATTTTATGGCTTGTAGGTATGAAGATATCCGTCCTCAAGTCGTATGTTGATGTTAGTTTAAGCCAACTTTTACCTATAGTCCTATAATTAGCAAATGCTGCAGTACAGAGTGTATGTTAGAAGATATTCACAGACACCAATACAAAATTATTTTACTGCAGTATAAAATTTTACGAGTGAAAAATTTATTGGTAAAAAACCCATAGAGGAAATTAGTTTTTATTTGAATATTTTTTATTTTCTTGTAACATCATAAGAATATTTTACAGCATTCTGAAACTCGTCTTATGAACATTTAATGTAGCTATACATTTTAAATCAACGAAAATATGAATTATTTTATTAGCTTCCAGTATATAGGGTGGTGGTTTTACGCATTCAACTTTATTATTTTACATATGAGTCATCGTAAATAAAAAATGTCAATGTCAAAATAACACGTTAAAAAGATTATTCTCAGTTGATTGCGATCTCAGAATCGTCCCTCTAGAATTCAACAAGATTTGCAGGGGACTTTGAACTTGTCATTAATAAGTGTCATGCAAATTTTGAAGTGGATCTGTATCACCAGTTTTGTGAAAATTGAGTTAGAAGAAGTTTAACATGGAGCCTAATGGTCGAAAACCGGAAATAGAGCTGTTGTGAAAAAAAAAAAAAAAAAACGCCCCCTGAAATTTGCAAAAATCATATGCTATCAAGTTTTAGAACATTCTCGAATTTTTAACAGAAATATCCTTTGACTCCGAAGTAACTGAGAAAAATCGTTAATGCTTTTTACCAGTCAAATTTTAGATAATGATTAATATTTTACGTTTTATTAAATTATTAACCAAATTTAATATTAAATCTTTCGTACCCAGAATATTCCTTCTTTTTAATAAACGAGTTTATTAATTCAGTTACTTGGTATAGTAAATATCACCGAACAAGCATTAAAGTACATAATATTAACATAATTTTCTATTTTTCACATATAAAACTCTTAAAAAGTTGACTCTTAAAAATTTTCCCCTACTATGCAGCATGGGTAGAAATGCTACGTTCAAAATTTTATACTGCATCAAGTATGCATGAGAATAGAGACAATTTGTGCGCATGCGCTATTCATTTTACTCAGTGACCTCTAGAAATATTATCTAACACGCTGGCAAATCAATCGACAACAATTATTAGTTCCTATCGTTAGATACCTTGCCAAAACTTAGCTTGATTCCACCTGATCATTTTGGCCATCGTTCAATTTGACAGACAATTGAAGGTCGCTCTAATTATAATAGAAAATTATCTGTAGTACAACTACTTGCAAAGCGCAACAATTAAAGACGTAAAATAATTAAGGGGTATTTTTAATTAAGAAAAAATATTGGCATTGAATATATAAAAAGAAGACGATTGACATTTACAATTAAGGCTATTTTCATATTGAAAATAATGAGAAAATAGTATTTATTATAGAAATTATAATTGGATTGGTTTTCTTTCTGGGGGGTCTCACATGTTTTCAATATTTTTTTAAGTTTATGTTATGAATTATTTTAGCAATTCAATGTAATAATAATGCAAAGTTATTAATCGTTATTATTAGTTTGTCTAAAACATTATGTCCAACAAAATTGAATACTAAATTTCATTAACTGCATTTTCTCTCATGATTTTTTACTAAAGTGCTAAAGATAAAAAGCTGTAATTAAAAATGTTAACTGTGTAGATACCGTTTTGATCCAAAATGCGTGTAATTGTCTAGTTAATTAATTAATAAAGTTGTATTTGATATTATAGATTTCAATCAATTCTTATCATACCATCGAATTACTTCATATTTTTATATTAATTTTATCAACAGTTTTCTATCCATAAATATATAGGAATGGAAGATATACTATAATAAAAATACGCTATCTTATCTATGTTTTATATAGCGGTTACTCAAATAAAAATTCCTATAAGAATTTATATAGTAAAAAGGGAAAACAAATTTAGCAAATTTTATGTTATGTTGTTTTTTTCTGAGTTTTTATCAAATTTATATGCATTATATATTTGATACTGTACAGTAAACATCCTGTAAATTATCCCTGTTCAACACAGCATCGATATTTTGTTTATTAATGCATCAACGATACAGTCGTTATAGCTTTCATTTCTATCTGAGAGATTTTCGAGGGCGTACTCAATTGAAATCAAAATTTTCTTCTAAAATTAACAGATTAAATTTCATTTTAATGCACTAATATATTATAATAAATTATTATTTCAAACGTTTTAAAACTAAAACAAAATTCATTCAATATAATAATATATTTTAAATTTTAACTGTTGACTCTCATTTTTAATGTTTTTATTACTGCATGCTTTGCATAAAAAAGTACATATTATATTTACATATAAAAAAAATATAAATAAAAAAATGTCAGAATTAATGATTATTGTATGCAATATTCATCATAATTTTGTTTCCAAAACATTTTTTTAATGTAATATAAACTTTTATATGATCTTAAGAATATTATGCAATAAAATATAGTAACTTCTATGTGGTTAAAAATAAATACATATATCATTATCTATTTAAACATTATACTTTTGTTATACCTTTTTAATAAAATATGAGCATACTAGTACATCTTTTTTTTTTATATTCGTACTATATTTTTTTATTATATATTTTTTCTCTGAAATACAAACTTTTGCAAAAGTCAGCCCTCCCCCTCGCTACAGTTTTGCTTCTCTCTCACTCGCTCTCCACGCCTGTTTTGCCGCATAATAACCCCACCATTGTAACACAAGAAGGAACCAAAAGCATGCAGTCTATATACGCTATCAAACTAAACTTCTTCTTTTTTTTAGATTATTTTTTTATATATTCTCTGTGTTAAAATATATAAAAATAAACCTTATGTATTTTAATAAGTTATTTACTTTGTCTTGCCATGTGTAAAATCTTTGTGTGTTTTTTCTAGCTAAAGATAATGATATATGCAGGCGCGGATCCAAGGGAGGAACTGCAGCCCCGCAGCCTCCCCCCCCCCTCCCCGAAATTTTGGATTTAACATTGGCAATATAGGCGTTTCCCCCACTCAAATTTTTCTTCAACATTGGCTTTATGGCTTTATAGAGGCAGCCCCCCCTCCCCCCGATTTTTTTTTCTGGATCCACGCCTGGATATATTTGTTGAATTGGTTCGATTATACGCAGTTTTATTAATAAATTTTATGAAGGCAGTAGAAAATAAATGCATCAAAATTTAGTGAAAAGCACAAAATTAAAAAAATTGTTTTTATTCCTTTAAGTCCAAATGCATTATTTATAAATAAATTTAATATAATATATATAATGTACTTATATCCGTTCTGATTGGCATAGCAATGGTATTAACATTTTCTAACTAAAGTATGTAGTGTTACATTGAAATTAAAACATTTTAATTCGTGACTAATGCAGGCCATTCATGCATATATTATGCTTCTTATACAGTACTGTAGATTTGGGCAAATACTAGTGAGCTATAATGCAATATAAAAGTTAATTTTTACACTTTAATTGCAATGGAGTATCGACCTCAGTTTTTTTTTATTGCAGAAATGGATAGAGGGTATAAAGTTATGCTACCCTGATTTTTTTCAAATTTTTTTGAGACCGAGAACTATTTTTAAAAAATTATTGAAAGTACTTTTTGTGACGTCACGAGGCGGCAAGTCCTATCTTTTTCTTAAGGAGTGGCGTCTCGTGACGTTACGAAAGGGACATTCAATATCTCAATAATTTTTATAAAATAGTTCCCGGGTTCTAAAAAATCTGAAAAAAATCAGGGTGGCATAACTATGCACCAATTATCCATTTCTGCAATAAAAAAAATTGAGGTCGATACTCCATTATGTAGGATGACTTCAAGTTACTCATGAATTCAACTGCCTTAAAGTCTTATTACTTATTATTATAATAGCAAAACAATTCTGAGAAAATTATTGGATTTATTCCAACTTGAACTATCTTTTTTTAAACAAAAAATAAATTTATATTTTGTGTTAAAATTTCATCAAAATCCATAAAAATATCTTCATATTTTTTTATACATAATCTTAAACTATGTCTTTAGTAAGTTTAATCCACTTCGTCAAATAGTCTATTTTTCTATGTAAAAAAATATATATAAAAAGGGTGTGGCGAATCCCAAGATACAATCCGCCCACTCCTCCTTATCCTCTAGTCCGTCCAAATGTAATTGATCCGCGGGTTTCACTCGCTCCAATACAGGCACGCCCAATATCGGCCTCATCACTATAGTTAAACTTGCATAAATTTTATACCGGAAATGGAGTATTTTTTAGAACAAAAAAATGAAACTCGTAAAAAAATTGTATTGAAAACTCAGATTTGAACTTATAATATCTTTAATTCCATAAGAATGTGTTATAATACATGCTGATAGAATCTTGTATTAGTTGTTAAGTCAAATTAATTTAAAATTCCCGCCGGAAGTATCCGGAAGTGAGTGGTTTCTTGCCTTGATATTCGTATTTAAAATTTGACGACAGGTTTTTAAGAAGAGTATGCAAATTTTCAAGACTCAGACATGAACAAGACGACCAGAAACCTTGCACTTCCGGCTACTTCCGGAATGAATTTTACATAAATTTGAGTATAGTATATCGTCGCTGTTTCAACCACAACAAACTGCTAGGGGGTGAACATTTCGCTCGCTGCAGGAATTCTCATCAATGACGTCATAATGCAGATATTTTCACACACAAAAAAAGTCTTCCTATATAATTAAATGAATTTACGGTAATTTTATTATACTTTTTAATGAGAATTTGTAACTTTATGATTTACTTACTACCTAGAGTTTAAGAAGTGTGATAAAATTAAGTCTTTAAATACAAAATTAAAAGTTTAATTAATATTATATAAATAAAATTGTGCGCGCTTTTTATTGTTTGCACTTTTTTTAACACCAGAATAGTTTGCAACGTACGCAACTTTTTTCCAGCTGTAACTAAAAAAACATAGGAAATCTTGATTAAATGGTCACTGTTGGAATAAATTTAAAACATATATTTCATGATATGTTTTCCTAACACAATTTTAAATAAGTACACTTAAAATTGTAATATTTGCTAACTTTGCTATAATTAACTATATCAAAACTTTTTTTTTTAATTGGAATATCCAATTTCATTTCATAGTTAGCCCAGGGTATGTATACAAGAAATACCTTGTGGAAAACAGCATGCATGAACTGTTTTATTTTTAAATGTTTTAAGTGATATTTTTTTTCTATATACTTTCTCGTGTATATTCGTACTTTCATAAACGTAAAATACGTTCCCTGTACTGAGAAAAGCTTACTGCATGCATACACTTCATATACAAGTCCTCTCACCAGCTTTGTATATTTATAAATAATATTAGCAACAGGAATAGATATTATATAATAAATATTTATATTTTTATATTTTAAAAACTTGATAGTTTTTATATATTATAAAATTAGCTATAAATATTTAATAGTTCAACTTTCTTGAAGTTGTAAGCTATGTCCGACAGTATGCATGTTAAATCAGATAATGAGACCTTTGCTCGTGTTGGTGTATATGAAGAGAGAAGTATTTGGAACACTATAAGAAAATTAATTTAAATTTAAATTTTTTTAAAGTTGAAATTTTGTTTAATTTCAAATTAATTATATTTAAAAAAAAATGAGACAAAGATGATCAAAATAAAGGGATGTAAAATGCAAGCAGGTATCAATTCATACTTTTAAAAGTGTATTTTTATAAATTTTCTTTATTTTAAAGTAAAATACGCATGTATTATACTAACTTGCATTAAAATACATTTAAATACGAGTTTAATTTCCTTAGAATTGTACAGAAATTAAAAAAAAAAATATATATATATATATATATAGTATAGGGTTAATGTTTTTTAAATAATTACAGAGTAAAATTAGTTATATATATAATGATAGAGTTTGATATTTAAAAAAAAAACAGTGCGTATACAAGCTGTCCCATTAGTTTTGATTAAAATTGCACATTGATTGTTACGTCATTTAAATACAAGCTGAGACTTACTTAAATTGGTCATGGCAATTATATTTAAAATACGGATTGCTAGAACACGAATGTTAAAAATAATAATTGGTTCATTATTACATATTTTATTTATTTATAGAAAAAAAACACAGCACATTTCTTAGAAAAACAATGTTTCGTGACATTTCTTAGTGAGAAAAATATTAATTTCTCAAAATTTTAAATTGATTTCTATGACTTACTTATTATTTAAGTATTAATCTTAATGTTTTCAAAATAAGAACCTCAAAAATTATTGAGAATATTTTACATTTTCTTTTTTTAAACATGTTGGGTTATGGGAGAAACAAAATCCTGATGAAAATTTTATTTTCAAAGCCTAAAATAGGCTAAAATGCATAATTTAACAATAATTTTGAATAACTTTGTAATTTAGCTCCTTTCGATGTAACATTTCAGGTATTAGATGATGAAATTACAAAATAATATAAGGTTTTGATTCACTGAAACACAGAAAAAAATTACTTTAATACGTAATTTGACTCGGAAAAACTATTTTCATTCTATACAAATAAATCAAACTCTAAAAAGATACAACAAATTTTAAAGTTAAAAAATAATAAAAAATAATTTTCTCATTAAAATTTACAACCACTAAAAAAAAACATTTTATTTATAACAACTTTATTGTTATACAACAATAAAAAATAGTATGCATTATTGATCTATCATCAGTGATTTTTTTTTTCTCATCCATTTTTTTTATAAAGTATAGTTTGAAGAGAGCGAGCAATTAGGAGCCGGCAGTAAGGACTTTGAGTCACTCTATAAAGAAGAGAGATTCTGAATGCAGATGACTTGTACTGGGGTATGGAGGGGAAAGGGATGATGGAGGGGGTGACTGAGGACCAAGTGACGTCACAGGGAATCACTCTCCCCTCCTGCTGTGAGGCTTAAGAGCTTGCTTACCTCTCAACTACGACTCTGAGCTTGAATGTTCAACTCTCTACTATAATATAAAGTCAATTCCAGTATTCTAAAATATAAATTTTTAGTACTAATAATAAAATTAAAATCAAATTTTATATAAAAATACAATACTTACTATTAATTTTCTTTATATTAAATTAATATAATTAATTAATATTAAAAATTATACAATTTAATAATTATTTAATTGATTTTTGATGATGACTTATACTTTAAACAATTCGAGTTCGAACGATCGTGATGTAATAGTGCACATTTCAGACAGACTCTCCCATAGTGGTGGATCAAAATCTTTTGTGTCAAGCTGTAAGCAAGTACCTACCCATTCTCTCCCACAATCAAAGTCTTGAAAAGAGGAAATATCTTTTACACACTTCTAAAAGAGAGAGAAAAATCTTTTAACTGCTTCTTATAAAATGGTGGTATTCAGACATTAAAAAAAAAAATATCACTCTAGTTTTCACAACTTTAACAATGATAGTGTATTATAGTGGAAATCATCCAATGATACTTTTTTATAAAATTATTATCTCATTACTTTTTTTCATTTTATTAATTGATTAAAAGTGTTGTAATCAATAGTCCTAAATATATAGTGGTCCTTTTTTGTTAAATTAAGAATATATTAGCGTTTTAGCTTGCAAATTTGAACTGATTATAGTTGGCTAATAAAAATACATTACAACATCCCGAGTGAAAAATTACGTCTTCAACTCATCTTTTACACCGTCTAAACCTAATTTTTGTTACCTCTAAAACACATCTTATTTCCTCTTCGCTCAAAGTGAGGATGAAATGAAGACAATATTTCTAACATTTTATACTCAAAAAGAGGAAAAAATACGTAATTTCGTCTTTTTCATCTCTTTTTTCCTCTACAATGATGCAAAATAAGAGGAGAAAAGACGAGAGGAGAGTTTAATAGTGAAGAAAAGATTAAATTTATTTCAACTCGAGATATCATATGTTTGAAACGTAAGAGGTAATTCTTATTCAATTTGAGCATATCCTGACAGATTTCTATAATATGTAGAAGCACAACAGAAGACACCTTCAGGTTCCAGCAATTTTAGGCTATAATGGACAACCTGCATTAAAAAAATTTAATGTAGAAATTAATAGAGGGTACCAAATTATGCTACTCTGAATTTTTTTCAGATTTTGTTTGAGTCTTGGAACTATTTTTTAAATAACTATTGAAAGTGCGGCCACGCCCCCTGGAGGCGTCAATAGGCGTCTTGGCCCTATCCTTTGTATTAAGGATTCAGGGGAGCCAACTTAAATTACAGAATTTTCAATAATTATTTAAAAATAGTTCCGGAACCCAAAAAATTCTGAAAAAATTCAAAGGAAATTTTGGTACCCTCTATTCATTTCTGCAATAAAAAAAATTCATACAGGTTGTCTATTTTGTAAAAAAAAATAAAAATAAAATGGATTTACACAAATTTTAATCGATACTTGTTCGTACAGTTTCCACGTAGTTCCCTTAGTCACAACTAATCAAATCCTGAGATGATGTTTTAAGCTACTTGAGGGAAGAGACTTACAAAATCTTAAGCAACGATTCACGAAAGTCAGAAATCAAGTAGTTACTTGCGATCAGAACCCTCTAGATCTGGTTTTAATTTAAGAAAAATTAATTGCGTATAATTATTTCTCAATCGTTAATGAGTTCCTTTACAAGTAAACAAGAATTTCCTTGACTATTTTTAATCTCTGTTGTTGTTCATGGCATAAATTCCTTGTCTACAATATAAATTTACTTTAACTTTAGAGAATATATTTCAATATGTAGAATATAAGACCTATTTAAATCAAATATCCCTGCCAAGATTCTCAATATGCTGTATACATTATTATAATTTACGTAACTTTTATTTCAATACCATGTCAGCACTTTAAAAAAACTACTATTATTATGTACCTAAAAAATATCAAGTATTTGAAAGGTTTTAAAAATGGGTTCAATATTTATAAATATATATATATATATATATATATATAAAATTTATGCTCCATAATGTATCTTGAACAAGGTGATTTTGAATAAATTGTTACTGAATATTTAGATAAAATATGACCTCTTCACAAAAAGTGCCTAAAATGGTATTTTTTTTTACCTCTTTTTTGTGGTGTTACGAAGACCCCTTGTATTCATGAGGGAGAAATAACAACCCTAAATAACAAGGGGAATGTGACCCTCTCTGTGGGAATAACTACCAACTGCGTAGTCATTTTTACAAAATTAAATGAGCAGTTTTGTATGCATTAAAATGCAAGTTAGTACAAGATAAACTGAAGCTTCTAATTGAATATAATTTGCATCATAATAATTAAAATAAGTTATGTTTATAAGATTTAATTATTATACAGGGTATTTAGTTTTGCAAAAAATAAGTTAAATTTGTGTAAAAAATTAAGGGAGAAAACTCTAACATACAGCAAGAAAGTATAAAAATATTAAAAATAGGACATTAATTTGGTTCAAAATACCATTAAAAAATTATTTTAAATTGCTTAACGTATTATAATAAGAACAATCAAATATTTACGCTTGGAAATACAATTGCAACGAATTCAAATTATTTTTTAGATACAATAATTAAATTTATAATATAGATTAATATACTTATTAAAAAATAAGCTGAATTTATTTTATTTATATTGCAAAATGTCATAATTTGTGTGAAAGAATAATTCTATCAATTTAAAAGGTTATACTTGAATTAAAACTAATTATGAAATATAAGACCAGTAAATAATTATTTAAAACATAATTCACTTGAGCAATAATCTGATGAAATACCTATACATTACTAATCCATCCACCTTCTCTTCTAATTAATTTTCGTTTTATTTTTAGTGTTAATATTTTCGTGTCAAAGAATAAAATTGCAGTTAATTTCCAAGAGATAGCCTTAGTTCCTTAATACTTTTTCTGCCAGCATGCAGTTCTAATTTTAACCTAGATATGGTAGCATGCCAGGAGTTTTGGATTGACATAGTCTAATTATATCATCTAATTAGAGGGAAAATTTCTCCCGCTGGGCCACCCTCGCTAAATTAATGGCACTACCATGTCACGCGTGCTAGTGGCTCATTTCTCACGCCATTCGAGAAATACGTTGATATTAATATGTAGAATGGTAATAATTTATAATTGAAGATTTGTATGAGTAGTGAAATATTATTGTAATTTTTTTTAATTACCATTCTTTCAGGATCTTCGATTTTTAAAAGATAATTTTGAATATAATATATAACTTGCTGGAAATGAAGATGATGATAATATGAAGTTGACACATTATTTCAATAACATAAGTTTTACGTATTTTATATACACTCTCAGTTAATTTGTACGGGTTGAATATAGCGTGAATATAATGTTAATTTTTCAACAACAAATGGAAACATTTATTTGATTAAAAATTAGGTGTACCATGTAAAATAGACAAGCTAAAAGTTACTATTTTTGATGTAGAAGACTTTGAATTAAATAAATACTGTCATTTTATTTTAAATCGAATGAAATCCCTTCCTAATAAGTATGCAGCTGGCCCAGACGAAATACCATATACTGTTGTAAAATATTGTGCTTCTGTTTTGTCTGTCCCTTTATCTAATTTAATTAACCATTCAATATCAGATGGTATATTTCCTGATTGTTTAAAGGATTCTAAGATTTATGCAACTCATAAAAAAGGCCCAACTTTCATTATTGATAATTACAGACCAATATCAAATACATCTGTTTTTGGCAAATTATTTGAGAATACATTAGACGATCAAATTACGGATTATCAAACAGAAAATCATTTAATTGCTCCCTGTCAACATGGATTCTTGAAAGACCGTTCTACTGATACAGCACTATTTGATCTTTTAAGCCACGTTTATATGGCAATAGATAATAAACTATTTTGCGTTGCAATATTTTTTGATTTATCTAAAGCGTTTGATAGTCTAAATAAAGATGTATTATTGAATAAATTTGATAACATGGGAATAGGAGTTTTCGAGTCGTAATCTATTAGATTCATATCTAACTAACAGACAACAATATGTTGAATTAAATTCAAATTCTAACGGCCAAAATATTACATATAAATCAGACAAATTACCGATTACACTTGGAATTCCTCAAGGAGGAAAAATGTCAGCCACATTGTTTAATACAGGAACAAATGACTTATCAGATCATGTCAAGAATGCGGTATTAGTAAAGTATGCTGATGATATTACAGCTATAATCACAGCAGAAGCCGAAGATGAATTAATTCGTAAGATTAAACTTACTATTGAAGAGGTACATACATGGTGTACAAATAATAAGCTAATATTAAATTCAACTAAAACCGAATACATCCAATTTCATTCCCCTAGACAAATCCCTTTGAATAGTTATTTGTTGCAATTAGCCGGGAAAACAATTAAAAGAGCAGAGTCTGTTAAGTTTCTTGGTCTACACATTAATGAAAGTTTGGATTGGTCTTTACATGTAAATGCGATTTGTAAGAAGATAAATTCGGCCAATTTTATGTTATATACAATCAGGAATCATGTATCTCATGAAACCTTGCTAACCATATATTATGCGTATGTTTATCCACATTTGGCATATGGCATAATAAATTGGGGATGTAAATCGGAACTATTGAATCGATGTTTTGTTTTGCAAAAGAGAGCACTTAGAACGATTTTAAGAATACCAAAAGGACAGTCGTGTGTTTCACATTTTAAGGCTAATAAAATGTTAACTGTCCCTTGCATTTATATTTTAAATTGTGCCTCATTCAAAAAAAATCATCCAAATTTTTATGTTCAGAATGATGGCTATCATGACTATAATACTAGGAATAAATCGAATGTAGTTACTGAAAGACATAACACACAATTTTTCAAAAACTGTGCAATGTATCAAACAGCAAAATTTTATGAATTTTTACCAGCATGTTTGAAAGAAATAAAAACCAGTAAACTTTTTCGCACAAAATTAAAGAATGTATTGATCAATAAAGAGTTTTACTCTATTAAAGCTTTTGAGAGTAATAAAATGTCTGAAAAAGTATTATCAGGATTATAAAATAAACAAAATTATAAATTTACATATACATTGTATTGACTGATATATATATATGTATGTATATGTATATATACATATATGTATGTGTGTGTATATGTGTATGTGTATGTATATATGTATATATATATGTATATATGTGTGTGTGTATGTGTATGTATGTATGTATATATATATATGTATGTATATATATATATATGTATGTATATATATATATGTTCCACATAAACTAAAATTTATCAGTATTAATGGTGACTTTGGCTTGTATTTTGTTTTTATTATTATTGTCAGTGATTGTGTTTGATAGTGTTAAATAACTTATGTAAATGTGTTTAAGTTTGATGTTTTTATGTTGTATTTTGTCCAATTTTGACTTGAACATATGTTTGTCTTGTACAACCAAAAAGAAGTTCCAAAATAAAAATAAATAAATAAATAAATAAATAAATTTTTTTTTCTATGCATGCTATTCCTTATGCCTATATAGCTTTGAAACCCTATAAAAATTAGTATATTTGATGTCAACATAGTTCTCCTATTAACTTGTTTGCATATAAAGTTCGTTTGTGAATCTGTATGACTATATCATTATAACATAATAAAATTATTTATTTCAATTTAAATTAAAGTAAAAAAAAAAAACAAAAAAAAACGAGAGTTTGGCTCGAATTAACTATATTTTTCCAGTTCTGACAATGAATAAATAATAAATTGCATGGCTTTAATATTACATGTTTTTTAAAACTCCACATAATATTTCCGTGTTTTTGACATTTAAATAATATTTATTGTTCAGAATTCTGAGATTTTTTTAATAAATTGCAGGTGTAAAAATTTCTGGGAATTCGTTATAATATTCAGAGTGCTGATATAGAGTTATTACCATTGCTAACACGTATGCGCAGGTACTTAATTGGTGTTTGTTGCCAAAACGAGAGGGGGATGCTGTAAAATTCCGAGAATTCACTTCGAGTTCTCAGAAATTTATTAAACTTTCGCGTAACTTTTATATTTTATTGTTTGCGGAGAGGATAAAATTAATTAGGATTTTCATAGAAAAATAAATCATTATATTTAATATTATTTATTAGTACATAAACTATAAACCTCAGAGACGATTCCCGGACAACTCGGAGCGGGGGCAACTGGGAGCCGGACGGCTCGGAGCCAAACGTGTTTGCTAGGACAACTCGGAGCGCGGACAACTCGGAGCGCGGACAACTTGGAGCGCGGACAACTCGGAGCGCGGACATCCTGGAGCCATGGCAGGACAACTCGGAGCGCGGACAACTCGGAGCACGGACAACTCGGAGCCATGGCAGGACAACTCGGAGCGCGGACAACTCGGAGCAACGTATAATATACATATTCGGATCAATTTCAGCTATTTTCATCGGTATCGGGAGAACTCCCGCTCCGAGTTGTCCGGGAATCATTTTCATCATAATGTCATTATCAATATTTCTCTGCATTCTTATATGCACATAAAATATTCTATAGCAACCATTTATAATTATATTTTTCTACTTAATTTATCCACTTAATTATCCACCTCATTCGTCGTTTTAAAGTTCCTTGTGTATCTAATATTTGAAATTAAATAATACAAAACATTCATTGAAGACTAAGGGCTTTATTTATTTCTCATAATAATATTGAATACAATAACTTTATACAAAAAAATATTTCAGTTCATTAGCCCAATATTAACAATAATACAAAATTACAGTTAATTAAGTTAGTTAATGAAGAAATCATCAATGATTCAGAAGTCATGTAATAAAAACATAAAAAATCACAAAGTTTATAAACAATGGTCATCATGATGAAGGTGTTGCAGTATGTGCTGCTTTAACGTAATAATGTACATTTAATCATTAGTCAGTCATTAGGTGTTGTTATGAATCATATGACACGTTGGCCGGCAGGTAAGGAAACGACACCTATCTGATTGAACATGATTTTATCAATCCGCATTATAAGCATAATATAAATAATATAATAATAATAATAATAATAATAATAATAAATTATAAATGGTTGCTATAGAATATATGACACTTGATGTGCATATAAGAATGCAGAGAAATATTGATAATGACATTATGATGTAAATAGCTGAAATTGATCCGAATATGTATATTATACGTTGCTCCGAGTTGTCCGCGCTCCGAGTTGTCCGCGCTCCGAGTTGTCCTGCCATGGCTCCGAGTTGTCCGTGCTCCGAGTTGTCCGCGCTCCGAGTTGTCCTGCCATGGCTCCAGGATGTCCGCGCTCCGAGTTGTCCGCGCTCCGAGTTGTCCGCGCTCCAAGTTGTCCGCGCTCCGAGTTGTCCTAGCAAACACGTTTGGCTCCGAGCCGTCCGGCTCCCAGTTGCCCCCGCTCCGAGTTCTCCGGATACCCTCAGAGACTCGTACTGAAGTTTACATGGAAATATTATAATGTACGTTATTTGTGGCACAGCTTAGATTTATTTTTAAGTTTTGGCATTGCAGATATTTGTTACAGAAACAAAATATAGTTAAACTAGAAACACAAATACTTTTGAAAAGAACACTAAATTTCATGTAAAAAAAAATGTTCAATTTGACAAATTTTTAATTCATTAATGTTAACTTGCAGTACCTTTCAGTTGTACTTCATTCTTAACAATATTTGTCACATTAAAAAAAAAAATGCATTTATTAAGTTTCATCATTTATAATCAAATCATTAAATTTAGTTTGACATGTCTTAAATTGTGCAATCATGTACTTCATTAATATTAAAAATTTACTTAAGAAGGTCATCATTATTAAAGCCAAGTACTATAAAATAAACTTTATATGCAAAATTTTATATAAGCCTGATTGATCACTAGGTCGCCTAACGTCCTCGAATATTTTTTTTTTTAATTCTAGAATTTGTATAATATTAAATTATACTCTCTTTCAGCTATATAGCTTAGCAATATTAAGATACACTTTGCATGTCAAATTAAAATTAAATACATGCATTGATATGACTTGTATTTAAATATATACTTTCAACATATTAAATGCTACTGAACAAAGTGAAAGTTAACTTAAGTCTAGAATATTCTCTTCCTCCTAGTTTAAATCTAACTATACTAAAGTATAACTATGCCATTATGTTAACAAGCCCTCATACAATTTTCATCAAAACTTTTTCTGTATTTTAAATTAAAAACATAAAAGAGTTGAAGACAATGTAAAATGATTGACAGCTAGCTGCAACTTTCTTCCACCTGCCAATCCGCTATAGTTCCCTAGCTGACTTTGCTGCCTTACGATGGCTACCGCACGCATTGAGTCATGCACGCACGACCTAGCAAAATTAATCAATATTTGAAACACGTGAACTTACGAACTAGAATAAATAAATAAATAAATAATCTTTAAATTGAAGTAAATCGTTAAGGTAGTGGGGGAGAAAAAGGAATTTTGTGGCTAAAAGGGAGTTCTCATATAATCAACAATGGCCATAAATTTTCTTTATTTGATTTTATAAAGAAGAGAAAAGTCTATTTTGGAAGAAATATAAAAAAGCAAAAAAATTACTATTAGTTAAATATGCTTTATAATTTAAGTCTTAAGTCTTACAAATCTTACGTTTGTTTAAATATAATGATAGCAACTATTGCGGCTAACAGCTGTTTTGATGTACTTATTAGATAAATAATAATGGAAACCAAAATGGCAGCTAAGAAAACTATAATTCACTTTCTATTCTCATTTTTGACATAATTTTACCTCCAAAATACATATTATTATTGTTTATAATATTTTATCCTCGATAGATTATATGGAAAACATCACCAGCTAATAGATGGCAACAGCATCGATGTACAATTGTTTTAATTACACATTGTCACCTCTTAGATTGGAAAATTTTACAAGGCAAAGAGTGTACATTAGAAAAGATTCTGGATAATAACTTTGTTAAAAGGAATTCTGTCTGCTATACTTCACAAGTATTATCAAACTACCGAACACAAAATAATTATGTACAAGAATTCTGTACATAGCACTTAAAAAACTCCATTGATGAAATACACTTTATTGATTTTCTTTTTTAGCTGAGGTATAATACTATATATATATATATATATATATATATATATATATATAAGAGTTTTGAAAAGTAAAAACGTTTTATAAAAAAAGATATAAATACCACTTTTTAAACGAGTATTTTTTTTGTAATGTTACAACTTCAAATTTATATGGCTTCCATTTTTTAGTTAAATTTATAGTAAAAATATATCGATTATAATTGATTTTTTAACGTTATTTTTTATAGTATCTGGGCCAAAATAGAACTCCTGCGTATTTTCTCATGATGTTCTAGAATTATCTTTCTTATTTAATTATTTAAATGGAATGTATATGGTCAAATGATTATAAATTGTCTCCCGATTTCACCGTGATATTAGGAACCTTGTTCTGCATCCGAATTCATCTTAAATAAATGTGCTATAACTCTGAATAAGATATTAAAAGTTAATACGATATGTTCTGGCAAGACGGAGGGCATATTTTGATAGAACGTCTCAAATTGTCGATTTTTAACAACTTTTTAACCTTACTATGCACTCAAAATTGAGAAAAAAATATGCTCTAACGTCTTATTCGTCGTCATGCAACGTCCTTTTCTATGCTTGTGTGCCGTTTTGCAGCATGATTAGAAGGTTGAAAAAAATATAATTATATATAATATAAAACTCAAGGATTTCTATCAAAATTTGAAATAAAAAATTTCATGCATATCTATTATTCATTGTTTAGGGTAAATTAATATTACTTTAATTCACGTTTTACAGTCCATCAATTACGCCTAGAAATTGCACTTTACTTTTTTCTTCTGGTCCTGTTTTAAGTTTTTAAATTGGAATCAAATAAAACTATAAAACCTATAAGACTATAATGGGAGCGATTCACTAAGAAAGTTATCCAGGTTTCTCACTAACCACGTATAGTGTCATTGACGTGATCTATGCTGTAAAGCCAACGATCGAAATAAAATTATTATTATTATTATTATTATTATTATTATTGAATTAAGCTGGCGCTAACCGTGGTTAGTGAGAAACTGGATAACTTTCTGGATAACTCTTTCATGAATCGTCCCCAACAAGACATATAAATCTGACATTTTTTAAAATAAATGTATGAAGATGCATCTCCCTTATGCAAAGAGCTCAAGATATAACTTGAATTTGGATTTTCCTAATTTTTTTAACGTATGATTTAAATAACGGATCGTTTCGAACCCCCCACCCCCTCTCCTCCCACACCCCTAGTATAGCATGTGACAAAAATCCCTTGGTACTAGCTGCTAGGGTTAATTTTAAAATATTTTCCCTTGTCTTAGTTTCATTGTGATGGAAGCTTTTAATAATATTAAGCTAAATTATAAAGCCATCTATTCGTCAGATAATTTTACTAAGGCTATTATATGCGTAGTATATTATTGAACGAGAGTCTTATGTTGACATTTAAGATCTATTTAAGAAAATAGGGAGAACGTTTACCTATTTGTAGAACAATGAAAATGTAAGGTCAATCGTTTATGGTGTTTATTAGAATTTTCTTTTAATAGCTGCAGCTTCTGTAAGTTTCATAATATCATATAAATACCAGATAATGTCACGCATGTATTTTATACGTATATAATGACACCGTGTGTTACTTGTTAACGTTGTAAAGGCGGATTCAGATGGCGACAACTGCGATGCGATTTTGACGTAAAAGCTGTGAAATCCTATGCGGTGGCGAATTCACCGGGAATCGCGTTAATTACGATGCTCTTTTTTTTTAATCGCCAAATATGGCTGCCAATGGATGTTACAGCAAGTGAGCATTATTTGCGTTTCGTTGCATAATAAAAATCGCCATGTGAATCCACCTTTAAATGGTATAATTATTACATTATATTACATGTTATTATAATAGGTAATACATACTGTACATGGTACATGGTTACAGAAAATGTTAGCATTTTTTTATAATTAATTGCATGTATTCTAATAAATTGAAGGTTCGGATTAAATAAATATAAAAAAATGTTATTTTGAGTCACGTATGAACATAGATAACAAATCTCACATAAATATAAAAAACAAATAACTGTATTATAGATTATATTATAGCTGGATTGTAGCACCTCGATCTCAACCTAAAATTGCGCTTTTTTTTTTTTTTTTTTTTTCCTCTTCGTAGCTCCAACATGTCCCAAGTTGTGTATACTCGTTGCCTTGAAAAATTTCTCATTTGTAGCCTTGTTAATCACCATGTCCTGTATTATTCTTACAATAAGCATAATTAACAAATTGCAAAGGGAAATTTTCTGAAAGTGGATCTACATAAGCGATTTCCAGCTTGCAAAGCGTATAATGCGCACTTGCTGTAACATCCATTGGCTGCCATATTTTGCGTGTTTAAAATTAAATAGCATCGTAATTAACGCGATGCTCAGCGAATTCGCTCATCGCATAGGATTTCACAGCTTTTACCTCAAAATCGTGCCGCGTCGCCGTTGCCGCTCATAAAAATTCACCTTAATGCGACGAGTGTAAAAGGTACTTATGAACTGACAGTGAGAAGCATAAAAAAGTCAATAATTGACACGTGGCAAAAACGCACGTGCAGCTGCAGCAGCTGACGATTAATTTTTTATTGTTAGTGACACCAATCAAATTGTAAACGTGAGGAGCATTGTCAAGGTTTCTCCATTTCTTAAGACAAGAAAATCTCTACTTCAATGCAGGGTTTCATCTTGTTAAGAATTGCAACATTAAGAAGTGCTGACAGCCGGCTGCTATTTTGATGTTTAATAAATATTAGTTTATATTTGTTCATGTTATAACAACGTATTACATGATGGTATTACATGATACAATTTTGCTTAACTCAATTTTTTTCTTACGATTTTATTTTTCTTTCCTCTTGTCAAGTGGCATAAAGTGATTTATATACACGATTTTTGCTTGTAATTCATTTAGAATATGTTCAAAGTCAATATTATAAAAAAAATACTAGTATAAAAATTTATTTTAAGGAAAAATTGTAAGCAAAATTCGTAAAATGTATAAAAATTGAAAGACCTTCTTCTTAATGATGTTAATTAGATGTTCCTAACAGTTGACAAAACTAATGACGTCAGCATTGTCATGATGTTGTCAGAATTTGAAACTCATGAGCTGCTCTATTTCATAATATAATTAAAAAAATTAACCATCATATTATAGTTAAAGGGATAAGAAATTACGTATTTTGATTGTAGATTACAATTTTATAATAACGTTTCAATAGCTACATGATATAGAACATTCAATAAGTTATTGTTTCTATTTCTATTAAAATCATCATACAATAACATTTGTTGAAATTTATAGCATAATATATAATTAAAGAATAAGGAAATATTAGAAAAGGCAATACCATGGCATAAATCAATTCGTAAACAAACTTAATTTGAAATAATATTTCAGAAATTTAACTCATTGTAAAAACACTTCTCATTGTAATTTTTTTTAATTTCCACGGTTTCCTCATTTATGTTCAAAATTATTGCTTTGTTATGACCAATAAGTTATGGTATGAATATGCAAGTAGGCTAAATATATTTGTACTAAGAAGTACAATTTCTATGTTTATCATCAGCGTACACGACGCTTCAATTTTATTTTTAACTCTCATACAAGATCATTCCAATAAAAACATTCTTGTACACCAGCATGTAAGATCAATGGTTTAATGGTATGATTGAACCGATGCCAAAAATATTTCATTTCCTTTTTAACATGACGCTGAGTTACAAATAAATCTGTGCTAGAATTGCTTCGATTTAAAATAAATTTATGTTTTGTAAACATTTTATTTATGATGAAATTCAACTTTTACTATATCAATTATCAGGCGGGAATCCAGGGGAGGAGCTGGGGGATTGCAGCCCCCCCAACCTCCCGAAATTTTGAATTTAACATGGGCAATATAGGCATTTCTCCCACTCCATTTTTTTTTTTTTTTACCATTGGCCTTATGGAGGCAGCCCCCTCTGAATTTTTTTTTTCTGTATCGCGCTTGGCAATTATAAAGAGTTGTAAGTTTTGTTAATTTTCTAGCCTTAAAATGGATATGAAGTCAGTTTCATAGCATGGCATGGGTGTATGAAAATTTACGCATGATCTTACGAGTTAGAGGAAATTTAAAAATAGAAAGACACTTTTTTATGATTTTTTGAGTGAATGTTAAGCAATGTTCTAGTATGCTGCGGCACTACAAATTATTGAAACTTAAAATAATTTATTCAAGAATGTGAACAAAAATAATATCTCCTGCCATTTATTTATATAAATTTCCTCAGTAAAAAATACAATATTATTATGTAAAAAAAAAACTAATAGAATCCACTTGCTATCAAGGTCGTTTATTAAGTCCACTTTGCTGTCATTGCCGACCAACCTAACTGAGGTTTCCATGTATCTTTTTAGTTAAATTAGGCAAATGTTAGGATGGATCAGTAAGTCGCGGCAGCATAAACCTTTGATTGAATTTATTAATGTATTGACTTTGAGTATGAGAACCAAGCAGCCACATGCCCGTAAACGAAAAAAAAAAAACTTTCCTACCTACTTTTCTCAGATGATTCGAAAGTTTGAAATTGTCAACCCTAAAAGTTTTTTTTTTCCGCTACATTTTCGCTGCAATATAATATTATGTACTAAATTTGATAATTTTTTTAGAGTAGACTCAACAATATTTTCAACATTTCTAACTTTAAATAAATTATAGTGTAGTCTACAATTAAATGTATAGTAACAAGTTGTCTTTGAAGGAGTAAATAAACATCATTTTTCATTGTTAAATTTGTTTAAAAGTTAGTGAAAACACATGTTATACGTTTACTACAACACTTTTATGACACTTGCGTAAATATTTTTAACAACTCAGTGTACTGCATGTTGTACAATGCAGTATATTGAGAAGTACTTAAAGTTTATTAATAGCTTCTACAGTACATTGAACTGCTTGGAATGTATTTTATTTTCAGATTCATTTAAATATAGTTTATTTACAACATTTACTTTTATACTGGTCATTTAAAAAGTTATAACATAATAAGTTGTGTATTTTTAAGTATACATTTTTTTTTTTTTTTAAAGTGACAAAAATTTATAAAAGTTAGTATATTATCTCATATTTTACATTTTTTAGAAGTTAAAATGTTCAAAATTCAAATAAACTTAAAATTATTTTACATAATCATATTTTTATTTCACCCCTGTTCAGTTTGAAAATTTATTTTTCTCTTTTAAAGCCACCCTAATTCCACAACTTGTCCCATAAACTGTTGGTATATTTCGTTATCGCTGTGCTTGCTTTAACACGCGACCTGATGCTGTAATCTATCGTCACGGGTTTTGCAGCAAGTTTCATGACACGATTTCAAATCACACACACACAAAAAAAAAATTGTATAATAATGCTATCAAGTTTTTTATATTTACAATTGCACCTGTATTGTAGTATTTTTTTTTATTACTAAAAGTAGTAAAATAGTATTTTTAAAGCCCTTTTTTATTCTAGATCGTTGAATATAATTTTGAAAATAAAATTCATAATTTCTTTATCTATATAATAATTATAATTATATTCTTCTATATTTTTGCTGTGTAAATTTGCAACTCATAAATAATGCTCAAACGATATTTCTGCAGTAGTTACTGCACTGCAGTTCCAAGAGAAAAAAGTTGTGCAAATCTTCAATTTAAGATTAAGTATATACATATACAGTTGATAGTCGTTAAAAAATATCTAGTTCATTATGCTTTCCTATAGACGACTGTAATATAGCAATGTCTACAAACAGAGCAAAAGTAACATTATTTTTTAACCTGAGTGTACTTAATATTACTTCTATCTTTTGTATTAAGGTTATATATTAATATTTTATATAAATATGAATGAAATTTCTATATTAACTTAATATGCTTACGTAAGTTTATTCTTTTAAATAATAATTATTCTTACTTTGAATGAAATTGTTAAGTATATATTATAAACTGTGTATTATAAGTACTAAATTTTAACAAGAGAGAAAGTATAATATATTAAAGTAAAATGAGAAAGAAAGTAACCAAGATATTTTCTCTGCAACAAAATTAACAGGTACACGTCGTAGCCACACACTCGTAGGCATTTCTTCGTGGACGTTTGGTATCGCGAGCCAAGTGTGCCAGTACGACTCTCTCTCTCTCTCTCTCTCTCTCTCTCTCTCTCTCTCTCTCTCTCTCTCTCTCTCTCTCTCTCTCTCTCTCTCTCTCTCTCTCTCTCTCTCTCTCTCTCTCTCTCTCCATCTCCCTTACGTCTATTGTTAGCTAGCCACGACACGCACTTCAAGACTACATACTTTCACCCTGATGTATTTTAATTATAAGGTACAAAAGATCAATAAATGTTTTTATTAAATTAATTAATAAACGGTCATAGCTAGCATTATAATTTTTTTTTCTATATTATGATAAAACTATATAGTAATTTCATTCGGTGTCAGAAATGAACGTATATTTCTCAACTTTTTGCTCTTGAGATTTTAAGCAATTTTTTTAGAGTACACTTCTAAAAAGCCAGAAAGTTACACGGTTTGTTATTCTTTGGGAGGCGTTTTTAAATACTTTTTTGGAGTCATCATGAGCCTGAATCATTTTGAGACAAATATACAGTTCAATAAGTTTAAGATTACTGCCGGAAGTAGCCGGAAGTAAAAGGTCTCTGGACTTTCTAGATCAGTTTTGAACTTCAAACTTTGCAGAGAGATTTATTTTAGAAATTTCAACCTCTCTGCAAAGTCTTAGAATTTTCGTAGTTTAGCCAAAATCTTTCCACTTTCGGCTACTTCTGGTGGTAACCTTACATTTGTTGAACTGTAGTTTGGATTATTTTCTAATATTCCCAAATCTTAAATAAAGGCTTCAAGTGAGTGCGCCCGCGATGCGCAACTGTTGTCGCTAAGGTCTATCTTACACTTAATAATTGAAAATTAAGCAAAGTTATTTTTTTAACTTTTCTCGATTATAAATAAAGTAAAAAATCTAAATCTTTAATTATCTACCTTATTTTTCAGTTTGGACCAAAGTTCCGTAAAGGAATTTTCCCTAAAAAAATCTTATTCTTAGTGAAAAAAAACAAAACAAACGAATTCACGTTTTTTTTTTACATAGGATGGTGGGAACACTGAAAAATCAGCTGACTTAAAGCCTCTATATTTATATGGTAATGTACACCTCGGGCCATATGAATTTTACTCCTGCCTCATTTACTGGGGCTGCAGCTGGGCACCGAATTCTGTATTAATTAACAAGTTTCAATTAAATTCGATTTAAGTTTGTGCCAAAATAAAATATAACACTTATCAGCACAATAATATGATTGACCCAAATGTATATGACGTTTTCACGATCAACGCCTCTCGCAATAAACGTTGACATTGAGACGTACAATCACGTGGTACTGTGATGGCCGCCATCTTGTAGTGACGTCACGATCAAATGTAGCTAATCCAGACATTATAGCGAACATACCTTCAATGAGACCAACGCAATCGGATACCAATGAATTTCGACGACCGTCCATCTCAACGTAAGTCTTTATTTTTAGTGTAACTACAAAAGACAATTGAGGAGTGAATAATAATAAAATTTAATTTTAATTTCTGAAGTAAGAAATCTTCAGAAGTAAAAATCTGAAGTAAGAAATACAACGTAAAATTTGATACAATTTTTTCTAATTATCTTTTTCTTCGAGATTATGATGGTATTTGGTTCTTAGATACATCTTTATGTACATTATTTGACAGGCATGGTTAAAAAGAGATCCAAAAAATTCTAAGCAATGCTATGTCGAGTTCACGAAGAGCCGGGAAGTTAAATGTACTTATTACCAGTACTCTATTTTATTTTATTTTATTTTATTTTTTATTTTGGAACAACTGGTTGTACATACAACATGGTTCACGTCAGACACTGAAAACAAAACATAAAACATTGCATAATCGATATAAATTTTAACCATTTATAAATACAATAATAAAAAATCAATTATTAACAGGTACATTAATCATAACACTTTCACTAATTTTGTTACTAAAATATGATTTCACTGAATAGAACTCTTTTTCAAGAGTAATTCTTTTTCAATTGAACCCTATAGAATAGGGTTCAATTGAAACAACAAGAATTAAAAAAAAAATGTTTTTTTTTGTAAATTTTATTCATCGTTTGCTGTTCTAAAATTATTTTAACTTAATAAATACAAATATTTTAGTAAATCTAATATTTAAAATCCTATACTGTCATTAATGAGTGCGATTTACGAAGAAGTTAGCCAGGTTTCTAACCACGTTTAGCTTAACCACGTTTAATTATACCTGTTTTACTTGTTAAACCATACCTATAGTTAAACGTGGTTAAGCTAAACGTGGTTAGAAACCTAGCTAACTGCTTCGTGAATCGCACCCAATATATCTGTCTTAGATTATATATATATTTTTTTTAAAATAGATTCTAAATAGTGAAATTTAATACATTATTCACTGATATAAAGGTTGATACAAAGAAAATGTACTCAAAATCCATGCAATGGGTGCGACTCACGAAGCAGTTAGTTAAGTTTTTAACCACGTTTAGCTTAATCACGTTTAACTATACCTGTTTTACGTGTTAAACCACCTAGTTAAACGTGGTTAAGCTAAACGTGGTTAAACTAGGTGGTTTAACACGTAAAACAGGTATAGTTAAACGTGGTTAAGCTAAACGTGGTTAGAAACCTGGCTAACTGCGTCGTGAATCGCACCCAATATATTTTTTAGAGTTACATCGCTTATTTTTTTTTCGTTATAGTAACAACTTTCAACTTGAATATTCACCAGTCGATATGTTATTTTTGTAATACCTTGAGTACAATAGTCTGAGAAGCAAGACTCGGAATAAAATCGGTGTCTTTCAAAGCTAGTTTATTTGCCGCTACCACCACTAGGCAAAGAGTACTGGCAGTTGCCCCTCTTTCTTTATAGGCCAGGAATAGATTCTCAACGCTCTCCACAATATATAGAACAAAAACCTCGACCAATACTTTCTGTGTTTAACCTTGTACTTATGAATACAAAAAAAAATACATAATTTTACACAATAATGCGAATTTGAGATTTTAATGTGAATTAATAATACTAAAATGATGTATGAGATTAAATAATATCTTCATTATTCTGGTTTTAGCGCTTAGAAAATTTACTTTTCATGCATTTTTACTTTTTAGCCAATATAATGCATGTGTTACACTGTGGTAAACTTTTTAAAACTAATACATTTTATGTACTATTCTATTTTCATTTTTAATCTTATTTTTTGGGGATTTCTTTACTATATCGCACAAAATTGCAAATCTCTCTCTTTTTTAATCTATTAATTTCGGTAAATCAGGGCAGAAATAAAATTTAAGCTATCTAGTAGGGAAATTTTTAATACATTACAAAAGAATCAATTGAAAAAATTCTTAAGTACAAACAATAGAATTGCATCTTTCTCCATTATGAAGCCATTTTCTGGTCATTCGCAATGAACCATTTGTTGTTATCCAAAAGTTTTATAAGTTTCCTCATTTAAAAAACGCTGACGCAACATCCTCTCAATAATTAATTGCAAAAAAAAAATAGACTTTTTTTTTATTTTTAGCTTGCACGAACAATTGAACAAAAAGTTTAAAAATTCTCAACTTTGACAGTTATTTATTTCATCCTGTCTAATTAACTCACATTTTTAAACGGAAAGTTATTTTTGTAACAGCAAAAATTTTCAAGAGTAGTAAGAATTTTTACAACAAGACTTTTTTTTACATTAAATTTCTGTTTACAATATAAAAATTTAGTTTTATTTATTATTAGGAAATAAGAAGGTCTATAATTTTGTCTCATCTTTTGAGTCACCAAAACAATAAAAATACATGATTTTTGGCAACTGTTGGAATAAAGCTATTGTTAGCAGTTTATAAAAAAAATCTTACAACATGATATCATTGTTAATTAAAATTATTATAAATTTGAAAGTATTGTGTAATATTAATTTTATTTCATATAATTTTTTTAGGGATGAATCTCAGTAGATTGATATCTCGCAATCGGCGCGCCCGAATGCAACAAGACTTGCAGGGGACTTAGAACTCACCATCATACAAATTTTGAAACGAATCCGTCTTATCAGTTTTGTAAAAATTGTGCTAGGTAGAAGTTTAACATTGGCCTTATGGACGAAAACCGGAAATAGAGCTGTTGTAAGAAACTGCAAGACTGAATTTGCTCAAACCATAAGCGATTAGGTTTTAGAACATTACTCCCCATTTTTTAATATTAATTTATTTCATTCAATTCCTTTGCAGGAAAATATTCTTTGACTCCAGCAGTAACTGATATTAATCGTTAATGTTGTCAAAATAAAAGGGAAATTGCATGCACGCTGTTCCACACTTTTTGACTAGCGTGACTATACAGGGATATATTTTTATTTAAATTAAGTATATATTCATGTTCAACTCTAAGTTAAATTATCATAATATTAATATAAATTGATAAATTATATATCATTAATGAAATAATTAGAAATTAAAAACTATTTATTTTATTTAGAATGTATACTAAATTTAAACACACTTTGTCACTTTCTTTATGAATAATTATAAACAACTTGCGACAGTGCTGCTACAATTGGAGGGTTTGGGAACTAAATTTTTCTTACCAAAAAACCTCTGAGACAGTCATCACTTACAACTGTTTTACATTACAGTACATTTCTTGATGATATTATAGACGATTTTTCAAGGCTATATCGCGAGAGGTATGATGTATTCATAAAACTATAAGAATGAAGTGTATGATATTCGATAATCATGATCTTTTTTTTTTTTTTTTTTTTTTTTTTTTTTTTACAAGGATACACCCCTAAGAGCTTACAGCTCGCGGCGGGGTAATGGGTAGGGATAAGGTAGGGAACGGATGCCACGGCCTGTTACGCGTCCCAGCATTTGCTGAGGTGAGACTGAGGGAACCG
This sequence comes from Siphlonurus alternatus, assembly GCA_949825025.1. Classification (NCBI taxonomy): domain Eukaryota; kingdom Metazoa; phylum Arthropoda; class Insecta; order Ephemeroptera; family Siphlonuridae; genus Siphlonurus; species Siphlonurus alternatus. Next base: position 22,561,323 of record OX463783.1, on the reverse strand, counting down.
TGGAAAACCTCAGTCAGGACGGACACCTCTACTTTTTCTCAATGGACCAAAGCGATACCCAAAGCCTGGGGAACCACACACAAATGCATCACTGCACTGGGTGGAAAGCGAGACGAATTTACCCCAGGGAGGGAGCAGCGTATTTTTTACTTGAAACGGTCACCCATCCAAGTACTAACCACGCTCGACGTAGCTTGACTTCGGTGATCTAACGAGAACCGGTTAATGCACTGCGCCACTGCGCCATGCATTTACAATCTTATTGTTCTGACTCAATTTATTACTTTTATAACTTTTACTATACTCTTTTTAATTGAATAATTTATAACATCTGATGTAATAAAAACATCTAATTCTAATTATATAAAATTCTAATTCAAAAGCACTTAAATTGAATAAATTTATAAACAAGTTTAGTATGTTTATAGTAAACAAAATTGTAAAACAAAATAACAAAAATTTAATGTACTTTTCTAAAATTAAAAAATACAACACGTGTATAAATATATACAAAAAAAAAATCCACTTGAAAAATAAATTGAAACATGTTTAAATTTGGCGCGCAAAATGGCGTGACACGCGAGCTGAAGTGGTTGTTAGTTTATTACGTCATCGTGAGTAAAGTTAAGTGTTTACCATATGAAAATCAACATAGCAAGGGTTTACAATATCATGGTGAAGTATAGGTAGAAAAAGCAGCCTTATATCAGTGAAAGTTATATTCATAAGAGTGAGTACCATGCACCATGACTATAATAATAACAGAACGGAACCACGCAATCTCTCAGGGCAAAAGCAAAACCACTAACTAACCTTTCTACTATATTGCTCTCTCCTTTCATTTTTTTTTATTTCACACAATTATAAATAAAAGTTTTGATATATTATGAAATAAAATAACTTTTCATTTTTCTTGATCATTTTACTTTTTTTTTTTTTCTTTGTTTAGATACAGTAAAATAATATTATTGTAAATTTAAATTTATAAACAGGACATTTCAATTTAAAATGCTTCTATCCAATTTATTATTATCAGATGACTTGTGAAATAAATAAGCAAATTGCAAAATTGATAGATAATATTTTTGGAACATAAAAACTTTAGTTGTATTAATTTAATTTTTGAAATACAATATTAATTAATGCTCTCACAGAGTATTAATTTGAATATACGTGTATGTATCTTACCTATAACAGGCCAATGTATTATCATCTGCAAAATTGCAAAATGTAGAAACATGCATAACTAAAATTAGTGGTCACTAAAGCTTTGAAATAATGTTTTTTTTTTGAAGATACGGTACCAAATGATGTAAGACAATTTTAGCAATAATGAAATTTTCAACGTTTGGAGGTAGTAGGTAATGTAATTAAAGACTTTGAATCTTTCAGTCTCATATATCCAAACCTATGTAAAAAAAACAAAAAAAAACAGGCATTTAAATTTTTGTCATTAAAGAAATTTTTTATAGTAAAATAAGTTCTTGAATCATTATCAGAAGACCCCTAAATGAGGTGGGGGTAGGTGATGATTTCAAATTAATAGCTACAGAGAAAAAATTTAAATTTTCTAACATGGTGTCTTATGGAGAAAATTTTCCCGCCGGGAAACACTTGAAGTCTCTCCATATCTTTATGGTGTGTCAAATACTTGGAAGTAAAATAGGTGTTATATAAAATGGACACATGTCTAATACGTCAACGACAATTAAATATTACTCACTCAAACACTCATAAGTTATCGTAGAGATAATTAATAATGTTTCTAAACATTTTTTATACCTTTCCTTTTTACTATTATGAAGGGTCAGGTAAACACAAAATCAATTAATCAAAATAATTTTTAATATCAAAGTTCGTGATAATTAAAAAGAGATTAATTAATTTAAAAAAAAAGTGTTGTAAATTGTATCCTTTGATAGTGTAATTTATTAAAATGTGGCTTTAGAGAGTATGTATATGTTAATGATATTTTGTAATTGATAAACAGTATGATGAAATGTTAAGTAATTACAAATTGATTTCTTATCAATTATAATTTATTTTTAATGAAAATCAACAATAGTCTTCAATTAGTGCGTTTCAAATATAGGTTTTGACACGTGTAGCTCTTACAGTAACTAGTACTATTATATTTAAAAAAAAATCATGTTGTTATAGTCCTTGAATTTTTTAAATTGTTGTAAATGAAGAACTAGAATAATTATTTTAATTAATTTAACATACAAAATATTACCAGTTGATTTGAAAAGAAAGGGCCCCTTTTTAAGCTCTGAAAATAAATGCAAAGCTTAATCATCTTTGGCCCCAAAGGCTACCACTAATTTCAAAATTTTATTAACATTCATGTACATACAATATATTTTAGATTTTAGGATATATCACTATTAAAATTATATAAAAATCCAACCTCAAATAGTATAGTATTATATGGTAGTTTATCATATTCATTTGATGTGTATTTTTCAATGTGAATTTATCACCATTAAAATATGTACGAGTAATTCAGATAAAAAATATGAAATAAGATTTTCATCATTATGTGCTTGAAAATTAAGATCTCCAATTTTCATTTTTTTCAAGTTACGTTATATTTTAAGTCCATAGTTTATTATTTTTGTAAAATATATAAGAGTTTTGAAAACAATTTTTTTGGTAGTTTATAAAATTTTCGAAACAAAGATTTATTAATAAAAATATTAGGTATTAAAAAGATGTGTGACGTAATATGTTCGTTGAGAGAGAACAGATATCAAGAGAAGCGCCACTTTCGTTTATTAGTGTTATAGTTCAGCCTGTATACATCTATCTGTCGCAATACATAACCTTGCTATGTCTCTCTCTCTCTTCGCTTCAAACTGCAGTTTCAAAATATTTTCATAAAAAATACTACAATAAAAGTTCTATTTTCAAGAAACAGGAATCTTTCTTCTTAAAATAATATTTATTTTAATTTGATTTTTAAATCAGCTGATAATGTGTCAATGTGTTTGATTCCATTACTAAAACAAATAATTCAAATGACAAGTTAAAATAAATTATTTCTACTGTTAGTTCGTAAATTTGTATAGACAAAAAAGTTATTGGTATATATCTAACGAAAACTCCCAATAATTTATTTTAGATTGATTATTTTTTCAATAAAATTTATTCCTATAATTTCCATAATATTTAGAACAATATTTTAAAAATAATACTCCGTATTTACGTTAATTCAAAGTGGCAAAGCATGTATCTCTTTGGGCATATTGCCCAAAATTGCACCTAAATTGCAAACTATGGCAACTTTTTTTTATATCTTATTAAAATAGAGAGCATTTTGGGGGCCATTTACAAAGAAGTTTAACCCTACAATACAAATTGAAGCTAAAGTAGGGACCCTACTTTAGCTTCAATTTGTATCCTCTGCATGGGTTAAAACGAGTGCTAAACATGGTACTAAACCTGAGGCTAAAAATGGTGCTAAAATTGTGAGCTAAATCGGGGTTTAGCAATGTTTAAATAGATACGTTAATCCCCGATTTAGCTCACATTTTTAGCAACATGTTTAGCCCCTGGTTTAGTACTATGTTTAGCACTCGCTTTAACCCGGGGGATAAAAATCAAGACTAAAGTAGGATTAAAGTGCTTTATGAATGCCCCCCGTTGTTACCCAAATGATATGATGAAATTACTTTTAAACAATTATAAAGCAAGTAAGACACGTTGAACTCCTAACTCAATGGAGTACCAACCTCAAATTTTTTTATTGCAGAAATGGATAGAGGGTGCAAAAATATGCTACTCTGAATTTTTCAGATTTTTCTGTGACCAGGAAGTATTTTAAAAAAATTATTGAAAGTCCATTTTGATGACGTCACGATGCGCCTCTTCTTAAGAAAAGGATAGGACATTAACGCCCGTGATGTCATAAAACGGACTTTCAATAATTTTTTAAAAATGCTTCCCGGTCTCAGAAAATTCTGAAAAAATTCAGAGTAGCATATTTTTGCACCCTCTATCCATTTCTGCAATAAAAAATTTTGAGGTCGGTACTCCATTGCTATTTTTTTTCAGTTACTACATACAGTTTATCTGCAAAAAAAAAAAAACATTAAGTAACTGAATTACAAATTATATTACTAGACATTTGAATGTCACATTTTTATAGTCAGACTCACATTTAAAGAGAGGCAACAAAAAAAGTGCATGAAACTTCTCTCTTACACATTATTTCGTTTTTAAGTGTTTCAGAGTCACCGCAGAAGGTATAAATATCACATATGAGACACTGTAAAAAAAAAATAATAATAAAATTAAAAGTTTTTAAATTCTATAAGAAAAACAATATTATTATTATTGAAATTTCTTATATTTAAAATATAATATATTCATGCATGATGAAATTAAGATACTATACTTTCAAATTGATAAATTGTACACTATGAGGCACTTAATTAATACACAAAAACAACTCCCTAAGTCCACTTTTTATACTAAGGTATTTTTAGTGCTATTATAAGTATATAACATAAGGTCTGTTCGTAAATACACAATCATGCAGAAAGAATCGATTATTTATGATGAACCTTCTGTACATGGAAAATAAGGTTCGTCACAAATAATCGATTCTTTCTGATTGTGTATTTACGAACAGACCTATTAAGTTATGCGCATATTAATGAACTAATTTGAAATTCAAAAATAATAATTAAATTTAAATTAACTATTTTTTAAAAGCAAAATAATGAGATAGACAAAAATTTTAGGTTTAAATTAAGATACTTTTCCCACTTCAGACTGTGTAATTTATTTCAATGCTGCTAAATAAATTGTTAAATTATTCAAAATGAATATAAAATTTAATATTATCCTGTATAACTTACTTCATAAAATAAACCAATTGTATTTAATTCTCGTGGCATAAATATTATATCCATGCATTTCGTATCTCTTACTGCATTAAATTTTACTATAAAGACCAATTCGTTCTATTCTTCTTTGGCTCCAGGGATAACCAAAATAAGTATAAGTGGCATTTCGTGTTCATTACCTGCAATATACACGCAACATCCAAGTTTAAAGAAGAAAGGAAATTTTGATCATAATAATTACAATTGCAATAAATATACGATGAGTTGCACAGTCAGTAGAGTGAGTTTTAAGGTATTTTTCTTTATTATTGTCTATGGAAAATCACCGTGTAAGATTCAGCAGTTAATTTAATTTACTCTTAATAACAAGCAGGTTCCATTGAACCCTTTCTATAATTAATCTTTTCATGGAAAACATAATTTCAAAACTGTAAAACCACCCCTTTGACCGCGAATTCTGGTTGCATTTAATGGATATTACCAAAAGCTGTAGCATACACTAAATTGTATCAATAACACCATATTGTTAATTTTGTGCACCTATTTCTAATTATTAGATTGTTGCGATTGTATCATCAACATTTAGAAAAGATAAAACAAAAATAAATATAATTATTTGTAATATTAGCTCCAAGTATCATTATTAAAGTATTCTTCATTTATAATAATATTATTAATATTACACTAATATTAATATTAAGCTTTTCACAAGTGGCTGTTGCTAAAGAACACCCACTCGTGCATCCGGGAGGTGATTGATGGCATCCTCCATCAATTGCCGACTATCCTGACTGAGGTTTCCATGGTTTCCTCAGTTACAACCAGGCGAATGCTGGGATGGATTGCTTAGGCCATGGCCACCCCGGTTTGGAAGGGACCCACAAAAGTATAGGGTCTACGAAGTCTACGAAGAGCCGGGAGGTTAAATTCAGTCACTTAATTGTGGTCAGTACCCTATAATAGGGTTCAGTTGAGAAGCTAATATTATACAAGAGTTTCTTAAAATTGTCAGCATTTCATTCATTTTTCTTTATTGTCTGTGTACAGGCATTATTGATTTACCACTGAACAAATTGTAGGTTGGTATATATAATATTATTGCAGCATTATGATGTTTACAATTATTATCATGACTTTAAAATAAAGTGCAAATAAATAAAATTTCACATGATTTTAGACAATGTAGTTCAAACGGCTTGTAAGCTAATGCAAGTAAGAATTCCTTTTCTTGTATGACTTAACTTATTGAACTGTAATTGAAAAAAATTATATATTATGCATTCTCTGTTTGTCATTCATTACTCCAACAAATACGCATTTTGATTTGTCAAATTTTGTATCATTATACAGTCGTCACCTTGGAAAAAAAACTGACGACAGATGGCATTAACAATGATGTATTCTTCAAATAATATTGATATTTCTATCTTCTATTGGTGAAAAAAAAGTTTAAAGGTTAGGAGTAACGAAAGGAATTGGGGGCGCTTGCATGTGACGTCAGATCGTGAGTTTCAACTGTTGTGGGCATCCTTGATGATGGAGCTAACCTATGTATAAGCATAGGACAAAACAGCTAATTAAAAATATTATTTAAAAATATATCAAAGAAAAAACTTAAAATTCTGAGGTGAGCAAAAATTTTCAAATTTAATTTCAAACTTTTTGATCACCTCGCATTTTTTTATTTTCATTTTAAATAATTTATAACGTTATTTTTTATTCTTTTGCCTGCATACAAAATTTTCTACCACTCCACTGTCATGGCGGCCTGCGCACGCATGTTTCCACTCATCCCCTGTAAAGTAGATTGATTGCGTTTCTCATGCAACCACCTTATTGGCATCATAACCTGATATATGAGAGTTTGTTGCAAAATGATAAATTTTTTAAGAAAGTTTCTTTTTGCTTATCAGTGAAGATGCAGGATATTTTTTTCTTGGTTATCTTGATATCATATTACAGAGGGGTCATTTTAATATGATAGAACTTGAGATATAAAATCTAGTTTCCAATGCATGATACTTTCATCCCTTAGTGTTTTATCACAGAAATTTATTGACTACGATTAGCTTCCTCCCCCATGACTACGGCGGAAGCACTTGCCAGATCTTTGCTCGATTAATCGAGAAGAAATCCCACAAAAATATTTTTTATATTCGTATTTTGAGACGTTCAATGTTAAAGTGGCTGTCATTAAGACATTGAGTTTTACAAACAAAGATTATTTATTCAATAAATGTTGCTAGTAAGATTACTATGTATATATACTATAAAACACAGATAATCTAAATTTAACAGTGAAACTTTGTGTTTTTTTACATTAATAACTTTGTTACATAAAACTGAACAAATTATGGACTTGTGCTCTTTTCCCTACATCAATTTGCATGAACTCTTGGATTATTATGAATGTACTTAAGCCCTTTCTATGTCATCATGAGATTATGCCATGTTATGAATAAACGCACTCGCTCTCTGAAGCTACAAAGTAACGCATTTTGTTAGATGGACTTGTGCCTTTTCCCTACTGTCACGAGTTTTTTATACGCAGAATGAACTTATGTCGTTTCCTTTTTACCATGAGCATATACGATTAATCAACTTAAATTTTTCACTGGGGCTACTTAGTTAGTTACGTATTGTGTTCAATAGACTTGTGCCCTTTCCTTGCTACCATGAGTCTTTACACTCTTAATGGACTTACGTCCTTTTGATTCTTGCTGCTATGAGATGATTTTTATAAATTTAATGGACTTGAGCTTTTCCTCTGTACCAATAAGATTGAACGCTGCATAGACCCCGCTGCATGCTGATTGTACCCTTTCCTTAATTGCTATCAGGATTTTATACTGTGAATGCACTTACGCCCTTTTCCTGATACCACAAAGTTATAGCCGCATATAGGGACTTTCATATGCTGACTTACACCCCATCCCTAATACCACTAGGCTATAATAAGCTATATATTAAATTTGGTACTCCTTCCTTACTACACCACGAGGTTTTCATACTGTAAATGGACTTACGCCCTTTTCCTGATACCACGAGGTTATGGATTGTTGTACGCGGCTAGAAAGGAGCGGCAGAGGCAGCAGGCAGCGAGTCTCGTCTCTCGTCACAGCTTGATCTGGGCCGGCTTGCTGGTTACCATAGCAACCAGCAAGCCGAGAGAGCTGCTGCCAGTGCCCACGTACCCTCGTGCACCACTAACACGAATCGCCACTGATTACCATTGTGACCGATACTTGTTTACTGCAAATATAACTGATGACGTCATAACAAACGGGTCTTTCAAAATACGTCATAAAATAATATGACATCATGATTTTGTAGGCATATTGTCGGCTGCATGTACGTGCTAAAGTTAGTCTCGAAATTAATTCCTCCTGGCTATTTGCAACATTTTTCTTAGAATTTTCTTTCATAATGATGACAAGAAGAACCAATACTGTTGAAGAAAAATATTTGTTGACCAAAACTATTATTAAAAAAGAGATGTTGTGAGTTACGTTAACCCGCACAGTATACGATTTTAAAGTTTTCTGCCTACATCCCGAAGATCTTCGGGCGACTTCGGGCATATCCGTGCTACCCAAGACTTAAACATGAAACTCCCGTATATTATCATTTTTTAAATTATAATATGAATTTTAAATTGACAAGTACAACCCGAATAATGTAATAGGAAGGGGGGAGGGGCAAATATAAGAAATTTGATTTTGAAGAAAATACAAATAGAAAAAACCTGGTTCTCGCTTTAAGGCGGATTTCCATGGAGCGTGGAAAGCGAGAAAATCGCGTGCCATAGCCAATCAAAGGCTCGGAATTTCCTCGCCTTGCGGGGGGCGTTTTTTTGCCAACATGGCCGCCATACGAGATTGAAGCAAGTGCGCTTTTCTCGCCCCGCCAAGCCTCGCTCGACATCGCTCCATGGAAATGAGCCTTTATTGAAATATTGATTATACTAACAATTACAGCTGTGTTTTGACTGTCACAATAATAAATTAAGATCACCCTATGTAAGAATATAATTAAAATTATGTTATATGCAATGAGAGAAACAGAAATAAAATTCATGGATTGTTTTGACGTAACAGAAATTTAACGTATTTTCGATCGGCTATTGGAACTATTAACACACAAAATTTGAAAATTCAAATCAGTGTCACTACCTCATATTGCATGGTCTCTAGTTATCTTGCTACTAGTACGTGTGATCTTTAGCATAAAATAGTGAAACACTTTAATATGCAATCACTTTGTTCCATTCTTTCTGACTAAGTCTGTACTTGCTGAATGAATCTATTGCTTGTGACCTTGAGAGTACAATCTGAGTAAAATATAATGTGACAAAAGTCCCAACACTATTTTTTATTAACACCTTCTTTTACGTGATTTCGTCCTCTTAAAATATGTTTTAGAAAATTACTTTTCTTTAAGGTTCATAATATTATACTATCATATTTTTTTATACTAAGCATTATGAGAGATGAAGATTAACATGAATGTACATATATAATTAAGTTATAATTTTGAGTTTTTTATTTGTATGGAATTTAATTTAAATTGCAGTTTGTTAACACACTTTAACGTTAAGGAAATTGAGACGTCTGTAATTAAAGAAAATGTTTATTTTTAAATTTATTGGCGCCTTGTCAATTATCAGGTCATATGTTGTTAAGTATGTTGACAAGAAAGTGACTGATCTAATTTTCTTGGTGAAACTGATTGATTAAAAACGAACCAAAGTTGACTTGATACGGTGATCATCACTTTCGATTTTTTTTTTAATTTTAACTTTTTATTTATATATTTCGTCATCTTAGAATACACAAGTGACGAGTGTGTCGTATATACCATAAGATTTTGATACAATTATGGACCTCATGTATATGTAGTATAAGGTCCATAATAGAAAGACAAACTCGTGGGTTATAGTAATTACGACATTTATATTCTGAGGCGACGATTTCAAAATAGAATTTGATTATAATGATACGAATACAATTTTTTTAACTGTTTAATTTATTTACTTATTACAGTAAAGATTTGAAAATAAAAAGTTGTTCTTAAATAAACCATCATAGCATTGGAATTCAAGTTCTTAAATTATTCAAAGCAATTGAATAAAGAATGATGAAGGCATTTCCTTTTAATAAAATTCCTGAAACAAATAATCTAAAAATACAACAGATCTCCTCCATGTCTTTGTGTAGATGTCAAGTGTGTCAATAATCTGCAATCATGACGTCATCAGCATCTATAATTAACTCAATTGACTATAATTATTTTGTCACATTTCCAATTTAATGAATAGGGGAACGAGTGGGAAGAGCGTTTTAATGTTTGAATTCAATTTTAGACACTTTGTTTTTGTTAAAAAAATTTGCTATTTTTTATGTTTTTTTCATAGCTATAATATTATGTTCTGGGAACACAAGCAGGAAAATGTACTGGATGAATTGATTTCACGAGAATTTTAACTAATATTTTTACTAGAAAAAATTGTCATATTCCAACATTAATGTTCTTTTCCTCATAAAAATTGCTTTTTTTCCCAATGCTTTCTATAAATTCATTTACTAATTAATTTGGAAAAATATTGAAATAATAAACACTAAAGGAGTGCTAGATCCAAAATAAAATTGTTCATAAATAGAAACAAAAAAGCAGTCAACCAATCTGAAAAATCAAAATTTCACTTGGTTTGGTTAAGTGAACCGGAAATTTTGATTTTTCAAATTTGACGACAGAATTTTTGTTTCCAATTCTAAATATTTCTAGAACTCTATTAATACATTAAAAAATTATACAAGAAAATACCACAAGTTTTTCAAACGACTCAACATCCTAATGACTGTAAAATAATTACCACTATCATTTTATAACTGTTATAAATTACTATCCTTATTTAAATAAACATAATTACTATCATCACATGAATATATTATACATACAACAAAAAATATGGGACTATAAAATATTTAAATGAGTCTTAATTGCACTTTTATGCAGCTGGAAAAGGATCTCAGGTGCACTAACGTTTCAGAATATGTTGGTTATATTATATAGACTACACTGCAGTATTTTATGTGTGTCATTCGATTCTGACTCTCCTGGTATACGAACCAGATGGTCACTAATACAGCTTCATTCAATGCTGCTACCATATAGTACCACATGATCCACTTAGCAGCTTTAATAAATTCACTAACATGTTCCAATCAAATTTTACAACTTTATTATTTTGTATAAAATTATAATATAATTTGAATTACAAATTTAATATAAATAAAGAAATATTGCTTTATTATTATTTTCTATTAATTAATATTATCGACTATTCCTTTGATAATTATATGGATTAAAATATCAAATCAATGTGTATAACCTGTTATTGTTCTTGATAAATGTAATTTAATTGTTGGTTTTTATTTGTTAATATATATTTTTTTCAAAATATAAATTTATAACCAGCCCCTACAATGATTCCTAAAATTAAATATAAACTAATACTTGAATTAAACAACTCTTAAAAACTCTTAATTGCCATATATATTACATGACATATTTATTCAAGTTTATATTTCTTAATATTTTATTTAAAAAATAAATATCAGAATCACTATTCATACAGTTATAACTTTGTTCTTTACACGATAAATACGCTGAAACTTTCGTTTCATCGTTAAAATAACTCGGTATTTCTAACTGCTGCCTTGAATTTCATGACATATTATAATTTTTATATAACAAGCAGAAAACTGTTAAATAATATCATTTCTTACATTTATTTGTGATTGTTTCCTTTAAAACTTAAAATTTTGAATTGCATAACACTCAAAAATACAATACATTTCGTTTATGGAATAACATCTCTACGCTACTCTAAAATATTTTATTTTTGTCACAAAAACAATTAATGTCATTTTAACCTGAGGAAGAAATAGAACGTAACTTTTGATTACACGAACGCTATCGTATAAGATCGATACACAGTAAAAACAGTTGGTACCATCTTTAAAAAATGTCTTACAATGGGGTAAGGAGGACTTTATATTATTATAATATACACTCAAGTCAAAATAAAAATGTCCATCTTGATATATAATTTCACTCTGAAATTAGACAATTTGTTAAGAACTATAAAGTGCAGCACAGACAATGAATAATAATCATAATGTCAACCAACTTTTGTTTTGGTGCTGTACAAATTGCCTACATTCAAGGCGTGATGATGTATCAAATTTTACATTTTCTTTCGGACAGAATAAAGTGAATAAACATTATCTCATTCTGTGAGCACTTTTTTTTTTCTTCAATCAATTGATATTTGACTTAAACTTCCCGGCTTCGTGGACCCAACCTAGCATATTGCTTAGTGTTTTTGTGAATCCCTTCCAAACAGAGGGTAATCATGGCAATCTATCCCAGCATTCGCCTGAGGAAACCATGGAAACCTCTGTTAAGATGGTCGGCACTTGATCGAGGACGCCATCAATCATCTTAACACTAAATTAACATGAGAAAAACTTAATTATTAATTTGAACTTGAGTTAATTAATTAAATGTCAACACATGTGTTTGAATATTAACTTAATTAAGGTTACTGGAAACTCAACCTTGTCAAATATCTTGCAAGTTATATTCACGCAAGGAAAATTTGTTACTATAAAACACATTGTAAATAGACATTAAATGCATAAAAATATATATTATTTTTTTTTATTTTTACTTTTTCAATAATTTATTCATAATATAATTACAAGTCTCTTTGAGCATAATTTACAAAGAATTAAAAAGCAAAAAGTGCAATTTTTTTTTACTGACCACATTTATGGAGTCATTCAAAGTCAAACTTATGTTGAACATGGTTGGAGATATCTTAATTTATGAATCGTGGTCATTGTACAGTTGTTACCTCGAAATATTTCACCTTTGCACCTTTAATTGTTAATCAAATACCTTGTGTTATTCTTATACGATGAATAGTAATTAACAAAGCTACAAAGGAAAATTTTCCAAGTCCAACATTATAATTCACAAACGCATACCAATATTTTTCTACAGTGTACCTCTAGCAAAGAGGTTATGAGTCAGCAGCTACCACCAACACACACAAGTGCAAAAGCCTCATCGCGTACTCAAACCACGTTCCGTATTATTTAAAATAATTTATGTATGACTTTCATCCCCAGAATGCGCATTGTGTACTATTTGGAAGTAGTTTATTGTTGCCTCTTTTATCACACTAAAATAGAATATACCGCATTACAACCTAGAATATATATGAGTTTATAATACCTAAAAATTATATAAATTACTTTTTACTAAAACTAGAGCAAGATAGCTTATTAAAATCAACGGACACGATTCACGAAGGAAGATTTATTATTATCCACGGTTAGCATCATAAACTAACCATGGTTAGTCACAGCGTTAGTGAGAAGTCTGGTTATCTTCCTGGTTTATATTTTCATGACCAACCGTTCTTAAAATGATTTCACTTTTAAATATTATAATAGAGTAGAACGATTGGTGCAGGAACATTGTATGATTTAATGATTTAACAAATGAAATTTTTTTTCCTTGACTTTTCTGATTTTCAGCTGAAAATCTAGTTCACTAAATAAAACATTTGTGAAACAAAATGAAAAGTTAAATTGTTATAAATATTGAGACAAAATATCAATTTAACCCTGTGGGGTATTTGTATAAAAAATATATATATATATATTGTTATAAAAATCACGTTCCATATATGAATACATGTTTAGAATACAATATAATAAAATATTCAATTATTTATATCAATCCTATATTTTCAAAATTTTATAGATACTTGAAAAAATGGAAACATTTTGGAGTAGTATAATTTAGCATGCAATATCATTTGTTTTCCTATCTCTGTAAGTACGAAGAGATTCGGTCATGAGAAGAGGTGGTTTTCTGCAACAAGCATGCCTTGTTTCTACTGCTGCTCTGCGCTATGTAGTAGAACGTTATAGAACCGCCCCCTAACCCTTCCTCCCTCATCCCTCTCTGAACCGCCCTCCGCTGCGGATGTGGAATCGATTTTCAGCCGTGCAAAGCTCTCGCTCTCTCGCCCTTCTCTTTCTCTCTCTCTTTTTTCTTTTTCTCTCATTCTCTTCTTCCTAATATAAAAAATCTTATTTATATCTCTTTTTTTTTTACTCTTTCTAATAATATAATTGCTAAATTGCTAAAACGCAATCTTGATTCTTTCAAGGAAATGCAACAATCTTGATTACTTGTTTGAAAATTTTTATTGTATCTATTTATAGTTCTATATAATACAATATAACATTCAATAAGCAATAATCATTTTTTAGTGAATGAAATATATTTCTTGCAACAGTAGTATCAAATTAAATTACCATTTTATGCTTTGTATATTTATATCCGACATTATTATATGTTGCCTACTAATATAAGAAAAAGGAAGGCAGTTATTTATAAAAAGAGATGCGTGCAATGAATATGAATAGATGAATAGTGTAACAAAATGCAATATATTACCATTCTCTTTTGCACGATAAAGCATTTCTGTTGCATTAAAATTTAATTTATTTTTTTTTTTAATTTTTGTATTTAAAATTTAATACAAAAGTGTATATATGAATTTAATAATCTTCAATTGAATATATTTTTGTATTATGAAAAGGATATTTGTACACATCGATATGGATTGCACGGTGAACTTTACTCCTGCCTCACTTTCTAAAGCTCCAATAGGATAAAGAGATGCATATTTGCAATTTTAGGTGATGTAAAAAGAGCACCCAGTCTATCAATATCAAAACAGTTTTGGTTTTTACCACGTCTCCATAGACTGCGTACGTTTGTAGAGACGTTTATAAACAAAGCAGGAGTAAATTTCACGGTGTCCATACAGAGGTGTATTTTTATTATATAAAATTGATGCAATTCACGATATATCCAGAAAGATACCCAGGTTCTCACTAGCCAAAGTTAGCGCCAGCCTAAAGGTGGATTTTCATGGGCGATGTCGCGCGAGGCTTGGCGGAGCGAGAAAAGCGCACTTGCAGTAAAATCGTATGGCAGCCATATTGGCGAGGAAAAATCACTTTCCCGCAGTGATTTAATCGCGTCGAAATTTTTCCTTGCCAATATGGCCACCATACGGTTTTACTGCAAGTGCGCTTTTCTCGCCCCGCCAAGCCTTCGCCCCATGGAAAAGCACCTTAAAGCCGGTATATTACACGATACAATTTTTCTAATTACTGCATACAATTTTTTTTTAAAAAAAAATTAAACTCTAATTGTTTGTAAGGAGATGAATAATAAAAAAAATACATAGTGTTGTATTAGTTTTACAGTTAGATAATTTCATTGATCAGTCACTATAATAATAATAAAAAAAAACATTCACAACGTTTACATGACGGTGTTTAATGCGTATTCGTTGACGACGCCTCATAAGAATAACATTATCCGTCGTCAACGAATACGTATTAAACACCGTCATGTAAACGTAGTGATATTGAGACTTCTTTGTTGTTAAAATCGTTATCTTTAAAAGCTGCAGTTATTTCGTTGGCTACTTTTTATCTCTGAGATCTATATGTTCAGAGGTGCACTCTGGTTGTCCTCTAGCACTGTCTTTGTCAATGACAGAGTTTCTGTATTGATCCTTGCTACTACAGCTGCAAGGTAGTTAAAGTGATTGTTGCACACCTAACATGCAACAATACCAACCTGATATCCAGTAATTAATAATAAGAAAAAATCTTTCACCTTTTTAACTCTTCTATAATGTTTAACACTTTAATTTATTCATTTTTTTTTAAATTACGCCTTTTTTTAAAGTTAAACATACAAGCTGATATTTTACCTGATGATTAAAAAAGTTAGCTATTATAAATTATGTCGTGTACACTCGTTACCGTGGAAAATTTCTCACCTGGCAGCCTTGTTAATTACCATGCTCTCTGTGTTATTATACGACATGGTGATGAACAAAGCTGCAAAGAGAAATTTTCTGAGGCGACAACTGTACTTTGCCTGAAATTATACACCGCACAGATAGGATATTGCATCAGGGATAAAATGAAGTAAGATTTATGGCCTAATTTTCGGGGTTAAAAACATATTGGTGGATGTTTTAAAAGCTGTGTATTATAGTTTTTTAGACAAAATTTACCCAGCAGTAGCTGAAAATGTAAGATTCTGTTTATTTTTTATTTTTTTTTTTTTTTCATTTGCTACCGTAATCAAAAACCAAAACAGTACAGGTTAATTTGTTTTTTTTAAGATGACCTTTCAGTAAAGTCTCTTACTAAATATTAAAGGTCTGAACTCTTTCACTTCAAGGTTTTTCGTGTTCAAGTTTCACACTGTATTATTTTTATTATTTATTTATTCTTTATGACATCATTATTTTCTAACATGCATGAGAAAATTAATATTTGTGTAAAGTTTTTAAGAACTTTTTTTGTGGCACTGTAAGTAAGAGAGGTAGGCCCAGGTAGGGGATGAAAATACGAATGTACAACCCACCCTCCAGTAAACTGCAATTTTGATAAAATTCAAGAAAAAAATTGTGTTAAAAGTGAAAGAGAATTATGAAATCTGATTTCACAATGGTTAAGGGCATTGGGTGTAGCACCGGTAGTTGGCAACACTGACGTATCTTCACCATGTTAATTTTTTATCATTGCTCCTCGGAGTAATTTTTATGCTAGAGCTAAGCTGATTGCTGTAGTATCAAGATAATTAGTAGCCCAAGTACACAATTTGGCTAAATAAAGCCTGATTTAAAGAAAAGTATTTTTTAGTAATTTTTTAAAATTACATGCATTTTTCTAATATATAAAAAAAATACTTTTCTTTAAATCAGGCTTTATTTAGCCAAATTGTGCACTTGGGCTACTAATTATCTTGATACTACAGCAATCAGCTTAGCTCTAGCATAAAAATTACTCCGAGGAGCAATGATAAAAAATTAACATGGTGAAGATACGTCAGTGTTGCCAACTACCGGTGCTACACCCAATGCCCTTAAACGACAATTCTGTAATCTATAAAATTTATTTATATTTGGTAAAACAATCCAGTAGGTAAATACGATGTACGAGAAAACCTAATATATTATATTATATTGGTTCAAGTGTTCCTTACATTATCGATTTTAAACGTGCATGCAAGATTTGCTACCAAAGAAGCTCTAAAGATAAGAATCTTCATGGATATAATACTCAAAGTTAATATTAGTCTTACGTGTAATTAATGTATGACCCTAAGATTAAATTTTAACCTTTATATATTATACAAAATGTTAAAGTTAATTGATGTGATTTAATCCTTAAGATAATATATATTTAAAGTTAAACCAATCTTGAGAAATATTTTTTTTATACTTATTTGCATCAACATTATGTTTTCTTCGTAATTTTTAACCTTTTTTACCTTGAAAACAATTAGATTATATAATTATAATGCAATGAGAGAGAGAGAGAGAGAGAGTTAATTTTTGTTATAAGTTTTGTTGGTAATTACAAAATCTGTAGAATTTATATTGTAGTTGTTTACAAAAAGGATATATGAAGTCTCCTATTTATTATATTATTAGTATATATTTGACCATAGAATATACTGTAGGTAAACTAACATTTACGATAAAATTTCATTATAAGACTTTAATGGAGTTATAATCAGAATTAAAAGTTCAATTTTTTGTTTTTGAATATGTGCTGATAGATTCAAATATATTTTGTTATAATACTATACTCCAAAACGTAATATCACACAGATATCAGAATAGCGATATAAAGGTAGAAATAAATTGCTTGCAAAAATTGAATGTGTGTTTTATAAACAATCAGAGATTTACTATTTACACCCAAAGCTTATCTTTAGTAGTTAATCAGATACAAAACATACCAGAAAATTAATGCTAAATAAATGCTATCAATTTAATGATAAGTACCTCCCAATTTGCTAATTTAGAAATGGTAAGGAGTGATCTATCCTTCACGCATGAGTTCACGTTCACCATGCACGTCTCAATATAGACCACATGGCAAAAGTATTTTTATAGCTTGTTTTCTGAATAAACAAAATGTAAAAAAAAAACACAAGAGCAGCATTCACGTGGTTTTGAGGTGTACATTTTAAGTACATGAACTTGAGATTTACAGTTCCAGAAATTTAAGATTCTATTGGAAGTATATAGCCGGAAGTGCGAGATTACTGGAATTTCTAGTTCAGTTTTGAGCCTTAAGCTTTGAAGAGAGGTTTATATTACAGGGAAACTATTCGTAAAGTCTTAGTTTTTCATTTATTTAATATAAAAACCTTCCACTTCCGGCTACTTCCGGTGGTAATCTTACATTTGTTTAAGTGTAGTTTGCACTGACCTATAACCTACTTAACAGAATATTGCTCCATAATTTATTTCTTATATATATCTAATATTGCATATATACAAAAGAAGACGCTCAACTGCATGCACATGCAGCTGATTTACGTAACGTGAACAGCTGATTGGCTTACACCACGTGACTTGTCACGTGGACAACTATTTACATTATTTAACGTCAACTTTAATAAAAAGTATGCACCTTTTGAAAATACTCGTAAATTAATTAAGATAATGCTATTTGATCGACTTTTTTTATTTTAAAACTTTCATTGTTTATTTCTGAAAATATTAACATGACGATTTATTTTACATAAAATATTGAAGCGATCCTTACTAAATTTAGGTTAGATAATATCAACATTTAATTTTATATATTTTATTAATTTAATAACCAAAATTTCATCATGACATATGCCTGAAATGCTGCATGGACACTATCTTTGTCTAGTGTGAAATTCTTACTGAAATGGTCAAAGGTACAGATAATTACATAACAAATGCTCCAACTGATGAGACTTTACCTAGCATCATAACCCTCATTGCTTCATTGGTAACAAAAATTCTATGACCTATCGTGACCTTTGGAACAGAGATGACATACTACACGAGTCACCAAGCAGTACGAGGGGTTAGAAATTAGAACAGTTTTTATGTGATTGACTATAAAGCTCCAGATAAAGCTTTCTCTACCCCTAGGTCATTTCTGGATAGTCACTTTGGAGATGTAACAAACT